>OX637866.1:40058869-40638869 GCA_951802705.1 Netelia virgata | reverse complement strand
ATTCGCTCTCGGGACTCTCATTAATTTATAATCCCGGTTGGTACTCGCACTCACATGCATAAATATATAGCTGAACGTTTCTCGACTGTGTGTGTTCCACAAGAGTTCTGTGCGTCCTCTGGTGACTGTCCTCCTGGTACGCGCACCGAGAAAATGGAGGGTCACCACGTGTGTGCAATGCCATAGTTGCGAGCATTTGATATCTCTGCGTGCTTAAAGAATAGTCTACAAACTATACGCGATCTCCAGACGCAGAAAGAGAGAGAGAGAGAGAGAGAGAGAGAGAAAGAAAAAAAAAGAGTCGAGACAAAAGTTTAAGCATGCCAGAAAGAAAGAGGGTTATTTAAATACCCCTAAAGGTATCGCGTGTGTGTTCGGGGACTTTCCTTTTGCAGATAACGATGATCACCTTGGACGATAAGAGAGAGAGAGAGAGAGAGAGAGAGAGAGAGCGAGAGAGGGTGAGAGGAAAAGGACACAGCTGACTGCATAGCGAGAGAGGCATAATACAACACAGCTGATTCGGCGTGGTCGAGTAGCACACGAGCATTCCTCGACGAATATCTCTTCTCTCCTTCTCTCTCCCACTGTCTTTCTTTCTCGTGTTGTGGCACGAAGTCCTCTCGCGGTGCCGAGAAACACGCGTACATACAGCACGAGTTTACGGCGCGAGCACGTGTATAAGAAAATGTACACCCACATTCGCAGGCACACAGACAGATGAAACAACGTGTGTGGGTCTCCTGAATGCGTATATATATATATATATATATATATATATATAGGCACGTATCTGATTGCAACGTTCCCAACACCATTCACCATCGCTAAAGCGCGCGGCATTTATAATCGACTAATTGGCAATCGCTTATTTAAGGCCCTCGTGCTCATAGCACATTTTCGATAAGAATCGACAATAAAGATTTTGCGCTATCTCTCGTCGAGTATCGTCCTCTTTTTTACCATGGACGAAGAAGAGCCAGAGAGGTAAAAGCTATAGGGTAGGGGAAATCTTTTATCCCGTGTGTTTGTTATCTCTCGTGTTAACGTCGCGCCAAGCGGTGGTTCTCAAACAGCTCGAACCACAGGGTTAAAATTCTTCTCGCGATATAATTCATGAGAGAGAGAGAGAGAGAGAGGTAGAGATTACAGGATCGTAATTAGTCCTTACGAGACGATGAACTCTTGTTGGTGGCTTCAAAAAGGAAAAGAAAAAATGTACAGGGTTACTCGGGTGGAATGCTGGGTAGAAAATTACGGGGGAGGAAAAAGCTCTAGCTCGGAGATAATGAGCCAAGATAAGCAGAAGGTGGATAGAAGTCGAAAGCCTGCCACTGTAATGCTTGACTCAACGCGGATCGTTCGTCTACCTCGTTCTAGCTCTTTTGCTCTTACGTTCTTTCCAAGGGAAGACAGATGACACCGTATAAAGTTCTTTCTTCTTGGCGTTTCTTTCATTGTCGGTTAACGTAGGTACAAGCTGCGCGATGGTCAAATAACGAAATGGCAGATATACCTTAGACGTGTTTCTGCGTTCTTCCAAGATGAGAAGGAACGAACGGGCGTGGTTTTCAAGTTTCTTATCCACGATGCGTTCTCGAACCGCGTATATAGGTATATACCCGACCACTCGACTCGAAGAAATATTAAGTAGGTGTAACGAGCCAAAGTATAACGTTGTTCGTGTTTCCAGAGTCCGTAGAACGCTCGTAAAGTAACTTCGGGCAATTGGCATTGGCGCTGAAAGCGATTCTCGATTTTTCTTCCGTTTTCTTTATTTTTCTTCTCGGAGCGTTCGAGCATTTTGCTCCATTTCCAAGTCTTCAATACTTTCCAACTTTTCCCCGGCCTATGTTTTTTTTCTCCGATTGGCGTAGAAATGGGAAACGGTTAGTGCGATTTTTTTAAAAACGGACGGAATCATTGATGAATATAGAGAAAATAGAAAAAATGGTCCATGGAAAGAAACGATGAGATGAGAGAGGGAGAGAGAGAGAGCGAGAGAGAGAGAGAAAGAAGGCATAAGGAGAAGCACGTCCGTCCAATTGTGGCGCTCCCAAGCCAACGTTTCATAATAATTATCTCTCAGGCGTGTACGGGTCTTTCGTGTCTGCGAGAGCGTCCGCGAGAGAACGATCGAAAAGGGGAAATAATAAATGAGAGAGCGAGAAAAAGAGAGAGAGAGAGAGAGTCCCGAGGCATAGGCAAGCTTTGCACGGACCTCGGAGTGGCCACAACAGGGGCAGAAAAGTAACTGGGAGAGACCACGAAGATCGTTACACTCTTATAAGGCCCCGCCTTATTAAGGTAGCTATCATTAAAGCCGCCTATCTCACCTATTACCGTTTACCCGGCTCTTTCTCTTTTTCTCATCTAACTCTCTCTCTCTCTCTCTCTTCATCTCTCGCTTTCCGTTTTCTCGATATACTACACCGAGATATTGACAATTACGATTTTAATCTATACTCCCAATTACTTCGATCCGTTTTCCCTCGGCCGTTTGCTTCTCGCGTCGACATAACCAGAGCTATAGGTGTATCATTACCCATACAGCAAGATTCTTCTTGCGTCGAAAATTCGTCTCGATTCGAGAATCGATCTTCCTCTCCTCTCGTAGTATCGATTCGTTGACAAATTTGTCCACGAGAAATGAAATAGGTATGTTAAAAAATAAAAAATAAAAAAATTATCATCTTTTTAGTATTTCTCGTCCTCTCTCTCTCTGTCTCTCTCTTGATGTTCTTCATTCTTCTATCTCGATTTGTATCTAACTGTAAAAAGGGGGCTCGCATCCTATAGTATCGGACGATCGAGAGAATCCCCGAGAACCCATAAACCCGAGTGATGTAGAATGGCCCTCGGGGGCCGCTCTTCGGTACGCGGGGGCGTACGATACTCATCTATCGGGTGTTTCTTTTGGTTAACGGCAAAAGTCGTACAGAGAGATCGAGAGTATAGGTATATAAAGTTTCTCCCTCTCTCAGTCTCTCTTGCATAACCCTTTTAGGTCTTCTCGCGCGATCTCGCGCGTCTCGTCTTCCGCCGCTGCGCGGCCGCGCGCGCCAATTTTATACACCGCCCGTAGCCGCGTGAAATACCCGCAACGGTATTTCATTCTCTCGGATCTTTCTTTCTATCTCTCTTACTTCGAGAGACGTATACCCGCTATGAGTAAAATATCGTCGGCCCTCTTTGCGTTTTACGGCACGATAAATTCCGTACCCGCGCCCTTTATGCGTACGTGTGCTCGGGGATGCTGGCTGAGATTTATAAGCGTTTCGCGCTCGATAGTCTCCCGCGGTAAAAGAGAGAAACAAATTTGTCCAACGTATAGCTCTCTCGCTGCTGTCCATATTTTTTATATCATACATTTGGTATTAACGACGAAATAATTAGAGATAATTTGGCAACGTCGTCTCGGTCACATTTCTCTAAAGTGCGAAACCGCGCGGTTATTTTCATCGTAGATTTTCAAAGTATTCGACTAGCTATACGAACCATCACCCGCTGGGCGAAGCAACAAGACGCCGAGGAGTAATAACCCGCGAGTCGCGATTTAATAATACCTACCGAGAAATATACGAAAAGAAAAATCTAATCCGCGTGTGTACGAAGAGTCTTGGAGCGAGGATAAGAGAATTAATAAGCCCCGACAAATGAAGCATATACACACTCGTGATAAAGATAATAAGTAATACAGAAGATATACAGAGCCGATAAGAGAGTATACTCCTCTCTCGAGAAGTAGGTACGTACTTGTACCACGGATCATAAGAGATACCGAAGATAAATGTGTAACGGAGTGATCGCGAGATCGTACAGTCTTATACATATATTTTATTAATATATGTTAGAAAAGCCTATAGCTATAGGTGTATACTTGTATACGCGACTTGGCTAATTTTTGCGAGAGGGCGCGCGCGAGAGAGAGAGAGAGTGGGAAAGTATAGTATTACAGAGAGATGAGCCGTGGCGAAACGATTCTCATTCCGCGCGTAGCTTCGATTAGCCGGCAATAACGATGCTATAAAATTTAATGTCGATCGCGCATGGCGGCAGAGGAAGAGAGAGAGAGAGAGAGAGAGAGAAGTCATACGTATATACGTATGTTACCAGTTGCCTACACCATAAACTTCGACTCTCCTCGTGTATATATATACTTAATTTATATGTATAAACTGTGGTGGCTGCGAGATACGTATTTTACACAGATGGCGAGGGAGAGAGAGAGAGAGAGAGAGAGAGGGCAAAGATGTACGGAAAAGAAGACGCTTGTGCTTCTGCACAGATTGCGAGAGACCTCTCTCTCTCTCTCTCTCTCTGTTGCTCTCTCTCCTCCTCCTCCTCCTCCTCCTCCCCATCTCGGTAAGAGATATACGTTTGACCTCGCGGTACAGAGGCGGCGAGTACGTTTTCTCGGGGCGCGCACACCGGACGCCTGAACCGCGCGGCCATCCATAATGCATCGGTTTTCTCCGCTTAATTGGACAGTGGACAGATCGTGCTTCCGATCGGAGCCCATATACACATATATCTATATATATATATATATATACATATTATAGGTATATATGTACCTAGTATAAAGGAGTTGAAAGACAGACATAACAGACGACACCATCGAAGAATCTTTCGGTGCGTCCGAGCTTCGGGACTGATCGAGGCGGATGAATCTTACACGGATACGTCATTCACCGACTCGGTGACCCGCGAAAGCCGATAAATAGGATTGAAAAGAAAAAGAAAAGAAAAACAAGACGAGAATACGGAGCTCCAGATCACGAGGAGACTAACGAGCGTGGTGAGCCGGGCGATAGGAAGCTCGCGATGCTGTAAATCATAGCTAAAAATGGAAGTTTTTTGTTTCATTATTGTATAAATCGCGATAAATCATCGCGGCTATGTATTAGCTTAGGCGAGGATCGCGAGCTCGGACCTTACTACCCGTGGACTCTGGTTCTATACCTGCAATAATTTCCAGGATATATGTTGGCGATGTTACGGAGATCGGAGACGCGTATATACCGGGAGACGAGGCTAGAAGCGAGTGCACGCGAGTTTGAGGCGAAAGAACGCGGACCCCGGAACGTTGGCAAAGTTCTCGAGGGATCGTGGCCAAGGACTATCTCGCCGATACGTTATATTCTCGCGACGACGACGACGACGACGACGACGACGAAAAGTACATATATACGTCCTCGGCAGTGAACTCGCCGAGGTAGAACGAGAGAAAGAGAGAAAGAGACATTCTGTCTCCTTAATCCTCTTAAGCGTGCCCGAGGTCTCGCGGACAGGCGCAACGGAGTTTGTCATAATTATTGGCGAAAAGCTTCTCTCGCCTCGCTCCACTATATACGCGTCTATATAAAATACGCTTGGACTATGAGATACCACGATTATACGGTACGAGAAGCGCGCGAGTCCGCGGACACGACGGGAACGGTGGAAAAGGCCGCGCTTCGCGCCCTCGTGCGTGGCGAATTCCTCGCGCGCGACCTCTCCGACGCGACGAAGCGACGAAGCGGCGAGAGAGAGAGAGAGAGGGTTTCGCTATCGCGTGAAAAAATAAAACAACAAATTCCCTTTTTTCCCTCGCATCGTCGAGTCGGACAGATCCTGGGAGAGCTTGATTTGTATCCTTTCTCAATCTCGTTCCGTCTATTCGCGCGCGCAAAACGTTCCGTATAAATTATCATAGCGTGGGTGCGAAAATAAACCGGGACGAATGAGATAAACGGGATGACGGAGTTTCGTGCGTCAAAACCGCGGCACGCGGATAAATATTCCTCGTATCGCGACAACACGACGAAGACGAGAGAATCGATCGATCGGACACCTTGGCGACGCGTACTTCCGCGAGCGAGGAATAATATGTACACAAACGAGGTGGTGTACACTCGTTCCTCGCTGTGGTGTACGATCGCGTACCTACGCGACGACCATAATCGTAAAAGACGACTCGAACACGATAAGAGGACGGAAAATTTATGAACCTTGAATGCCGGGAATCAATCCGTTGGCTCGCTCGTCTGTAGTTTAGTCAAATTACACGTTACCCTCTCTCGTTCATCCTCGCTCCCCTTTCATTCTCATTTTCGTTCAACGCGAGTGTTCGTACGTTTGCTCGTGTGCGTTCATGCCCAAAGGCTGGAAGAAAACGAGCGTCATGGGCAGGAGGGGGGAGGCTACATAGTCGTCCCTGTATACCGTTTTAGTACATACGCTATGAGCGTATAGACTCTTGATCGTACTCCGGACGCCATCTTGTCCAACGCTCAACATCCCTCTTGTTTCTCGATTTTAGGCGCCTCGAGCTTCTCGCGAGTACCCAAGGCCGAGATAAAGAAAAACAAATTTATTCAAGACGGAGATGTTTTTTTGTTGACTCGAGAAACTCGCGAAGCTCGTCGCGGAGTTCCTACGAGAAAACGCATAAAATCCGGACGAAGCTTTTCGTCATAGGAAAAAGTGGGTAGGAAAAAACGTGGGATCGAACGCGTAAGATGGCTCTGAATGGCGGAGTAAAAGTCTTTCAGGAGCTAAAGTCGAATAGGTATGGGTTCGATAATCTATAAAACATAAAACTGGTATATTACCAACCGGGTACAATACGGTAACGGCCGCATGTTGCGTTACGTATATATAGCGAGATACACGCTGCGCCGTGATTGCAATGGGCTACATTTTGCTTTGAGAATCGCAGCAGTACGATCGAAGTAGAGAGAGCCGCAAGAACCGATAGAGGAGAATAGCGTCTGTGTCGATGGGGTTTGTATGCCCGAGCAAAACGTTCGAAGCGGTATTACGAGAAGTAAGGGGGGATAGAGAGAGAGAGAGAGAGAGAGAGAGAGAGAGTAGAGCGCGCGGCGTAAGCGCCCAATTAGAAGGAATCCGAGATGCGGAGTGCAAGTGGGACGTGGAGACGGGACAGTCTCACGCTGCGGGTGTATCTCGTATGCGAGTCGCGTGTCCGTTGCCCCACTGCAGAAACATCCGAGCCTGCGAGATGTATTTCTCTCTCTCTTGGTCTCTCGCGTTCCACGTTCTCGGTCGGCGTGGCTGAACCAGTGGCTCACGCGCGGAAACTGCTTCGAGTCTTCGCAGAGAGCAAGGACCATCGGTACATAGGAGAGCGAGAGCACGGCCAGCCCGGCTCAAAGATTCAAAGCCATGAATATACTCGCGAGGGAGAGAGAAAGAGAGAGAATGCAGAGAGCTCCACGAGAACGATCGACTCTGCACGACGTTCACGTATCGATCCACGCGATCCGCGCGTGCCTCTCTCCGCCAGTCTACCAGTTTCTCAACCGCGCTATGACGAGCGATCGAGAGAAAACGAGAGAGAGAGAGAGAGAGAGACAGAGATACGAAGAGTCCTGTGGTCGACGAGAGATAGAAACGGCGCAAACCACATGGAATGTACACTCTAACCTTCTAAATAGGAATGGGTCGAACTTTTTTGGACGCGCCTACTCGCGCGATGAGAATACGCCGCCACCATCGCAGCGCTTCCCTCGATCGCCATTTTTCCTCTCGTTTCTTCTTTTTTTCTTTCTTTACCCAACCGATCTCATAGGGATCCGCGGATCGCGACCAACAAGTCGCTCGCGCCTATTCCAGAACGGAGGAAGAAATTCCTTGGCTATCGTCGTCGTCGTCATGACTTTCAGGGTTCGACGTCGTTTCGTATCCGCGAACGGTTAATTTCGTTCGTAGGAGACTCGAGTTGAGAGACACTGCGTATTACGCGAGAGAGCCGTAGGCAAGCGCTTTTGAGAAAGAGGAAAAACGTACATTCTGCAGCTTCCTGGCCTGCCGCGGCCAGTTCTAAATCATATCGCTCGATACATCAGCGTCCAAACAATAGAGCCACGTATCGACGCTTTTGCGATCATCGCTGTGTACCATTATACTATATATATATATATATATATATGTTTGTGTGGATATGTGTCTATATATATATATATGCTTCCTCGTGGAACGAAGCACGGGAGTTGAACGACGGTAGGAGTCGAATAAAACGAAAAATCATACGTTAAATGTGAGGATCTCGAGGTTACATGCGAAACGGTAAGCCACACGCGCGAGTAGACAATAGCGAGCTTCGTCCCATATATATATATATATATATATATATATATACATAAGATATAAGTACAGCAGCAGAAGAAGCTGAGAGTACTTATATTTCCTCGGTGTATTGCGCGGGTGGGCCAGCAGCGTGTTCATTACGCTGACACGGTCGAGTTAAAGAGCGCACGCACACTCGGCGTGATCCCAACGTGAAAAACACACAGCGGGAGAACTCCGCGAGGATATACGGGATCGGAAATTGCCCTTATAAGATCCTCGGAGAAAGGCATTGTTCGGGTCGCTCTCTTAAATATTACGGACTAACTTGTTTGCTTCGCTCTCCCAAGATGCTCTTCGTTCTTTCGCCAACGTGGTAGACGCGAACCTCGTTTTGCCGGCTTCGCAGAAGTTACTTATTCGCTCGAGAGACTTTGGACGGTTCCGGTAGAGCGTCCAGGAGAAATGCGACCGGACGAGAAAACGCTCAAAGACACGATAGACTAGAGGAAAATATCGATAACGAACGGACAAAAAAGAATATCCGTATGACATTCGAACGATTTTTGTTTGCGAATTAATTATTCGCCGCTCGATATTTATGTTCGATCTATTAAATATTTCATTCTCCGTCCGCAATGATAATTTCATCGAGTCTACCAAATATATATTTTTTGGTTTTGAAACCGCGAGAAGTATTTCGTATCTCATTTATTATAGGCTTTATCACGCGTTAGATCGCCGAATGTAGATCGGAGAACAAGAATATATAGCGGGCATACAGCAGCTAGACTCTCCGCCGGAGAACTTGTCACTGATCGTTCATCACTGATCGATCGGTACGGGAGATCGATCGATCGATCGATCTGTCGGACCTCCCGCATGGAATTCGTTTTCTTTGGCAAATACAGAAGGCGAGGAGGAGGAGGAGAAAGAGGAGAAGGCGCAGGAGGAGGAGGAGGAGGAGGAGGAGAGAGACTGCACGTCTACGTAACGTGCGTGTACGCGCATCTCTTGCTGAAAAGGATTACTTACCCCGTAGCTATACGTATATAAATATATGAAGCACGGACTCGGGGTTTCCACGCAACGAGTGCGATCTCTCGTATATGATTTTTCATAGGAGAAAAATAAAAGCGAAATTTTCCGGCTGTGATCACTCGCGTTATTCCTCGAACGACGATACTCGAGGCAGTTCATCGATCAACCGTGTTGATCCCGAGGAGATATATATCTCGACATTCCATATCACGATTCTCTCGATATATTGACGGAGCGACAGGCCTTTATATAAAATTATGAATCCCCGGATATTTCTTTACCGCGCTTGCGTTTCGCGGCGAGACGAGACGCGGCGTTTTTCCGCCGCGTCTCGTCTCGACCAACGATATTTTTCCCTTTCCTCATATACATTATCCGTCGATGTCTATTTTTTTGTTATCGATTGTTTTATCGATTCTTATTTCATGCGTGTGTACATTCGCGTAGGCAGGAATTCGATACGGACGAGCGAATAGAGTTCGTCTATAAAGCGGCGCACATTCCACAAATTGGACCGGAGTACCGATCGTTCGCCGAGAGATAGAAGGAGCTTGCGAGCCTAGTACCAAAGTACACGGGATACGCCCTTCCGTCTTTCAGTCTCTTTTCGAAGAGAAGCAGCGAGTATACGCCTATGATTATTCCATGTCATCGATACCCCATCTCGGTCATCGATCATCGCTCTCTCCGGATCGTTGGAGATCCGTAGAGGAACGAGAACGCGCGATGTCTCGCTCGGCTCTCTTCGAGAGGTGAGCGCGCCGCGTTCGCTCTGGTCCATGGCTCGCGCATATAGGCGAGACGCGCTTCTCCCCGTTACGATCCGCCTCGAGATAGCATAGTTGCGGTCGGACGATATATAGCGGAGAGACGAGAGGCCTCCGGAAAGGCAAGCGGTTCGTATCGGTGGTGCCACTTGTCTCTCTTGTCCAATGGGGCAACCGAGCGAATCGGCTCTAAAGGGTGAAAGAAATTACACGAGAAAGAAAAGAAAAAATATCGTTCGAATTAAATACGAGTTAGCTTTGTTTTTTCTTCTTTTCTTTTAAAATCTCAATTAAATACAATTTATTTGAGAATCTTGACAAATTTTTCTTCGTGCGACTCGTCTCGTTTTATACGACCCCCGTTATGTATATTATATAGGACATATATATGGCCTCTGGACCGCGAGAACCACCTACACTTGTCTCATGCTGTAAACCGCGAATGCTCTCGCGATTCCTCCAGGTTGTTATGGATACTCGTACACAGATACGCATATATATATATGTCTACGACACCCAAGAGTGTACCTAACCGTGCAGCATATGGTGTCACTAACCAATGGGTGCTACGAAAAAAAAAAGAAGAAGGGGAAGAAGAAGGAGACGGAGAAGAAGAAGAAGAAGAAGAAGAAGAAGAAGAAGAAGAAGCGAGACGTAGTTACGCACACGCGTGTAGATCTTGAAGAAAAGAGCCGTAGGAAATATGCTCCTTGAACAAGGACGCGAGAGTGCTCGCTCTCAACGCGTTCAGAGGCAGTGTGTGTGAGAGAGAGAGAGAGAGAGAGAGAGAGTGAAAGCTGCGAGGTGGAGACCGCGCGAGCATTGAATAAAGCGCGTGGGTATAAGAACGTTCGGTACGCGTTATACATGTTATAATTCACCCGTTGCTGCCATAACTCACGGACATTTTCCTTCTCTCTCTCACCGTCTCGAGGCATCCGCGTAGCTTCTTCTTCGGTAGACCAGCGTCCATGGGCGGACAACCCTGATGGCGATCCTGTCTTTCTCTCGGGACCTCGTCTTTCTCTCTTTCTCGCATCTTCTCGTCCACCTTCGCAACTTCCTCTCCTTCGATCGATTGCTTCGTGGCCGTCAAGTATCCTCAAAGTGTGTGCTTCTCTCTCTCTCTCTCTCTCGTCTCTTCACAAAGTGGCACATACCGCATTACATTATACGATCGATATATATGTATATATGTATATATATATATATAAAGAATATGTAGTACACGAGTTCTGTTCCTTCTTAAGCAGCCCGGAGAAAGAGAGCGAGAGAGGAACTCTCTTGTGTCCCTCCTGTACCTGTAAATAGCGTGTCCCTGTGGGAGAGTACATAGCAGTAGTCTTCTCGTCTTCCTTGTACTCGTATCATAGTATACTCGATCGTCTCGTCCTGTATAGCGTGCCCTTCGTGTCTCGTATCCTTGCGGATGTCTCGAAAACTCTTCCTCCTCTGTCTCTCTCTGTCTCTCTCTCTCTCTCTCTCGAGCGCATCGAATTTTACGATCAGTCCCAAGCCTAATGGCACGCGGAATAGGATTATACGTTCGATCTTATCTCCCTGGCAAAAGGCAGCCAGCAACGACAGGATCAGAGAGTCAAGAGGGATAGAGAGAAGAAGAAGGAGATGGACCCCCGACGGCGAGGGAATTCATCTCCATCTCTCTTTCTCTCTTATTCTCTTTCTCATCTTGCGTTTATATATAGATATAGGCGTACCATTACGGTTGAGAGGCCGTGCACTTTCGCGTTTTATTCCATACGTGATTGGACGTAACGCGCGACAGCTCTCAACGGCAAACTTATTCTTTTTCTCTCTCTCTCTCTCTCTTTCACTCACTCCCTCTGTCTCACGAGAATAAGACTCTTTTCCTCTCTTTTGCGTGATCTCTCCCGCTGCTTACACGATTCTCTCTCTGCCTCTGTGGAGTTTGCTCTCGTGCTCAGCATGTGCCAAAAGGAGAATCGGACTATACCGGAGAGAATAAACACGTAAAAGTGATTGCATATTCGATGTAAGCGTAACTATCGAAATGTATAGATATAGTCGAACGAGTCAACATCGTCGTGTACGAAAACGCGCGAGATTACGAACGATCGGACGCCTCGTTCTCTCCTCGTTCACTCGTCCGCAGCATCGAGAAACAACTTGACTACGTTTCCAATCACAATTTCACGATCGGGAGAAAACGATATCGCCAATATTGTTTCTTCCGTATTTGTAACGAAGTGTGAAAAAGCATTGAAAAAATGGTCCTGGTCCAATTAAGAATTCTCAAAGATTCAACGCGTCTATAAGATCGATCTCGTAAACTTTCGCGAATAGAAGGGTGGTTCGATATATTATAATAAGAAAGTTGGTTTATAATATCGCGAAAGCCGGGAAATCTTTAATTCATCGCCGAGGATCGATACTCGGCGGCGAAGGGGGAGGGGGCATGCACGATCGCAGGTGGCACGACAACTGATCCAGAAAGATATCATTTCGCGATCTACATAAACTCCTGAGAAAATTCAAACGAGTTATGCGCACGGTACGTTGCCAAACGTACCAGCTTCGCTCGTTCGCCGAAGTATACAATTTTAATGGATTTATTGGATCGCAAACAATCGTTATTTATACATTTGCGAAAAAATAATAATTCGCTCGCGAGCACCCAGCTAATCATCGTACTTACGAGGTATAAAAATGAGACGCGTTAATAGCGCGCATTATGCAGCTCGACGAGAACGCCAAGATAATTAACCGACAGAAATGTACGAGACTCTGGTATAGTTGAGCTCAGAACGAGAGTACCTAACTCTGTGAGAAATTTCCTGTCAATTATATACCTCGCTCTCTCTCTCTCTCTCGCTCTCGCCTCGCGTGATAGTGGCAGCCAAGTGACGCGCCGTAAGGTGTAGCGTAAACAAATGTGGACTTAACGAAGCGGAATATTTACGTGGGCTCGAACCAACATGGCGCACATACGTACCAAAGTAGATAGGTATATGCGCGAGCCGCGGTAGCACGGACCATCGAACACAACGAACACACGTCTCGTGCCGGAGTTGGTGAAAAAGAATGAAATCAAAGAAAAATAAAACATGGAGAAAGACGTGCCGTACGGGTAGTTAGAATGTCTCGGGGCCGTGGCCGTAAGGGAGGAGGAGGAGGAGGAGGCAGGAAGAAGAGTTACGAGCAAAGGAGAATCGCGCTGGGTGAAAATAACGAGAGGAGCGAGCGAGGGAAGAATGAAAGCGAGAAAGAGGAAGAAGGAAAGAAAAGAAAAGAAAATAAAGGAATAAAAGGGGACGAGTGAGCAAAAGTCTGGAAGGAATCTCGATCGAGTCTACCGATACGTCGGTGGAAACACGCGGGCGCGCGTCTGCCTTCGAGAGGAGGAAGCCGCGAGCGAGCCAGCCAGCCAGCCGCCCTTCTCTCGCTTTACGACCCTCCAACTGTATACACATACGTATTCGCGTAACAACGAGAGAGTGCGAGAGAAAAGAGGAGAGAGAGAGAGAGAGAGAGAAGCGCGCGCCTCTAATTTTCCATTATACACGGGTTTCATGGCTCGATGATCTCGTCTTTATTAATTGCCCGATAGTTAATTTTAAAATGAGGGCTTTTCTCTCTCACGCCGCGTGCACATACTTATAATACGCGTGTATATCACTAAAAAAGCTGTAACTGCTTCGGCTAATTTTCGCTCGGATACGATGAATGATTTATGGCCGAGCGG
The DNA here is from genome assembly GCA_951802705.1 of Netelia virgata. Taxonomy (NCBI): domain Eukaryota; kingdom Metazoa; phylum Arthropoda; class Insecta; order Hymenoptera; family Ichneumonidae; genus Netelia; species Netelia virgata. Next base: position 40,625,264 of record OX637866.1, on the reverse strand, counting down.
GGATCGCGCTCGAGAGAGAGAGAGTCTCTCTCCGCGCGCGGCCGCTCGCGAGTTGCGAGACGCGAGACGCGAGACACCACCGTGTGTCCGCGCAACCACTTCGATAGCTATATTCCTCTATTATACATACATACATACATACATACATACATATAGATATATATCGACGTATCGTAGTGTCGAACGAGAATGTCTCAAAGTCTGGGGTATAGAGTTTCACGTTCTCCCAGTTTCGTTCTCGCGTACACCGCTTCGTTGACGATATGAGTCACTGGCTAGGCTCGCGCAAATTCAAACTCGTTGGGTTTATCGCTCGATTGGCACGGCACACAAACTCACACGCGTACCAAGTGTAATGTACCACGCCGTCTCGATAGATCGGGATGTATGAATGGTGTTTTAATTGACTCTCCGGCGTTGGTTCGACGCTGGCGCTCGTTCTCTCTACGTCTCATTTCTATAATACGCACGGTTCTCCGCGATGACTGATGTTAACTGTAAATACCGTGCGAGATCGTTCGCGCATGAGTCGTGCCAATGAATAATTAATATATCGAGAAATTAATAAGCGATTTGTGAAATGGTTGGTGGCAGGTAAGCAGGCAAGCGCAGGCAAGCGCAGGCAGTCGGGCAGTCTGCCGTTTCATTTATATATTTCTTTTTGTTTTTCGTTTCGTCCTCGAGGAGCATTACCGCGCGGTCATAAATAACGACCAGAAGTCGATCCACGATGTTGACCGACGCGTTGGAAAAGATCGAGAGATCCGCGTAGGAAAAATCTGTTTGCGAAGAAGAATAAAGAAAAAGAAAAAGAAAAAGGCGGTCGATGGGGATCTCTCGTGCTATCGTAATGATGAATGAGAGTCGAGACCGATCCGAGTTTCCGAGGTGTAATTACTACGCCGGTGACACGAGGCTATCACCGCCCCGCACTATCGGACAGATCGATGGATCGATCGATCGATCGATCGGACGATAGATTCTCGTACGAGCACATCTGGAATGAAAACTCGAAGGTCCGTTTCTGTATGGGTAACGTATACTCCCGTCGATCTTCCGAGGGAGTATCGCGTATAGGCTTCTCTCGTCTATCGGACGTAACTATACGTGTACCGGGCGGATCGACGAGATCGACGAGATATCGCCCGTGAAAAAAAGTCGATTTCTCACGCAAAGCTCCTGGCGTGTCGCCAGGTACGTACGGCGCATTGTACGTATAACGGAACGCGCGACAGCGGGACGCAAAGACCGGGCCGGAGACGCGAGGGGGAGAGTCGCGCGAGATCGACCGGACATCGACGTCCGTCTCTCGCTCTCGCTCGACAGCCGGGAATATATTAAGAGAGCGGAAGAGAGACGCCGAAGGAAAAGGGCTCGAAGAAACGATCGGACCAAGTGCTTTACCAGTCTCTCATCGCCAGTCTCGCTCCCCCTCTTTTCTTCTTCTTCTTCTTCTTCTTCCTCTTACCTCTCGCGCGCTTCCTCGAAAGCTCCCGCGAGATCCCGCTTCGGGAACTCCCCGGAATAGAGGCGGATGAATTATTACCGCGGGATCTTTCTTTCCTTTGTTTGTTTGTTTGTTGTTTGTTTTTTTGTTTGTTTTTTTCACCGACGTCCATCGCTCATAGCGACGATCAGCTGTACCGGAGTCACTCGATCGTCGTCCGATCTCGGGACACACGTATGTAGGTACACACGGATTTCGTGAGACCGACGGCTCTCTAGAAGCCGTTCATCAAATCGGAATCATCCATCCACGAGCCGATCTTTTAGTGTCTCGCTGGACGCATCCTCCGGCTCTTCTTCCGCTCTCCGCTCTCGACCGCCTTCCACTATCTCGTTCCAACGAGATATAATACATCATCGTCTTTCGAGACTTTTCTTTTTCTTTCGTTTTTTCTCTCGTATCTACGGAACGCGGCACGTAACGTCCGCCTACTGTCATACACACGGAAAGGGGAGAGACACGGGGATAGGCTTCGATAGATTCCGGGCATTGAAAGCTTTTTCATTCGTCCGCTCTCTCTTTCTCTCTCTCTCTCTCTCATCGCAACGGTTAAACTCGAATGCGTTAACAAAGTTTGATCGATGCTCGACGTTTTTCCTACGCGCTCTCGTCGTCCATTAAAATCATCGCAATTATAAATAATCATTCGTTTTTCCGACACGATCCAAAATATATAACCGACTTGATCGTTTTTTTTTTGGATCCGATTAAAAAAAAAAGTTCTCGAGAGATCCGCGATCCTATATAAATTGTTGTTCAAACGATTAAACCTCCGGATTATTTTGGAGCCGAGTGGCACGAAGTGACGATGCAGATTCCGATATGTCGCGAGGCGAAACCGACGAATTAAATGAATGAAATAGCGATCTCCCGTCGATCTTCGTCTCGCCCGTTCTCCGTTACTACCGCCGAGGGAACGAGCGGATCGTACGGCGCGCGAAGTCGAGAAGCACAGGACTCTCTCGCACCGCCAAAGTGGCGGAGAAGAGTCGGCGCCTGGTGTGCGCGCCGCGAGCGTCGTACAAAAAAACAAAGAGAGCCCAAGAACATCGCGCGTTCGCGCGCGCAACGATAAAAACGAGGAACGCGATAGATGTAGAAAAGGAAGAGAGCATCCTCTCTCTCTCTCTCTCAGTCTCTCGCTCCGTGGTTCCATTAAGAGGCTACGTGACGCGTGCTGAGCTTCTCTCCAATTTCTTTATTCCGTTTCGCCGACCACGAGAAAGGGAGAGAGGGCTTAACATCGCCGAGATGTAGCGCCGATTATCCTTTTTTCTTTTTATCTTTTTTTTTTTTTTCGTTATTCGAATTCTCGAGTGCATTTGCGCCAAGCACCGTCGATAAAACACGCGGTGCCACATGTCTATATCGCGCGCGCACACGGTATTCGTACGCATTCGAGACGCTCGATATCTTTTCCTGGTGATCGCGCCAACGGTTCGTGCAACATCGCCTGGAAAATACTCGTCCGTGTATGTATTGTATTATAAACCAGATCTCTCGTCGTCCTCCTTCTCTCTCCCTCTCTCTCCATGGGTTTATGGTGCACGCGTTTCGTGCAACTGGAACAGCAGCACCAGCAGGAAGGTCACTTCCGCTGTCAATAATTTCCGCGTACCGAGAGAGCTCCTACGAGGCTTCGAGAGAACACAGGATGCGGGAGAATCTATACGTGTATAGTCCTCTCTCTCTCTCTCTCTCGAGAGAGAGAGAGCTTTACGCGATCGAGCTCGCTTTATTTCTCCGCGGTATCTTTCCTCCTGTCGCCTTGGTGCGCCGCGTACGTTTTTTTTTTCGTTACTTTTGTTTTTTATCGATCCAGGACATATAGCTCTCTTCCCGTCTTTCTTCGGTACGTGGCGCGTACACGAGCGACGTCTTCCCTTGGTCGAGGAGAGGGAGAAAGTGCGAGCCGACCGAGCCGACAAAAGTGGTACGAGGGACAGCGTTCCGACACCATTGTCCTCTGAACCTGCGCGCCCACGTCGGATGCTAATATCGAATATATATACAAATAGCCCTCTTCGATAAAGCACCCTGTGGTCTCTCCTCTCTTATAGGAAACGGCGTGCTCGCGCGTCCAGAATCTCCTCGTCTTGTCTCTATCGGTTTACGCGTACCTACTCCTTCGCGCATTGTCTCGCGGTATACTCGCGGCACGACACGTTGCGCACCTTTTGGTCTACATTATCATTACGAACAAGACGGAAAAACGACCGACACATACCGCTCTGGTATCGTGAGTCATCGTTTTAACGGAATTCCGAGGGAACGACGGAGAAAGAGAGAGAGGGAGGAAAAGTGTCGATAAAAAAATAATATATATATATATATATATCGTGAGTAAGAAGAACGTAATGAAAAAAATATGAAAGAGGCCGAAGAGAATTATTGTATAATACATATATAGGTATGTATAGATCTAGACTCCTCGGTCTATACGAAGAGCCCGTGGAAAATTAGCCAGCTCTAATTATCGAGCTAACGAGGAACCTGCTTGCTAGCCGGCTTTCCAAAACGAGAATGGAATAAAAAAGAAAGAGAGGGTTAGATAGGTATGTATGGATGTATTTATATAGATATATATGGCGAGATGAGCGCGAGAGCGATGAGAGACAGAGGACTGTGTGGCGAATCGATCGATCGATCGATCGATCGATCGATCGGACACCAGACGCTATGATCTCCTTTGCGATGATGTGTATAAGGCAATCTCGGTGTTCCTGTAGAGTCGGACAAGCGCGGCCGTTGGAGCGTACACGCAGGAAGGGGGCAATTAAATTCTACAAACGAGGATCAATATACCCCGGGACGTGAGCTATCCTCTTGGGAAGATCGTTTCTCGTTCTCTCGATCCGGTGTGGAAGAATTTGAGAATAAAAAAAGAGATCGCGAAACGAGATAGAAGAATAATAGAAAGTAAAAAAGACGTTATGCGAGGGGAAAAAAACGTTTGACGCGGTATATAGATCGAAAAATCGTTCGCGACGAACGAGAGAATATCTTTCGTTGCGACGAGAAGAATTTTCTCGAGACGATCGCGCGTCTCCTATCGTCGCGTGCTTTTCCGAGGGCGCGCGTCCTCCTTGGACGCGCTCTCTTATATGGGATGCCTTCTAGTACACAAGTACATACCTACAAATACATATATATATATATACATTATATATATATAGATATAAATATGTAGAGTGAAAAGAGGCCGCGGCGGTACTCGACTCTGTAATTAAATACCGGGTGTCCTTAGCGCGGCTAAGGGTTGACCGCACGTCGTCTCGATCCCTTGAATCACTTCTTTTTTTGCTCTCTTTCGTTCTCTCTCGAACGTTTTTTTTTTTAAACGCGCATACGCACTATCCGGCTCTTCTGGATTTCGATCGACCGCGAAAGCCACACGGTGGCGGAACAGAGCGTGGTAAACCGAGAGAGAGAGAGAGAGAGAGATACTTACTTTCGACGTCAACGATGTATAATAACACGCGTACGATATATCGTCAGGTTCAAGAAGCGTATCGCATTAAATATTTCTCTTCGATAAAAAGATACGTATATAATAATTTGACGAGTCGATATCGAGAGGAATCCATCGTTCGATGCAATAAATATTTCATCGCATCCACAGAAGTGGCTCTTTTGCTCAACGAGGATCGCGATATTTTCCGATCGAATTGAAATTGCACAGATCGATCGATAAGATTCCTATCTAATATCGATGTAAGTGGGAACGTCGAATTTTACTGTGATTTCCACTCGCGTCTCCTCTCATCCTGTGAACCGGGAGAAGACATAATACGCCGTGGGTTATAACGTATCGCACAAAGCCACGTCTTATGCAACGTAGTCTCGCGGCAACGCGGGGGAACCGTTGCCGAGTAATATATGGAGCTCTCGAGCATGGAGCCCTAGCGTATCTCGAGTCGACGAGAAAGCGGATCGAAGCCCCCTCCACCCTCCATCACCATTACCACCATCGCCACTCTGTCGTTCCTTCGATCCAATCGATATACTATTATATACAATTTATATAGGTTATACCTATACCTATATACTTATCGATATTTCTACCTAGGATGGATAGGACGCGCGCATCTCGAGCGCGTTTCTCACGCGTTACCTCGGCCCAACTTTTAGCTTCCCACAACGGCAAACTTACGGAGGAGAAGAGCTCGCCAAGGAGCACCTGCGAGATCGCGGGGCGTTCGCGCGAGAGGATATCTCGCGTCGTGTCACGATCGTCTCTCTCTCTCTCTCGTGGTGCTTCGTCGTCGTCGTCGTCGTCGTTGCCGTTGAACGGCGGCTTTCTTGAATGAAACTTTAAATTCAGAGCCTCGATCCCTCGGCCCGCTCTCCTCTACCCTCGCTATACGTGCCGTGATGCACCAAGAAATGCACTCGCAATATTTTATGTATGTGCTATCCGTCGAGCTAGCACGACGCGGCCTCGACCGGCGGAAATATATTTGCCCCGAACGGGCCAGTTGACACGAGCAACGGAGCTCCGGGAAATCTCTCTCTCTCTCTCTCTGGAATAATCCGAATGATGGCAAGGTACGGAGGGGAAAAAATACAAGTCGAATATAACGTACGTCGTCGTAAGTACTTTGCAGCCGCGTACATCATCGTTATTCGCACCTCGACGAGGCAAGCTCCCCGATATCGAACTTAACGTCACGCGGAGATCCTCGATTATGCAAAAAAAAAACAAAATCCCTCCTGATTATACGGCAAAGTGTCGATAAATATCGGGACGACGATAAAAATCATAATTTTGTTTTCATACGCGAAGACGATCTCTGGTAATTCAGTCCTTATCACGTGTGTATTAATGCGCGTTTCCGTTTTTTTTTTATTTTTCCCCGGTACCGTAAAAGCCTATAAACGTTTCCTCGGATTATTATTTTTCTCTCGAAACGACCATCGGGAGATAAAATATACGATGATAAAGGATAAATATGCCACGTAGTACGTACTCGGGAATTAGTAAGGTGCACCCCGTGCACGTTTCAACCAACGCGTAGATCTCGCCGCGTTTGCTCACCTATCTCCGTTTTATGACTGAAAACGAGCGTTTATATCTCGGGCTTACCTACGACTCATTTGCCTGGTGGTCCGTGCGCGCCGCGGTCTGCCGCGCCATTTATAGCATTGCTAGTTTAGTAATACGTTTCAACCCGTATCTCTCTCTCTCTCTCTCTCTCTCTCTCGCCCTCGCCCTCGTCGGTCAACAAAATATCCATCTAGTTATACATTCCAGCAGTACGGTGTGGCTCTCGTCGCGGAGCGTGCTAGTTGAATAATAAGATCCGTAACAACGAGCGCAATGGGGTAAAAAAAGCTCGAGTCGAAGTACATTTTCTCACAGAGCGACTTACGACGATCGTAAAAATCGCGCGAAATCACGAGTCGCGAATGCCTCGGCAACGTGCCAGAGGTGGAATTATTAAGATGTGTTTTTTTTTAAATTATAACAACGAGCGAAATGTAAAGAATTTTTTCCAATTATAAAAATTTTGTAATGTGAATAATTTGAAAAATAGTAGAATCCTAGTAATATCCTACTCTAATGGCAAATTCGCTACATTTTCTTATGGAATTTTCCGATGTAGGATTTTTGTTGGCGAGCGTCGCTCGCGATAAGCTCGAGAGTAATGAATGCGATACGTGGGTATAGCACTCGAGGATAGTCGAGCACGAGGTACGAGAAATGGCTTAACGCGTTAGCTATCCACTAACCCTTCGCCGAGCCTGCTATGTGTCTCGCGATCGTTCTTCCTCACCCGCCGCAAATGCTCATACGCCGTGGACTCGTCTACTCCGGGCACTATACTCGTAATCTTGCCACCGTTTCTCCGCACTCTGCTCGGAGCTTCCGCGTATAACGCAGAAGACCTTCCAGGAGCTTCGGCGTGCCACCGAAGATGCATTGTTGCCTGTATACACGTACACACACACAGACACACACGCTCTATCTACATTCGTCTCTACCAACGACCAAGAAAATCCTCTCCGCTCTTCTACCAGCGAGATCCATTAGGGATTTCAGATATTTATTGTACGAACGAGCTTCTCCTCTTGCCCGGCGCTATCTCGGAATGTCCGAGTCGGGCAGAGTCTCGCGAGAGAGTAGGTACGTACACGCCGAGGATACTTTCGTCTATCGAATTCCGCAAATTTGCGATATCAAAAAGGTTTTCCGAGCGTGTTTTATACCGATGGTCGGACAAGAGCGGCGAGCTACGAGGTAGAAACAGGTCGAAAACGCTCGCGTACGCTTCCTGGCTCCAACAATGAGTGTCGTTGAAACGATTCTTCCTCGCTCGCGAAAAATTAATTTCTTCGAGACACCGATCGAGAAAACAAAATGTCAACCGGTCTATCGACGACTCGATTTAAATTTAAATCCGCACTATTTGCGCGATATATGTAACGTACGTTACATTAAAGAAAAGAAAAAAACGTACGTTGGACGTCGTGGAAAATCATATTTTCTAGATACACGTTTCATCGTACATATATAGAAATTCATCAAGCAAACACGATCTTGATTATCTTCTTGTACGTCTGTCGCGTCTTGCACGTGGGTTAACGACGCGCGCGTTACCTACCTACTACCGGAGCGGAGATCGTGCAACTATATACATGTCCGTACATATACATAAATATAGACGGGCAAAGGGGAGACGGTATACGCGGTACGGCCAGGTAGTATCGGTACTACCAGTCGAAGAGTAGTTATACAGCTCGGGTGAAGGAACGACGCCTGTCGTCCTGTACACTGGACGAAATCAATCTCGCCCGAGCTGTAGAGCTCTCTCGAGAAGTCTGCTCGAAGATGGAGGAAGAGAGAGAGAGAGAGACTGCACCGTAGAGAGCCGATGGAACTCTTCGGGGACAGGAATTAACGACGACATGCGACACGCAGAAGAGATAATTGGACGCCCGTCGTACCTCTCTCGTTTTCACGATTCCTTCGTGCACCGAGAGAACTCTCCGAACTGGATCCTCGCGCGTTCTCGAGAAAACCTCCGAGAGACCGGAACCTTTCCCGGCCCGCAAATTCGCCACAGCTTTCAGGCTACTCCCACCTTCGATAGTCGCGCAGGATAGAAACAATTTATTCAGCCATCGACGATGTACGAAGCAACAAATTTCTATATATTTCGCGCATAATGTCCTTTTTTTGTTCGTACGATCGAATTTAATTAGAAAGTGCAAAAGAAATTAATTTTGTCGGTGGAGGAATAAATCCATCGACCGGCGGCAATACGTTTTCTTACGCCGCGTGTACAAATATTTCCTTCGCGCGGAGTCGTCGTTATACTCGTATTGGAACATTTACTCTCGCGAGGTTCGAACGCGGAGAAAATTGCTGTTCTCCGCGAGTACCGAACGGTACGAGAAAGAATCGCCAATGAGTATTAGCGTTATAGATATTAGAATAGGAAAATAATTTCATCGCTCTCCCTCGAGCGGTGGTTAGAGCGCCCGAGTGCCAATGCGCGCTGGTATTATATAGATGGTACGGAAATTTTCCCGTTGGAAAGAAACGAGCTCTCTTTCTCTCTGAGATACGAGAGAGAGAGAGGGAGAGAGAGGGAGAGAGAGAGAGAGAGAGAGCGAAAGAGCGATACTGCTCACTCGCTGTTGCCCGTACTTGCATCAACCCGGTGATTTAGACCGAGTAATTTTTCCTCCCTATATACCTCTCTAGTTTCTTCGTTGTTGTTGTTGTTGTTGTTGTTTTTTTTCTTCTTTCCTTTTCATTTGTTTTTCTTCTTTCTTTTAGCTTCTTTTTCCAACGGCTTCCGGCAATTTTCCCGCTCCCGTACGAGAGAGAAAAGGAGCGCCGGCCCAACGAGAGCGAACCAGCAGCCGCGAAGTGTGTAAGTTGGCAAGACCGGCGATTTGCGAGAAGCTACATGGTAGCACACGAGAAAACGAGTACGGGCTTTATACGAGTAGGATGGAGTGCGGATAGTTTGCGAGGAGAGAATCTCGCGAGAAACGACCTTGCCATTTGCTACGAGAGTGCGGCCGGAGAGGTTTGCGCCGGGCAACGCTTGGTCCTCTCGCCAACAGCCCGTGTGCTACATCTCATATATATATATATACATAGAGAGAGAGAGAGAGAGAGAGAGAAAGAGAAAAAGGGAGAAAGATATTCGCCGCACGTATATTCCACGATAGCTAGACAATAATCGGCCAGTAACGCGCGACGCCACTTTCAGTCGTTGCCCCCCCGATGCCACGAACCGATCGATCCTACTTTTGCCACGATGTATATCTACATAGATAGACGTACGGCTCAATGTTGTATCGCATTTACGTACTGTCTGTGTGCACTTCGTAAACAATGAGGCAATAAAATCAGCGGAGGAGAAAGTAATATATAATGCGAGAATCGAGATTTGGCGTACGAAACGAACGAAAGCGACTCGAATACGCGCGAGCCGCAGCTCGTCGTAGGAAAGAAAACACGGGACTAGCTACTCCCATCTTTCCGCCTCTCGTCGCAAAAACTCTTCGGTATATATTAATTAATAATCGCGAGCGAGCGAGAAAGAAAGAAACTTTAATGACAGAGGTCTACCACTCAATTAATTCCGCATGTCGAACCGGCGATATGTCGCCACTGAATCATCTCGGATAAATGAGATAGGAAGATCGATGAATAAACCTGATGAACGGTTGAAAAACCGGGTCGGTTGAAAAACCTTGGTCGTCTATGTGCGCCGAGCACCAACGCCACCGCCGACGCCACCGCCGCCGATCCTCCTTCTCCACCTTTTGAGTTATATCCAGAGGAGAATCGATGGGCTATTATCGAGCGGAAATTGTACATCGTGCAAAAAAGGGATCGATAAAAATATGCCATATGCGCGACGTCTTATCGTACGAGCGATACGAGTTTATTTGAATTTAAATCACATCGAACTAACATTTGACTACGTCGTGAAAGAAAAAAGATCGTTGAAAAGACGAGAAAGATTCCACAGGAATTCCTGGCTATTATAGATTTTTTTTCCGCGCGGCTCGATGCCGCACGGAGGAGGAGGATCTGCTGGCATTTGAGGCTTCTCTCTTACAACAGTAGCTAATGCTAGCGCCGAGTCTCGGCTTATGGAGAGAACCCGATGTAACAAAATCGCGAGGCTCTTCGCCTCGCCTTGTTGCTCAACAGCTCGGGTTGGTCCGCACCCGGGCGAGCAAAGAGAGCAGCGGAGAGAAGCCCGGTTGACCGTTGGGTCGAGAGAGCTCGGTTCTTCCGGAGCTACAACGAAAGCCCTCCGGGAGTGCAACGATATTGCATTATTATTTATTAATTCGGGGCATACGAGATGTGTATCTGCGTGTGGGGCACGTTGCCTCTGTACTCGCTCCGTACAAACCCTCTCTTTCCTATACTTATACTCTTTCGTTCGGTAGAGGAGTCGGTACGTAGAACCAGGATCACGACTCTCTTATCTTTCCGGCGAGACCTCGCGCATTGCAGCCTCTGGATGTATACCACCAACACAGTACCCACCTATCTATGAACCGAGAGGCGGACTCTCAGTGGTTCTCCAACGAAAATTCCAACGAGGAAAAAAACTATCCGAGTTGCCGACGAATAATCGAACGACGAGCCTTGATTTTATTAAATTTGAGAATAAAACCTGCCGATGCGATAAATCGGCGCGTCGAAGAAAAATAAATCCCTACGATGAGTAAGAATTCTCGTGGGCAAAAAATGCTACGCGTTCGGAACGATTTGAAAATAATCGAGATAAAACTAGATCTCGAATGATTTAGAATATTTGAAATATCGGAGGTTGCGGTAGTTGGATCGGAAAGTTTGTTAGTCGGGTCGAAGCAGAATCGTTCGCCGAGTTTGCCGAGCGTACAGCTCGGCAATATCTTGTGGCATCTCGTTGGACTGACCTCTCTCGTTTCTATAACCAACACACAGGACTACCAGCCACTGCCTTCTGGCTACCGTTCCGCAGTGATTACCATGATAATTCGTTCGCTTCGCCATGCCCTACGTATACTCCTGGCTCGTTTTTTACTTCGGCCTCTTCACCTCTGGGCCTCTTTGCTTCCGTAACGAATCCAGCCCTTGCCCTCTCTCTCTCTCTCTCTCTATCTGTCTATCTATCTATCTCCCTCCCCGACGACGCAATATAAATCATTCCTATTGCGCAAATAAATGATAAATAATTGATCCTTGATTGCAAAGTGACAGGATGGGAAGGCGCAGGTCCTTAAAAGTCTCTGCGACTTGGAGCGCGCCTTCGAGATCCCTTACAAAGATCCGTATAAACTCGCGTGGAACATTGTGTGACGAGAGCAGTGAGAAAGCGCAAGGTAAGGTACCGGGAGAGTTCCGACGCTAACCTGACAAGGGAGGACAGTAATGGGAAGAGGGACGTATATGTATATACGTCGTTTAGATTCATAAGTAGGCACGAGAGAGAGAGAGAGAGAGAGAGAGAGAGAGAGAGAGAGAAACGGGAGACTGAGAAAACGGGGAAAGAACGAAGGGAGAGGGCGCTCGCGTGGTCTCGACTCTTTTACATATGTACATCTTATACGTATATACGATTTGCCATGGACACCGGAAAGTCCTCCTCGCGTCCTTTTCGCTCTCGCTCGCCATTCTCATTCTGTCATCTTTCTCTTGTATTTTCTCGTACTTGCGTGGCGTTTGCATCGTCGGCTCGCTCTCTCGTTGCGCTCTCCAACCGGACCTTATGCAGAACCGCGACGATTTTACTCTCGCGTTTGTTTGTGCGCATGCGCGCGCAACCCCATCGCCGAATGGCTTGAATAATATACGTTTGAAGTTAATGGTTTCCATTCAAGGCGCCTTTGGCTCTCTTTCTCCTTCTTTCTCGCCTATGTCTATTCTTTACTAAAATATAGTACCTACCTGGATGTACACGTCGTACATATATAGTCAACATATCGTGACACGATTTCACGTTCTCTCTCGATCTCTGATTCACCACTCGACCCTTCTTAAATTCATTGGAGCTCGCGCGTTCCTCATCATCGACGTTGAAAACAATTTGTTATAATTTTCTTAATCCAAATCGATCCAATAAACGGAAAAATAAACGTCTTGTTTTTTTTTTTATCGCGTATTTCATAGAAGAAGATTTGTTAATCAATACGATTACGATACAATGGAGTGAAATTTCAGCGCACATTTACACTAGGACATATGCCGTGACGCCTGATCTCCGAACAGGCTGAACTTATCGGCACGATTTGATTCTACGAGCGAGAATCACTATGAAAATAAATATATATACCTATACATATACAAAGAGAGAGAGAGAGAGAGAGAGTAAAAAGAGAAAGAGGAGGTACACACGAGGAATAGTGCAAACCGAAGAAGGAACGATGCTCGAGGGGAGAATGAAAGAAAAAGACGGAGAGAGAAAGACTCGGTCGAGATTCCCGCGCGTGTAACTTTAAACTCGCTCGTAACTTAAGACTGGATGTCGCCCAAGAGGGAGAAAATGGCTGAGGGAGAAAGAGAGAGAGAGAGAGAGAGAGAGATGACCAAGGCGGGTTCGTACGAAGTGGACCCACGTAATTGCGCATACTATCCCGTGGTCAGAGAGAGAGAGAGAGAGAGGCAGAAAAAGAGGCAGTGGTGGTGCAACAGACACAATGTATAATAACGCGTGTGCACACGCGAGTTGTTACTATACATACAAATACAGCATGTAAATTTAACGGCACCGAGAGACATGCGTATAATACCTTATATACCTCTTGGTCTACACGTACAAGCTCGTATAATGGTAGTGGTAGGATTTGATAGGAAGGATCGTAAGCATGGTTATTCTACGAGGTACCTTTCGCCATCTCCGTTCACTTTTTTATTCCCGCGTCAAGGAATCACCATAGAGAAGGAAAGGAATCAACGCAGTCACTCGTGATGTCACGAATTGCGGGGGAGTCGTCGAGAAATCATCGGATCGAATCCCAGGTTTCGTAATCACAACGAAGGTCCACCCGAAAGAAATATTTGATCGAGCTGAAATAAGAATTTATACAAGAACGAAGCTTATACACATAGGTGTATATATATCGAGGAAGAAAACTCGTAGATCGACAACAATCCTCCGTATCGAATCTAAACGGATATCGCGGTGGCTGCCACGCCTGTTGAATCATACTTCTTGCTGCTATATTCCTTCTTTTTCTTTTCTACGTCTCTCTCGCGAGCCAAGAGTTACCCCGTGCTCGAGCCGAGTGAACAGGGGATATATAATAAGCGAACGAGGAGAGGGAGTCGAGAGCAAAAGAGAGAGAGCGCACGTCGAAGAATGACTACGCGGAAACTGGCTCGTCTTTCACGATCGTTAGAAGAGAGTAAGAACGAAGAAGAATCGAATCACGAGGGCGAAACTAAGCGGAGGCCTCTCTTCCCCTGTCCATACTCCTCTTCTTGCTTCTTCTCTTTGGCATGAGCTATTTCGCTCCGCACGACGGAATTTTTATCGTCCGTCGTACTACTGTCGTCCTGTCGCGAACAAGACCGTACTTTCTCTCTTCCACCCTCGCGAGTGGAAGCTCGGAAAAATCACGAGTACACTTTTTCTCTTATCGATATTCCTCTCTCTCTCTCTCTCTCTCTCTCTCCCGCCTCTCGTACTTCTAATTTGCCGAGACGTGCCGAGACACGGTATAAGATGTAGAAAGACGAGAGTTATGCAGCGTACGGCGAGTACGAGACCGCACCGCTAATAGGAAATTCGTGACTCGCGACTTTCGTGCTCGCCTCACCATTATTATCATTATTATCGTCATCATTGTTATTATCATTATTACGATGGCGTGAAAATTAATTAATCCTCCGGTCTTGAGATGTATATCAAGGATGATTATAAACTTTCTGCCTGGTCGAATTCGTCCTTGAGCGTCGCTCGTTCGCGTTACGCGGCACAGCCTCCGGGTCTTCTCGCCAATTAAAAGTGCGTGCACCGCCGGTAAATTCTTCCTGCTTCTTGTGCAGCCTTTCCCCTCGAAACAGACCGGACCAGTATCACTTTGTGTATAACGAATATTGATTTTGTTTTACGAATAATTATATTCTCGACCGGTGTCGACGAGAAATAATTTCGATCGCTCGCTGGACTCGAGCCTGAGTACACGCGACATTAATTACGCGCGAGCCGTCCATATTGTTCGGTCAATCTGCGTAAACGACGAGATTCCAAAAAAGACGCGACAAAGAAATAATCTTAATCCTCTCTGTGTTCTCGAAGCAAGGGATTAGCAGGGGGATGAAGGAGAGTGCGTCGGAAAAGAAAGAAACTCGAAGCTGTCGTCGTACAACGACGACAAGGTGATACATACGGGAGAAAGTAGAGTGGGAGACGAACAAAAAGATCGCTCACGGGGGGTCTCGAGGAGAGATGGGTTCGTCCCGAACGCGGCCATAACTCATCACGAGGATCTGGGGATGAAGCGTCGAACGAGTGGGGTGACTTTCGGAGAGAAGCGTCGTACCAGCCTCTTTTCATTCTCGGAACAACCCCGGTGTACGAACCTCCCCGAATAGACATCTCGTGGCTCGAATCATCCCCTCGCAACTCCCTTTTTTTCTCGAAAATCCCTACCCACCCTGTCGGCATCGAGACAGAACGAGGGGTAGTTCGACCCGCCCATTTTCTCACCGAACGAGCGAACGATCGTTCCTTCTCTGCGTCTGCACGTAGGGATACGAATCGGGGTGTGTGTTCGGCCATTGCTAAAACGAAGCTCAAGGTTCATCCCCTATGGACCAACCCTAGTAGCAACCCTTCCGTAGCAAGGCAACGAGGCTTGGAGCAGGGTGTGGCTAGCGTTACGTCGCGTACCAAGAGGGTGAATTAAATGTTAATCGTCGGGACTCGCGAAGGGTTGCAGTATAAAGATCGTCGTTTATATAGGCGCACACGTATACGCTTGTATGCGCGCATGTAATCACCTATACCGGTATACGCGGCGTATCAACTCCGTGGCGAGTATTCCAGCTGCATCGATTTTTCTCCCCCTTGTACAAACGAGATGTGCGGTAGGAAAAGAAACAAAAATTCGCACGCACACCACACGCGAATGCTGCGTGGATGCTGCGTGCGACACACGTACCAACGAATCCGTAATATACGTATAGGGCAATTATTATTCCCCTGGCAAAGGACCCCTTCGATAGACGGGCCAACAGCCACGAGCGCACTCAGACGTCGATATATGTACGAGGGCAGTTCTCGTCGTAAAGCGCTGCGTGAGAACGCGTACGCGTATACGCACGCATATAACACTCTTTCTCTCTTTCTCTCTTTCTCTCTCTCTCTCTCTCTCTCCCTCTCTCTCTCTATGTCGATATCGGTATATGTATTTATATATTTTGTACACTGACACAGACGCGCACATGGCCGGCACGCTCGAGGCCAGCGAGAAACGAATGGAAAAAGTCGCAGAGCTTTTGCGAGGGAGCGTGTGCGAGCACCGATGGCCAGTTACCTCTCTCTCTCTCTCTCTTTCTACCTCCCGCTCTCTCTCTTTCTCTCTCTCTCTCTCTTTTACACACACACACAACTATTTCGTATTATAGACGAGACTGTATGCGCGAGCTAACCCTCGATTTTGGCCATTTTTTCATTGCCGCGCGATGCGAACATTCGCGCGAACGTAACAGGAGCGATAAACTGCAAGCTCTTTTTTTTGTTATCTCGAAAGTTCGGTAACGGCGTAGTGAGTCGAGTGCGTTGAACAAAAATCCGTCAACGAGAGTATGAAAGTTCCTGTGCGTATTCCGTCATTCGCAAAAATAGAACGAGAGCCATGAGCGACACGTGTGCGTCGACCAGATTTGCACGAAGCAAACGTTTTTCTCGATTCGCGACGGATTTAAAAGAGAGAGAGAGAGGTGAATTTCATGAACTTTTTAATCGGACAAAGTCGCGTGCGTGAAGTGAAAGTCTCGCGAGTTACTGTGAAAATGTGACTTGATTTACGGGCCAGAGGATCGCGAGGGTGGGACTTCTCTCGGCGTGGACATTTATTTTTATTTTTCATACTTTTTTGCACGCTCGCGTCGAGAGGCTGAACGAGCAGTGGTGTGCGCGAATCGTGAGACGCGAAGAAGCTCGCGCTTGCGTCAGCCGGCCAGACGGCGAGAGCTTCATTGACGACGTTCGCGAGAACGAATGAACGATCGTGCCAACGTGTAGGTACAATTTACCTTCCCGTTACGGTCTTTCGTATTTACAACTATAGCGCAATATTCTTGATCGAATCCTTGTGAACAAAAACGTGGATCGATGTGGCTAGTAAAAAAAAAAGGGAGGTGCGATCAGAAGCATAAAAAATTAGTCCTTTCGATTTAATCACCGATACGACTAGATGCGGTTTGACGCACCGCTCGATGCACCAGAAAAAAGGCTACCGCCTGTGCATGCAATTCAGGCGCCCGGACAACATTTCTCTGCCATATTTTATTATGCACGCCGTCCCATCATCACGGATGCACGTACAACTAACGGGTGTGTCCGAGAGGGAAACGAGATTGAGAAATTTGCATCATTGCAGAGTACGGAGAGAGCTCCGTCGATCTTTCTCTCTTTCTCTGTCTCTGTCGCTCCCTCCTTCTCTCGTCTCTTCGAGCCATCGTTGATACGGAAAAAAAGAAAACTTTTCTTTCCCTCCTCGTTTCGATCGACTTTGTCCTCGTCATCGGAGTGAAGGATGAGATTTTTCTCTCTCGTCCGCTCGCGATCTCCGTGAACTCGCCAGACTACTCTCGCGCGACCAAGTAATATTAATAAAAATAAATGGGAGAGGAGGAAAAAAATAAATAAGAAAAGAGATAAAAAAAAAAAAAACAGGAAAGAAGAGGAAAACGAGACGGACTGGTCTCTCGACGGAGCGAAAAAGAAAGGCGAGAGGGAGTGAGAGAGAGAGAGAGAGAGCTTATCGACAGGGTTATTGAGACGGGCGAGCGTGATCGCCAAACGAGATTATTCGATGCTCGCACCGCTCTCAATGCGCGCGTATAAAGCCGTGAGATGCTGCACTTATATATATATATATATATATATATACGTATATATATATATATATGCATATACAACGAAGCTATATTGGAAATAGAAGTTTATACAAGTGGAAATGACGATGGTATTTGCCAAAGAGATAACTAGACCGGTTCGATTCAACTCGTCCAGACGCCATTACGCGAAATGTAGCCTATATTATATCTTATCCCTCCTTCTCCTCGACTATTCCAGTGCGAACGTTTCGTACGCATACTCGTATGTAAAAGCAAGAGAGTCGATACGTGGCTCTTTCAGTAGTGTTGAAATAAAAATAAGAAAAAGAGGGAGAGAGAGAGAGTGGCGATTTCGAATGTTCAAATTATATCGCTTCTCGTCGTCTCGCGAGATATTATAACAAGCTCACGGACTTCTTCGGCGAGTATAAAGTTTGACCGAAAACCCGGTGGCTGTGAAAACGCGAACAGTCGGTAGCAAGATACATCGTGAGGGAGATGAGACGGGCTCGGCATAAAACGGCCCCTGGGGATTCCGCAGTTATGTTAACGAGATTTCTGGATTCTCGTTGAGCCTCTCGCGAAACCGTCGCGAACATCCTTTCTTCGCCTCACGCCGTTTCGTTCTTTTTCGTACGTCGATCCCTGCGGGGGATCCCTCTTTTGCCGATCGTTCGCCGAATATACGTCGAACGAATAAATTCCGAAACGTCGTCGCCACCACCGACACCGCCGCGCGTTATCCACGTCGATCGACAATTTTTCCATCAATTTTTCATTATTGATAAATTCATTCGAGCATTATCGATAAATCATTACGTATTATCATTTTCTTTCAATTCCTGAACTATTTATCTCCTCGCCTCTTTCTCCGGGATTAGTAACTAGCCGATATATATGCACGATCGACAAGAAGGAGCAAGCCTCGTTGCTCGCTCTAATGATAGAACAAAGTCGATAATTTGCCTAGCCCCACCAGCGAACGCACAAAACTCTACACAAGAAAACTACGTATCACGAGCAGAAACAGGATAGAGCTACAATGTATACCTAAGTATTATGTGCATGGACACGTGATCTATACGTGTATATAGGGAACGATCCGAGAAGGGGTCAAGCGTTCTCTCGCGTTTGATGCTGCAAAAGCTGCTGGTTCTCGTTGCGATGGTGTGTGCTCGCAAGTAGCCGACCACATTCTTCCTACGTATTTATCGTAAATCATCGGTTGCGCGCACGCGGATAGGACACCGGGGGTAGAGAGAGAGAGAGAGAGAGAGTTAAGGAGCGCGCATAGAGAGCACAAGCACATACAGCGAGAGGAGAGGTCCGGCCAGATAAGAGAGAGAGAAAGCGAGTAACGAGAACGCCAACTAAACGGATCGGTAAACGGTCAAACGTTATTACATCGACATATATATATATATATAGACACAGAGATATCCGTATGTACCTGGCGATCTATGTGAGAGAATTTACTCGTCGCGCTAGAGCCCTTCCTCTCGACAATTTCGCCCTCTTCTCCCGCGTGTCTCGAGAATACCGAGAGAATCTCTCTAATTGTCACAAATAATTGATCGTGAACTTTGTCTCGACGGATTATAATAATACTAATACCACGAATATCTACCGCTATATATATTGGGTATACGTGTATCCTTGTATACGTACCTACGTCGGTAGGTACACTCGAGTGCGCGAGGAAATTCGCGCGCTGAGCTGCTGTGAGATAATAATCGTGAACGCCGAGGGGACCATAGAACTGGGAGATAAGTTAATAAACACCTCGTGTCTCGGGGCGTTTAAGCTCGAGTGCCTTCTCTCTCTCTCTCTCACTCTCTTTACTCTCTCTCTCTCCGCCGCGCTCTCTCGTTTCATGCGCTCTCGACTATATTACACTGAAATACAGGATAAATTGTGTTACGAGAATAAGAAAACGAGTATTCAGAGCTCTTCGTGCAACGCGCCGCTATAAGTACCGCATACATACTTACCTTCGCCGTATACGTGTGTGCCCGCGCACACACGTATCAAAGTTTAATCGGGCTCTCCCTCTGGTACGGGTTTTCGATAAGGCAAATTTATTCCCGTTTGTTGGGTGGCGATCGCCCGGGCCCGCAGACTTCTCGGACTATTCGGCGATAAACACGTATGAGATCGCTTTATCATAATGAAAATCATTTAACCGTATGATTCTCTTTTTAAGTTTTGCGCGAGACGCATGCGCGTACGATTCTTTCGTACGGGTAATTCGGTTAATAATCGAACGCGTATAAGCAACGTGCGTATTATTACCGCGATAATGACAAATCCTCTTCACCTATGAGACTAATTTATCTCCGTCAACTTTTCATCGTCGAGTTTGATGAATAAAATCGTATCGTTTTATTCCCAAAATTGATCTTTATAGAAAACGAAACGAAATTATATTTATCGTTATATTTTTCTCACTTTTTGTTCCCCCCCCCCTCCCCCCACCGTTCTAACATCTATCAATATTTTGTGTTCAATTATTCTGTTGCAGAGTGCGAGTTCAAATTCGAGGGATGACCTCGGGAGACCCCCCTTCGTCAACATCACCGCCGCGTTGTCCAGTTCTACCGGTTTTTCAAAGAACGAGAGCAAAAGAAAAACGTCCGTCGAGCCTGCAGCGACCGAGAGATCAATGAATACGAGAGGGTCAAATGTCGGGGTTGATTTGGGCCTTAGTGGTCCTGTGGTGGCTGTTAACGAATCCTACTGGCCTGCTAAGTCCCAAGTTGCCTCTGGCTCGATCGACGAACGTGATTAAAAACCACGTACATTCACGTCCGCGACTCCATCTTCGTTTTATTCCATTGTGCGATAATTATCGGAACGAAAAGGATTAAAATCTGTGCTATCTCGAAATCACGAGGAGGACTAATCGTCCAAAGATATTTGTCTTTTCTCCGTCTGGCTTGCCATTGTCGCGAACCGACCCCTTTAACCAAGAACGACCGCGTATAACGCGTTCAACGAGGAGGTCTCGCGTTTCACCGCTCGTTTATTCGCTTCTTTTTTTGTTTTTGCTCTTTTTGCCTTTGGTTTCTTTCGTCGAACTCTGCTTTATTTGTACATCTTGGTGTACAGCGCAAGCTCGAGTACGTACAACGCCTGCTCCAGTTGCGTCGAACCACCCGCTATGCCGAGCAATGTTGAGCATATGCTCCGTTGTGCCCGAGGTCGCGAACGGAGAGCTCGCCCCACACGGTTTTACACGGCTGGCGTGTATCGCGACGGCAAAACCAGAGAGTAGGTACCGAGCAATGTTGTATATACCGCGAGTAGATGGAGCCCCGAGTGGAGGGCATTTATGTTCGTACCGCGAGATCTTTAAGGCGCGCGCGTATGCGCCGAGCTTGGAATCTTCCCTCTGTCTTCTCGACCATAAAAGGACGATTGAATTTCAATAGAGAAGGAAAGAATAGGGAGAGATCGAGATTGATAAATAAGATAAAACGAGGACTGAGAGATAGAGAGAGAGAGAGGAATGAAAAACAATTATTACGAAGAAACAAAGTATTTTTCGAACGAGAAAATATATCTCGATTGAAAAATTATTAATCAATTTCATATCGATCAGAGAAATTTTCTATTTATATCCGAGTAAAGTAGAGAAGAGGAAAAAATCGAAAATAAATCAAACGACTCAGGATTTTATCGGCGCAAAGTCCGCTCCGAGTGAGATTACCGGCATCTGCTATATCAACGTTGAATTCAGTCCGTCGAGAGGTCAATTAATCGCTCGATTAAATTATTAAACGATCCTACGGAAAGTTGCAAATGCGATCGTAGCTCATAGCGAATGTGTCTCGCGCGTAGGTACGCAGACGCACGGGCGGATCGAGCGCGTATACGCGTTATTAAAATGTAATTTCCGCGGGTCTGATTCGCTTCCGTGTCTCGCACGCGATCGAGCCGAGACGACTCGGGTAACTCTCTTTTGATATAGTACGCTTATTACACATCGCTATATAAAATATACATAATTCTCGCGCTAAAAAGGGAAATAAATGAAATCGAAAATGCGAAGCCAGGCAGACGCACGGTATTACGAAGGTTGGGTGAAATAATCCTGGAAATGATAGCGGCCCTAAATTTCACATGTACGCTATATATAAATGTATAATACGATCTATATATAGATATATTTATTTATTGTGCTCGAGGCCAATACGGCAACTGTCCGCTTCTAATTGCGCGCGAATAACGCCCAAAGCTATCGACCGGCTATATCTCTCGCGCTGAGAGACTCTTGAATCCTCCCCACTCTCGTGGAAGGACGAATATATTTACACAAGAGACACGAACGAGACTAACATAAGCTCGAGAATATAATCTTTGAGGGCATTCGTGTTACACCTTTCTGTTATACCTATATTATATATATACATATACATATGTGTATATGTACGGTTCGAAGTATGCGTTAGTGCCCCGATGGTAAGGACACGACGATAGTCTCGGCTATATGGGTACTTGAAACGAATTTATTAACATCTCGTAGAAATATGGGCTCGTTTAGATACACACGCCCATGCGAGAGCTCGCGCGGTCTCTACGGACAGGTGGGCAATGTGAGTAAGAGAGAGAGAGGGGGAAGGAGATATAAAGGTGGTTATAACGTGAGTGCGTCGTGTGCATAGAAAAAAGGATAAAAGCCCGGAGGAACTCGAAGAGAGAGAGAGAGTACCTTATCCTTGAAGAAGATAAAGGAAAAGAAAGAAAGAAACGAGGTGTCGCTCCCGAGTCCGTATTAAATCGGGAAAATTAATTCTTTTTCGAACGAACGTTGCGACAAAATAATTATGAATAATTATTCAATGTTAATCCTAATGAACACTTGGAATTAATCGTTATTGGTCTTAATCTGCCAATAGTACAAAGTTCTTTTTCAAGGCAATTTTATGATTGATGAAAACAACAACGAAACGATACGATCTGTAAAATCGGGCTTTTTAATTCGCGACGATGATATCGCGAAAACGGTCTGCATGTTTCATCTGCGAAATCTCGCGTGAGAGATTCGGTCGAATGAAAGAACGAATGCGAGAGAGGGAAAGGGCGAAGGGCGCGTCGAACGAGAAAATGCTTTTATGATTTTATGGGGGATGGGCTCTCTTCTTCAATGTCGCGGCGAGAGAAGAAATAGCCTGTCTGACTTTTCGTTGCTTTCTTCCGGGAACTCAAGGTTCATATAATCGCGAGAGAATTCTGACCTTTCGTCGAGAAGCTTGTGCCCCAAAGTTCACGATCGCGCTTCATCAACTCGAGAATTCTCGCGACGCGCTTCCTTTCGGGAGTGATTTAAAATCTCATCTCGCTCCTGATCGTTTCTACGTTTCGTCGATAAAAAAAGAAAAACGACAAAGTTAATATTCGCGATAAAATTCTCTAGGTAAACGTTGAAAATAATTTATTAAATAATTAAAAACGTTCGAATGATTTATCAACGGGGAAGAAAAAAAGAAAAAGAATTAAAATTATAGTCGTTGACGCGCAATTTTGCGATGCTGAAAATCCGGATGCCGTGAGCTTGCGAGTTCCCTCGGTCTCTCTCTCTCTCTTTTCTCGTGCAGGTACTCACACATACGAACCAACGCCAATTACGGGAGTGCCTTAACGAGCCGCGGAAATCTCGGATCCGTTACGCCAGGATAAGCGTGAAAGAGGATACGATAAAGATTTTTTTTCATTCAAATTGTTACGAGCTTCGAGCACGTGAAGAGCGCATTGCTCGTGGCCTCGGGGAAAGGGGAAGGGGAGAGAAATCATAGCCACTTCCGATAAATAATTAGCAATTAAGAACACACGTGTTAGAAGATCGTGAAATAATATCGATATCGTATATAATTTTCTTCATTTCTCGGCTTCTGCGCGATTCCCTTCGATCTTTTTATTTCATTTATTATTATTATTATTATCATTATTATTGTCGTTATTGTTCTCATTCTCAAATGGGCAAATGGATATATTTAACTATTTATTCTCGTTTCTACATGCGTCGAGAAAGGCGATGCTCGATAATGCAAAGACAGAATAACACGTAAACGTACATGTATATTAATGTATATATATGTGTATACATAGTATATCCCAAGGAAAGATGAAAACGTAACGGTGCTGTAGAAACGCGCGAGTCATCGATGCAATTCGATTTAATTGAGTTTCGACTTCTTGCCGGCGAACTTTATCTCCCTCTCTCTCTCTCCCTCTCTCTCTCTCTCTCTTTCTTTCTCTCTGACTTTCCGACCGTTCCCTTCTTATCTACGATACGTATCGATAATACACGCGGAGAATCTCTTCGGGTATGAAAAGGTAGCCGGGGAGAAAGACAGTGCATAGGACGTTGATCGGGTGAGCGGGGTGCGAATAACTCGCACCGACTAAACAGTAATTCATCGGTATTAATCTCTTCGAGGCGCGGACGTTGTAACTTTCTCCCTCCCTCTCGTTGCCTCGATTGCAAAGGCAATTATCAAGTTCCACGGACACGATAATACGAGAAAAATCACGGAGGATCCCATTACCAGACGAGTTTTGCTTCGTTCTCCCTCCCTCTCTCTCTCTTTCACACAGACGCATACGAACACACACGTACACAAACACGCTTAGCGCACAATCATTCGAGGCTCGATCGCACAATACGAATAAGCTTTTAAGAGCTCGATATTCACCCAATCGTTAATAGAGATCATTCATCATCGACTAACAGAGAATTATTCCTTCATCATCCATTCGCGATAAAATTATAGAAACTCCCTGGTACGAATGATCGATACGCGTATTGCCAAATAAAAGCAGGAAAGAAAAAAAGCAGCGAAAATGAAAGTAAGAAACGGCCAATGCGATTAAACGTATAGGAAAAGATAAATTTTCGATACTGTCGCTCTAGGAGAATTTAACGCGCAAACCCCCGCGAGTTGTACACAACTTGGCCACGTGTACAATTGTCCGATAGGGAAATAATTGATGGTGATGTTGGAACGAAATATCCAGACTAAAAGGCATATACGAAGGTATATACGAAGAGTGAAACGTGGGCGAGAGAGAATCTTGGGACGAGGGAGACATGCTCGGGAAACACGTGGATCTTGCACCAACGCGGCAAACCGGGCAATTCTTCTTCCTTGGCGTTCCACATACTTTCCGGCGCACACACCCAACGCGTCTCCACACATATACTATATATACATATATATACATATATATATATATATATATATATAGTAAAGTATCGCAAACAGACTTTTAGCGAGCAAGCTAGTCGCGTGCGCGGCACGCCCGCGGCTTTTCTTCACCCCTCTCCTCGCCCTTGCGCGCGTTCGTACGCTTTGCCGGCATCGGGAATGCGAGAGAAAAACCTCGAAAAGCCGTAAATCTCGCAGCTTAATGGGCCCTTCTTCGAAATTCTCTCAACTCTCGTCTTCTCTCCCGCTCTCTCTCTCTCTCTCTTTATCTCTTTTACTCTTTACGGCAGACGATCCGGAGGAATATAATTTTGCCACGGGCAAACAGTCATTCTCGAAACAACAATCTCGCATTATTTCATTCTCGATATGGACGATAAGAACCGAGAGAGAGAGGAAAGAGATAAAGGTCGTTCGAGTTGGAAATCTTGGTCAATGTTGATAAATAATATTGAGATTTAGTAGCAATTATACTATAAGAAGATATTGTACTATAAACGCGTCGAAACGATTATCGATTATTCGTGTCGAACGAAATACAACTGTTAAGAGCTTGAAATAATTGGCAAACCCGAGAGATCTCGTTTCTTGTATAATTCATCGGATAACAATCGGGCTCGTATTCACATTGAGTACCTACACGTAACGAGAGCATCCTCGGACGATACTTTATCGCTCCCTCTCTCCTTCTTTTTCATGCCCTCGATCTATTGTACATTATTTTCAAAAAATGTCTGAATCACATCCTATACGGTGTAGATCACTCGACCGCGGGGAGGGATTCGCGAGCTTGTCCATCGACTGTGTTTATTCTCGTTATTTATCGCCGTATTCGATTCGTATCATCGTTTATTTATAGCTTTAATCCCCCCCCCCTCCCCCCTCTCTCTACCTATCTACCTCGCTCTAGTTTATTTTACAATATTTCGCTCGTTACTCTATGTTCTACGAGAACTTTACACGTTAGTTGAACGAGGGTCAATCACAGAACCGATAAATACAATGGTACGATACCATAGTGTGGATATAAATTACATCTCGCAACATTAGCGATTATTGTGTACGATACAATGATAATAATAATAATAGGAACGATATTTCGTCGTTGTGGCAGGATTGGGGTTTCTATGCGGCATGTGCCTTGAATTATTATAAACGCAATGCCCTTAGAAATCCCAAAAATGTTCAACGCCATAACGTCAATCTTGTGTCATTGGTGAAAGAAGCGTGTCTATACATATATAATATGATAATTACGTACGTTCCGAATGGTCATTATCCACTTATATTTAATTATATGCGGTGAACTCGTCACCGTATTCTCGGATTCGTCGTCGACGTGCGATTCGTCGTTTTATACAAGAAAACGATTATTATTAGCTAGGTACTAAGCCGAACAGGCGCACGCACGCGGATATAAATATTTGCATAATCATTTCGTTAAGAATTTAATGTGTATGTGGTACGAACGACGAATTAAAATTCACTTACCGGCTGTGAGTGCTTGTCGACGAGACGTACCCTTGGAAAAGCTACGTCACCCCGACCCAAGGGCGTACTAGTGCTATTCTGCATCTCACGACGACGACGCTCCAGTACATTGCGCAACATTTGGCTCTTTTGGCTTTATTTATCCTTGGTTTTTTGTTGTTGTTTTTTTCTTCGTCGACTTTGGTCGATTTGTATAATTCGATGGTACGTAATAATTAATAATTTGTTCGAGAAGCTTGTACTTGTGATGCGCTATCGAAGGAGCACGAGTGTAAACTACCGGCGAACGAGATGCCTCGAGCTCTCTTACTCTAACTATGTGTGGACCTCGGCCTATTTCAAATACCGACTGCCGATTTGTCCCGGCATACATTTCATTTTAATTTATACGCTTAGCTTGTAACTTATTATTTGTAATTTTATGCAAAAATATACGGATTTGTCTTTTGACTGGGATTATCACAAAAAATGTCAAACCTCGATGTAAATTTTCATCCAATTTCTTTATATTTCAATTTTATTTATCTCTTTCTTTGATTTTGTTTGTATCGTCGTTGTAACAACGACGTTCTCCGCTGTTTTCTGTTCTATTCCCAGACTCCATTTTCAACGAATGGCTTTTTCTTGACATCCTTATCCACGGTATATCCACCTCCCTTGCCGTCCGCTCGTTTTCGTCGTTTCTTTCCTGCACAGAAGAAAGATACACAGAGTGATTCAGAATCAAGGTACTATCTTTTTAATTATTTATCGTTCGTGTATTATACATATTTATAACGGATTAAGGGGTTCGCGATCGAAAGGGCTTCGAAGCGATGTATCGATAAGCTTGCTTAGAAAAATTTGTCGGGCTCTTCTCGCGTTGTCGATGTATCGTCATTCACCTGGTGAAAAAAAATAAAATATAAATGCGCGATTATTACTCATTATCGGTATACCAAATGCCAATGCACGAAACCCCTTGATTCTGAATATCTGTGAATCGAAAAACTCTGGACAATCCTCCGTATGTTCCAATGATTCAATCGGCCTCGTTATTTTCCGCAGTCGTAACGATCACTTTTATTTCATTTTATTGTTTTTATGAAAAAGAAATAAGAAATAATACATAAATTATCGAATAATTAATGGCTCGAACACAACCGCCACCGAGTTAAGAAATTCACTTAAAACTAATTATCGAACATAGTCTCTCTCTCTCTCTATTTGCATCGGCCATTGCACGAAAAGCAAAACACGACCTGGTTTTGTTGCGTAGACTTTGAGCGCGTTAGCACATTGATCCTCTCGATAAATTTTCTATCGCAAGTTCTAATCACTGTGATTAACCAAATGCGTCGTCAATAATCACGGTTCGACTGCGGAATACCGCGATAAACAACCACTATTTTCTTAATCAACATCCCTCTACGTTTCTCTTATTCGGTCTCGTTCGCGTTCTTCCCAGCGCGGTTAATTATCAGTCATCGCTCTGATTCTTTCCTCCCGTATTCCATGACGCCGCTCCATGACAACTCGAGGACAAGGGAAGAAAACGAAGTAGGGACAAGTATTGCGTACGTGTGTTTCCCATCTCTCTCTGGCTCGTGATTGGATTCCAACGCCGGCGGCTAACTTCTGTCGCCGGGTAACGAACCGTTAAAGTTTTACGTACGTATAAATCGTACGCATAACTCGTAGATTATTAATCGATTTATCAATGTGACTCCTTCCAATCACGGTTTATTAACACGTTTTTATTCCTTTTAATATTCTCATATTGTGCTCGTGAATTTGCAAATCAACTGTTGTTACGTAGTTTGTAAAAGTTTGGGCGTTATCGCGAGGATTCCCAATATCCTGCCAAATTAAGACCGAAATTATGAGGATCTCGTTCGAAAAACTTCCCAATCAGGGTCTCCGCGGACGTATTATTTGTTCAACGCTTGCGACAAGTGGTACGATTTAAAAAAAAAAATCAGTACCCCAATTGCCGTGAATAATAAAGTTTGCATTTGCCTCGAAGTATAAACAAGTTTGTTTATCAAAAAACTATCATCATGTAAAACAGCAATAGTATAAATCCGGCGATTGGTGCGAAACGTAATAATTGCCAGTGGGCGAAGACACTTTCGGTTTGTTTATTCGTGTCGGTCATTAGCTTGGAGCTTGGTTTCTTCAATTTTGCCTTACCAGCTCTCTTCGGACTCGTTCTGGCTTTTGGACTAATCGTAGGCGACGAATCTGAAGTTTTCAACGAATTTTTCGCTATCCGTGATGACTGATGTTCTTTGGATCGTGAGTGAAGAGACCCAATACTTTTTTCACTCCGAGACGTACTCGATCTCGGCAGTGCGACGCGTTCTTCCAAACCCTCGGTGTCGAATCGTCTCGCTTCGTCTCTTCCCTCGGGGTCGTCCTCTTTCTCGTGGCCCGGTTCTCGTCCAAAATCTCGAATTTCCGTGGCTCGACACAGAATCGTGCCACTCGGTTCTAACGTCTCCGTAACGTACCCTGTCCGGGTACGTTCGAGCTTCGGGGTAGGCCTCGCGTTCTTCTTACCTACTTTAACATTCTCATGCGATCATGGAGACGAAAAGGGACTGTTTTCGATTTGCGCGGATTTTTGATGACAGCACACGCCTGATGATACAATTTTTACTCGATTACCTGAAGCCATTTCCCAGAGGTCCTTTCCATGATTACCGTCCACCCCGTCGGCTGGATTATCATCGGTCTGCTTCCCTGTCGTTTCCTCCTTTGTCAACGATTTATCCGGTAAGTTCCTGCAAATCAAGAAAACAAATCAATCCTGAGTCGTGTAATTCGTATCTCCGCCGCCCACCTCTCTTTCCCGGGCCCTATTCCACCTATACAGGTAAGAACCGAATCGACCGATTGTCGTTAATCACGAGAGGTATCCTCGAGGCGGGGCAATAAAAGCTGCAGTTGCTTGCACCGAGAGGCTCGTACTACCGAGGCTCGTGTCCCCTCTGCAAACGTACGAATGAGCGACACGAAAAAATCTTGGCGTGCTCCCACGTCGTACTATTTACTTCGAAAGTCATGCCCGGTAAGATATATTCAGGCCACTCTCGTCCGACGTTCGTATACACATGTACGGAAATGTAAGGAAGCGGAGCAAGCCAAGTACTCCGGACTTTATGAATATTCACGAAGTTAGTTGGAACGAGAGTATTTTGCACGCATGCACACGCATGTACCCGGGCAAATAATCTTGAAGGATAATTCATGCGTCGGGAAAGACCCCGAGCGATTAACGTTGTAAGGCGATCGATATGAGCGATGGTTACAGCAAAAATTCAATAGACCTATTCTCATCTCATCCTTTAGAGCAAGCACGTTTTATACAACTCTGCGCTATTTGTGGACCGTCCATAGGAGCTCGTAAACTATCTCGAAGCTTGTATATCGAGGAACGGTACGATGAACGGCGAACAACATCCTTGGGTGGACTACCCTATCTTCCCAGAACGATTTTTTTTATCCTCGGCTACTCGTTCATAAGTTACAGTCTTTAAACGTCTAGACTAGTTGAAAAGGTCTAGTTGATGGGAGATACCAAGCTCAGAAAAATAAAGAATAAAAGTAAGAATCAGCCAACATTTGTATCTCTCCTCGCTCTCTTCTATATTACTGGACCACTCGTAATTGCCGTTGGTGAGACAAATTAACGACATTACGTACCAAAAACTCATCGTTCAACGACGATCAGGGGACAAAAAATATGGTGGATTTTCGAGAGATAAAAGTTTGTACCACCCGTGTCCGCGACTTTGCCATTTCTCTCTCTCTCTCTCTCTCTCTCTCTCACACACACACCCTCTTTCTACCCGATCCTAACAAAGTATTCGAACCGATGTAAAATTCATTCGTGTCGTCCGGCCGTTAACGAGTCTTGGTACTGAATCGCGAATGCAATCAGCGAACGAATGCAGGTTGCAACAAGCATTGACCAATGTTGACTCTCTCCCGGTCTTTTGCTCGCTCTTCAGGAAAGATCTAGGCGTTAATTTACGTCCCCTCGGTTGGGAGACGCTCGCTAGAGCTCACCCACGAACCCTCCTCCAACGTTTTTTTTTTTCATTTCGGCCTTTTTTTAAAAGTGTACTCGAAAACCGTTTCGACAATCTTCGAGGACTGCGAGAAGAAGGATAATTCAAGTCCCTGCGTGACAACGTAGTATTACGAGAGTATTAACGAACGCTCGTATCGGATCGCCCACGTTTGTCGCGAAGTATTAATTCTGCGTTTATGTACACGAAAAAATTCATACTACAGCGTTATTTTCCAAGCATTGTCTCTCTGTGCCGACGTTCCATTCGTCCAAGTACAACGGTATATCTCCTGAAATTTTCAACTATTTCTCTCGCTGCACCTACTCGCCTAATACCTATTTGCTAATCGTCTCCTTTCACCTTTCGCCGATCTTTTCCTTTCTTTTTTAATGGTTTTCGATTGTTTTGACGAATTTAAAAGGCGTAAATTAGCATCGTAAATGGGAAATGTTGAGGGAGGGCGAGGGTCGGAGGGAGAGAAAATTCCGAGAGAGTGAGTAAAGAGATTTCATGCAAAGTGTCGAGACTCGAATATAGTAACGAATAAATAAAATCGTCGAGGAGAAACGGTCGGCGAGGGGGAGAAGGGATAAAAGATAAGAAATATTCAAAGCGTGTAGAACTCATTACGCGCAATCCCGAGGGCGTAGCGGAGAGGAGATGCGGAGCTAAGCCGCAGAGACAGCACAGCTGCATGTGCAACGAGAAGTCTCTCCTCCGTTTGGTAGCACAACTCGCGCACCTCCTATTCGCATTATGCATGAAAATCTCTCTCAGCCACTGCATTTCTCCCTTCCCCCTCGTACGTATCACCGACTCCGGAACATTCGTGTACAGCTCTTGGCGATTCCGAGAGCGCTCTGTATTCGACTCCGCGACTGGCATTATCCTTACAAATTCTTCGAGCTATCCGAGTTTACGATGAATTCATGCGAATGAAGAGAGAAGAACGACTAGAAATAGATTGTCCTCAATAACAACTGACCAATTGGTCGTATATCCGCACATACGCGTATACGCGTTTTTGTTCGTGTGTGCATATATGTATCTCAAGGAGTCAAGAATCCTGCATGCATCGACCAACCGGTTTGTCGTTTCTGCATAAACAAGGAGAAACGAGAGAGAGAGAAAGAGAGAGAAAGACAGAGATACCCGGATTTCGCGGATTTTGTACTAACGAGTCTCAGAGAGCGATAACGATAGCGAGGTAGTCGCTCGAATTAGCGAGGGGATGGGCAACTGAAAAGCTGCTACCGAGAGATATAAAAAGGCCGACGAGTAACGAGAGCCGTACTTGTACTTTTGCACAGTTTCGAGCGAGAGAAGATCGCAAGTAACGATGAACAATCAATCATCCTTCGACCTTCGGCCTTATTCATCGGAGATCGTTAATGAGTTTAGTCCCAGAAGCTCGATGACGCTGTCCGTTACCGAACTTGTTCAAATTCATCTCCTTCGCTCCCGTTTGGTCCAAGTGACGACGAGACGGCAAAATCATAGAAACGAAACTCTCGGAGAACAACGAAAAACGGATGTCTTTGCGCGCGAACAATGATGTAAGAGAAGCAAAATAAATTGAAAAACGATGGAAAAGAGTTTCATGCTTCTCGCTCGAGAAACGAGTGTTTTCGTTCGAATTTTCGAGACGGCAATGGTGGGCTTAAGGAAATCGTGCCTTTGTAGGTCGAAAAGTATGATGCATCGGTACCGGCTTGTAATATATGCTTTCGGGTCTGGCGTTGTACCCGCGTGAACGAAAAGAGGTAAGGATCGAGCCGAAGCACGCGTCGTACATCTCGAGACGCCGGTCGTTTTCATTATCTCCTCGTCGTATGAAATCGTGCAAAAACTATTCGATCTCTCAGGTCTGATCGAAACATTATACGCTCGACGAAGATTCCATCCTTCCTGAATATCGGTAAACATCATGTTCGTCCTTTCTTCGTGGTCTGAGGAAGAAATCACGCAACAGGAAATGCGGTAAAATTAACGCAATGTCTCCGTCCAAGTGGCACTAATTGTGATCGCGGTTGGACGCTCCGTTTAGTTATTTATCGCCCCAAGGTTGAACGGGAACGGTGAAGCTCGGTGGTTAAACGGATAAATACTTTTTTATGTTTTTCTTTCTTTCTTCGGTACATCCGAGCGAGTAAAGATAGATACGTACAAGCTAGCCAGACGCGCGTGTCCAATCACGTGTGACTCAAAGGCGAGAAAGAAAGAAAGAAAGATAGAGAGAGAGAGAGAGAGAGAGAGACGCGAAGCGTCGTTGCATTTGCATTCCAAAAGCGAAGCGTATACGACTACCACGCCACGTTATCCAAGGCATGTTGCATTATTCTAATCAAGAGTCCTCTTGTTCCTGTTGGCCACGAGAGTACCTGAATGCCCTCTCTCTCTCTCTCTCTCTCTCTTTGGTTGATACTTGGCGCGAGCTCTGTTGGGTTTATATTTGCACGTGGGCAATCGGCACGCGGCTTGTTTGTACCGTAATGAGCGAGAGATAATTGGGCGCGCCTATAACTTGCACGCGGAGACTTTTGTCCACGGAATATCACGTAGCGATAGTGATAGCGACGATCCTCCTATCGTCTCAAACAAATCAAACATATTATCCACCTTATTTTTTGGACTCGCTTCTTTCCATTCGTAAGTTATTCATGAAAACAACTAAAGAACGAAACGTTTACGTATGTCTGTTGTCGAAGGGCGATGAGTTTACACTATAAAAATTCGCACTCTCGAAATTTTCGATTCAACATTCTCATCCTTTTGAGTTCTCAAATCAAATTTACGCTTAGTGATAAATTCCTCGATTGTCAGTGAGAAACCCGATCCAACAAACGTTAAGTGATTCCGAAATACAACATTGCAACGTTTTTATACGCGGTGAAAAGACATGTCGCGCAAAGCACCCTCGGCGAGCATTAAATCCAAGTCTGTGGGTTTTATGCTAATAATGCCGTGTACAGAAAATCTCCTAGGCCGGCAAGAACGTATTAACCCGTGAAGTTACGGGGCAAGAATATCCCACATCGAACAAGTCGATGAACGTAAAGCGGCGGACGACACTATGCCTGTACGAATTTTTGTTGGAACGAGTACGATGAAACAGAGCGTATGATACTCACTCGGGCGAAGATTTTCGTTTGCGATCCAACGAAGAAGCGACCGTATCTTCGTCCAATGATTTCTGATGTGCAGCGAAAGTTTGAATTTTAAATTTTTTCATTCGCTTGTTCTTTGCGAGATTCTTCATGATGGTGGACGATTGATCGCGTCGATTCAGACCAACGTACGCCGTATCCTCGGTGAGCCACGACACGTAAACACCACCTGAAACGATCTCGTAAAATAATGTGCCTCGAGCACTTGTTCCCAAAGTATCTTTATCGAAGAAAAATCCAGTAAACTCACCGAATGGACTGAAGAGTTGAGAAATATTGCTTAATACCCATTCTTTTGGAAATGTTATATGAAATACATGATCTCTGCTTGGCTTTGCTGAAAATCGTATTGATAAAAAAAGATCGTAAACACGCCGTTTATATATAAATAATACTGGATTCATTTAAACAAACTCACGATCTTCCCCCTCGAGATTTATGTACGGAAAGTCCTTCAATCTTGTTATCAATAATCTGAAATATAGAATAGAGTTTAAGAAATCTGGTGATTTACCACGACTCGGAAGTACGCGAAAAGAAAATACTCACTTGTTCAGACACGGATTAAGAAGGGGCGAGTCCGAAAGAACCGTAGAAATCGGGGGATTTTGAGAGGAACCTGAGAATTTGTATCTTCATCAGCCGAGAGTTTGAGGCTCGATTCGAAAGAAAGAAGGGAATATAAACACACACCGATATAATTGGAGAGCGCGATGAAGCACAAGCCAGTTATATAAGCATCGTAACCAGCTTCGTGAAATCGTGCCTCAGCTAAAGAATAACTTCTACCCTCGATAGGTTCGACATCCGGTATAGAGAACGGTGTTTTACTCACAGTATCGAAAACCGCGTCAAGAACAGACGATGGTACTTTATCTTTGAATTGAGGAGATTGGCAAATAACTTTCGTGTCTAACAATCTAGAGAAGAATAGAAAGAATATCATTGTCGAGAATGAGCCGATGTATATTGTTGAATCGAATCAGTACAATTGGCGGAGTTCCCTCACCTTGGAAACAAACCGTGCATCAATGATTTGAATTCTCGATAATTTTTCGGTAGTGGTCCGAAAAATTGATGAATTATGTGGCACATGTCGAACAGCATGTTATGGCCGACTATCAATTTTCCCTAAAAAACGTGTAAATCGAATGATTACGGTTAAAAAAAACTCTAGCGAACTAAACATTCGCTATTTTTTGGAAAAATAACTAAAGTTTCGATTTACCGAGTCCGCGATCTTTCTCAGTAATTCTGTGAGCCCAACCGCGTCTTTCATCTCCTTTTGTTCCTTCTCTCGCCTCTCGATGTCCTTACGTTTTTCCTCCTCTTTCGTGCCCATTCTACGAACTATTAGCATTTGTGAGCCCCCTTCGTGTTTGGCCTCTAGGCGTACTTTCTGTGGCCATCTCTTTCTGGCTTCTTGATGTACAAGCCTCCTGATAAACGCGTTACACCTGTCGATTCTCAGTTCTTCTGCATCCGATGACACAAATTCTTCGATTCTCATACTGAAAAATGAAAAGCTGCGTCAGAGAGATAGATCCTACGAGATTTTTCCTCCATGGACGAGGAAACAAGGTATTGTACCCTCGATTATAAGAGCATATATGTTTGCTAACACACTACATGTGAAATGTATAAAATTGGTGGATCGTTCTTGTGAGCTGTATTTTTTTCATCGACTACTATATCTAAATAGCAGAAACGCCTCAACTACATTCACAAATTTCCTGATACGTCAATGTTGCTCTATCATTTTGTTTTCATCAAAAACTTCTCATCTATGCGCACGAATGGACTTTAATTCTTTCAACACTGACCAAAAGCGACACTAGTAAGCTTTACGTTTGTAGCAAATACTGCTACAATCGATTTACTATGCGTGATTGTGGATAATTACCAAATTTCTTCTATCTGAGGCTTGTCCTCGTCGGAAATAGGAATCGGCTCTAGACCTTCCTCTCTCACTTTATGCCTCTCCTCAACCTTTTTGCTTAATTTCTTTTCCTCTGCGGTGGTCAAATATGGAATTCCATCGTTAAATAATTTATTGAAATCAAAACCTCGGTTTGCCAGAAAAGTTATAGAAGATGCTTGACACATGAAACGACAGTCAGGGGCATTTCTATTTAATTGTCGGGGAAATGCATAAAAATTGTAAGAACGTTGGCTGTATCTGAAACAATGCGGAAGATTAGATAATTTACACATGATGTATCGAATGAGCGTGATGTATTTCTGGAAAAACTCACTTATCGGTATGTGCATTGTGAGTAAACACAGAGAGTCCCAACTGCACCATCAAAAAGTCCATAGAACCGGAGCGCAATTTCTCATAGTATTGGATAGGAGTATCAAAAGGTTTGGCTTCGGGTCCTGAATTAAGACCAGTGAACTCTCCATCGATGGCAAGAAATGCGGCATCTTTAAAGACAGTATCCAATTCCTCCAGAACTTCCTGGAAGTCTGTGGGAACATTTTTTTATTCAAGGCAGTATCTTTGGGCCCAACAGGCAACGTGATTTAAGTGATCTCCGAACAAAACGGAGCAGACGCATCATTGTTACGGTTGTTTTGTTCTGTTAATCCTTTAATCTTGCGAAGACAAACAAATGGCGCGCGCGAGTGGCGCGAAAATATTTATGTTAGGTTAGAAAACAGAATAAAAGGGCTGAGAATTTCTTGAGAATTAATACAAACTGTGTTAATTAGCATGCGTTACAATTCCGATGCTCCGAATTCGACCCTTGCGCATTATAACACTCGTGACCGGATGCATAATGATCAAACGATTGTTTTAATTACCACAATTGTGTACATGAATTTTACTCACTCGTGCGCGTAACTTCCATGATGTTAACACGACACCGGTATTTATATTATGAATTTTCAAGCCGAAGTGGACATTTCCAGCTCCGGCATGGAACTGGATTTCGAGCGGGGAAATTAACGGAATTCAGCTAAAGCAGCAAGTGTACGCGGTCTAAGGTTTGTTGAGTTGCGAAACGGCGAACGACCTGTCGCCGCACCCCCACCTCGGGGAGTTCTCGATGAACTCGTTCACTTACCCATGTACCGGTAATCGATAAACGAGACAGTATCACATCGTAAGACCACACGTGCAAGTATAATATTTTTACCGTGCTCGCTTGGATTTACAAATTCTTCGGTTTCTTTTTGTACATAATACTTGAATCTTGGGAACTTTGATTTGCTTTTCCAATAAACTTCTTATATATAATAGCAACGCACCGTGGAATTTGTACCAGAGTAGATACATTTGGACATTATTCGTACTATCAAATGTTAATAATAGTAAATTAATATTACAAATTTTGACAGTAAACATGAGAAACGTACGAAATAAAACGATAAATGAGTAAACAATTTACATAAAAAGACATAAATACCAGAGGGGCGATTCTGTAGTTGGCGCAATGGCATAGTTAACACCGAAATAGCTATAATTTGCGTTACGCTATTTCGGTTTTCTGTCGGACACTATGCTGTTGCGCCTGGTACAAAATCGCCCTTTAGTCCCAAATGCATCGCGTGCGACCGCTGCGACGCCAAGTGGCAGTTTTTAGCGGAGAAAACTTGTCCTCACGCTGAGCATAAACATATTCCTTCCATAGATGTCTGAATTCATTGTAAAAACTGACTCTAGCGCAAATACTATAGTGTAATAAACTATTGCGTACACATACTTCCCTCTCCACGGTTCTATTTTGCTCGTGTCGCCGCACAAAAAAAACAGTCGATAAAGATGTGTTCTTCTTTGATACTGTCCTTATAACTTAAAATGTCTCAAGCATTCAAATTTCTAACGAGTATTTTACATTTTCGAATGTCGTTCAATCGAAATGTTCCGAAATGCGTATATTCAACTATGCAGATATTCAAATATACCGGAATATAATATTTATACATTCTCATCCTGCTTAGATGGGCATTCCACAAGAAATAGAAACGATCGATAAGAATATCCTCTTGGTATTATTAGCATCAATCTTATCAGCCGAGGGTAGGATACAAATCTTAGTAATAGTTTATGGCGTTCTCACCATGGCGCCAGCGTTGCCACAGAGGGCAGCACTAGCCGAGTTATAGCCTTGGACAAGTCGTAGGCAACGCAAATCAGCAATACGCGAAACGACGCCGACGCTTTGACAGCGTTGAATCATTTTCCGCTAATTCGAATTTTTATTATGCGAAACGCGAAATAAACAATAATATATATATGTGAGCGACACGAACCGTATATGCTCGGGGCAAGAGTTGAGATTAGTCTAATATAACATAAAGACGTATAAGAAAAATATCGCAAAGGATCGGGACCCACGGGCTTTTGTGTTTTACCCCCCTGGTGGCGTCCCATTGACACGGCGGTTGCATTTAAACTCAACGGTCAACTGTGGCGGTCCGGCTACGCCTGTTTAGTGTAACGCACGCTGCGTATTGCCAAATTTGTGTTCCTTCGTAAGAATATCTTTCTTTTTTTTTCGTTCGTTTGATTACGCTTACGCTTGGTACGCTCGCGACCATAATTATCTCTCGACAGGAACTACTCAAAGGTCCGTTGTTGATAAACACAAAGGACATTGACCGAAGATCATCAAAACTGCGCGTCCTTCCGCACAATGGATCCCTTCACTCAGGTAGGAATAGCTTTCATTCATCATTCGCTTTCATCGCGTTATCCGCGTTCCCAACCAACTTTCAAAAATTCTCCTTAACTATTGAATATTCAATTTTTTTTCGCGATGTTTCGTTTCGAATTATAAAATCTTTTCAAACTCTAACCCTTTGACATTTCCCACTGACGGCAAATTCTCGGGCACTTTGAAAGACCACGTGAATAAATTATTTAAAAAATTATTTTTATTTTATTGTTGTTGAATACTATTTAATCTTAATCATTGCGATGAGAAAATGTTTATTTTTATTTTCGGAGCAATATTTAAGCAATTATAAAGTATGAAAGTTTTGCAAAAAACTCGATCGCAGCTTGCGTGTCGCGCAATCAATTTCTCTATGGTATATCCACCCTGCGATATCGCAAAATTTCTCAACATTGATCAAAATAATTCTTCACATTAATGAAAGTGAATCAAAATGATTGGAAACATTTTTCTGGCTTAATCACATTAATGCAAAACATTTCCGTAATTACATCGAATTAATGGGGCGAATTAATCGACCCATAAACATGAAAAAAGAAAAATTGCCCCGTTTAAACGTATATTACGACACAGCGCATGTTGGAGCGAGCGAAAGCGAGAAGAGAGAAGTTGGACACGCAATTGTCAAACGCGGGACACGATTTGAAGAAACGAAGAAGTCCGCTAAAAGATGCCAATGCGATTCTGGCACAGGCGCCAGGTTTGTATTCATTTTTTTGTTTTCCCAATTCCCTGTATAAATCCTTGAAAAACATGAATCTAAACGAAAATTTACTTTTTCATCTCAGTCATGGTCCAAACTCCTCCAAAATCTCCGGTCAAAACTACCGCGACACCTCGATCACCAGTCGCAAAGCAATCCCCTGTTAAATCGCCTCGAAAATTATCGCCTGTGAAGAACTCGGCACGGGACAGTAACAGCGCGATGAATAAGGAAAACGGAGAGAACGCTGCAACGAGTGTTAGATCGAAGCTTCAAAGGCTCGGCAAACTTTACTCAGGTATAGCACACTTTGTTATACTCCCACATAGATAAGCCGTGAAAACTGGTGCCTGTCTCTCACGTTCACTTTACTATATATGCGAACCATTCTCTTCTACTCTTTCCACTTCTTTTTGTACCTCTACATTTACTTGTACATTTCTAAAATATGAGAAATAATGTTTTTTCTTCATGAACTAATTTTTATATTTCTCTACCACTTACACTTTTACAATAAATATAAAAAGATGCGAAAAAAAAAGAATATCAGAAATTGATGATTCGAACAATTTCTAAAAATTTACAAAATGTATTTTTAAACGCTGAAAAATTCTGACATTTCTTTTTTTTTTATTATTTGAAATATTAACGATAAGAAAATTCTTGATTTATAAAAATCAGAAGATAGCAGTCGAGAGCTGAGCTCGCCGATACACAAAAATGAGGAGAGGTTTATGACCGAGGACGAAACGAAGGAAAGACGCGCACCTGTAAAGAGCAAAGCTCGATTGGACAGATTGGCGGCTCTCGCATCGACTATTAACAATTGGGAGGATGATTTGTCCCACCCGAGTCTCGTTAAGCCAGTCGAGAGCAAAGCTGAAAAGATTCAAGCGAAGCTAAACGAGCAAGTTAAATCTGGCTATGAACCGCAACCTGGACCAAGCGGTTGCAGCAAGTGGAAGAGTAATTCCAATCAGCAGAGTAACAAGAAGAGCGTTGGTAGTCCTGCAAAGCCTCTGAAATGGGACAAAGCAGTTTTGGATACTTTGGTAATTTTTAAAAAATTGTATTTTCTAATTTTTATTTCAATGTTTGATACGAACAAGTATCGCAATTTTTTGGCGTAATGTATGTTTTCCGTGCACGCCAGGTGGGCCAGGATTGGCCAATTAAGGATGTTTAGCGTATGCAGCATCATCCAAGAAAATGTATTCCATGAGAATTTTAGAAACGTGGCAATGGGAATTTAGCAAACATTTTCACCGCGCTGTGAAAATCGTTTAATAATTTGAATAACAATAATGGCGGAAAAAACTTTCTTCGCTAAATACACCGATATGCAAATATTCAAGAATTTAGAAATTTAAGAATATTGAAATATATGAATAATAACAAATATAAACGTTCGAAAATTAAAAAAATTCTCGTATATTCGTAGAATGTATTCATTGAATTCGCTTAGAACGTGCTTTAAAATATAAAAATTAGTCTCCACGCCTTGAAGGTTAATTACTGAAGATTTAAACTCTTGCGAAAAATTGAAGGGATAAAATTTGTTTATGTCCTAAAAATTCTCGACATTATTCAAACCCATAAATGTATGAAATAAAATATTTCTCTGGACTATAGCGAGGAAGTTTCGACCGTAGCTGTGTAGGCTAAACATTCTTGAAAAAACAAAGCAAAGATAATCATAATTAAATTTTATGTAAATTTTCTCGTACGAATTGCTCGAAGAAGAAAAACGAAAAAATTCCCTCAATGTTTTGCAGGAGGCTCAGGGCTATACTCGTACTAAAAGCAATTCTCGTCTAGTATATGAATATAAGGATTTTTCCCAGGAAACGGCCAAATCTCCTCGCGAAGTTAAGGATTCGCCACGCAAAGAAGATAAAACCGAAAAGAGTCCGACGATCGTTAAGGATTCCGCGAATTCTCCGAAATCAGATAATCCACGGACCTTGGTGAGAAATCCGGGAAACGTTAACGCGGCGAGAAACTGTCCGGTGGCTGTTAGTGCGAGGACGAACGACGAGTCGAGAACGCCGGAAAGATCGACGAAAAACGTAAATTCCGGGATTAACAATAACAATCGAATCACAGCTAGATTCGGTGGTTACAATGTTTCACCAAAAAGTCCGATTAAATCATCACCTGGCTCGGTACTTAGTAAAGCTTCG
The DNA here is from genome assembly GCA_951802705.1 of Netelia virgata. Classification (NCBI taxonomy): domain Eukaryota; kingdom Metazoa; phylum Arthropoda; class Insecta; order Hymenoptera; family Ichneumonidae; genus Netelia; species Netelia virgata. The sequence goes on along the minus strand of OX637866.1, from coordinate 40,584,229 downwards.
TTGTTCGAATCGAAGGGTAACGAGACGAGAGCCAAAGATCCGGCGGAAATGACGCTCACCGAGAGAATGGCCCTTTTCGAGAGAAACAACAAGGGTGAGGCGCCGCTGATACCGAAAGCACCATTGACCATGTCCGTGCCAGCGAAGAAATTGCTCGACAGAGAAAAATCTACCAACAGCGAAAGATCCCAACAAAGTTATAACGCGGGTAAGAAATTTTCTGTTCGATTTTTCTCGTAATTAACAAAGGATCATTATCGTTTGTGTTCACGTAACGAATCGTTATTTTTTCGACAGAAAATAATCAAGCAAAAAATGGTCCCTCGCTGAAATCGGTGAACGCGAATCGCGCCGTGTTCGAGCAAGGTTTACCGACTCAAGAATTGGAAAACGATATAATGCGAACTACGCAATTGGAGAGACAGCGTGAATTGGATATGCTAAGATCGCGTTTCAATCGTAATAAGGAAATGGCGCAAGCCGCTGCTGGCTCCTGCATCAGAACTAGTGAGAGCAGCGAGGTCAAGTCCAACTCACCGAAAAGCTCACCAGTCTGTCCAGTGAAACCCACACCGGCACTGGTAAAACAATCTTCAATGGTATTCATCGTATTGACTCACGATCTTTGGCACGAAGTTCCATTTTCTTTTTTTCCTTACCTCGTACTATACAATTTTCTCAAATAACCGCCTTTGTCAAGCAGGATCAAGTACCACCTGCTCCGCCGCTCCCAAAATCACTGAACTTCGAGCAAAAACGCGGTATGGCGATCAAAAACTCGCCGACGAAAAGACAAGGTAGTCGATCAATTTTATTTTCAGTCTACCTAAATTTTCCAACGATTTTGAAATAATTTGTCACGTACTTTTGTTTCTTTTGTTTATGATTGTTATTGTCATTGTCAAAGTCGTGGGAAGTCCACCGAAATCGCAACAAAGCATTATCTTCGACGTGAAACGCATTCGCGTGTCACCGCCTAAGCCTGGCAATCTTTATCCTGATCTGTCGTCGATTGAAACTTCGGAAACCGAGACGGACACGGAATACACGGTTGGCACAACGGAACCGGAAACTGCAACTTTCGAAGAACAAACCGAGACCGAGACGGAAGCTGAGTATTACATTCAGGATGAGGACGATTACGATAGTCACGACGAGGAGAGTGATGAAGCAGCCAACACGAGTCTCGAACGAAGTATACTTCGTGCGGTCAATCAACAAGCCATGAACAAAAAGGTGAGAGCCGAAGAAAAATCGTTTATTTCTTTTATTTTCCTTGACCATTCGTCCTATCGTTCAATTTTTCATTATAAGATTTTTTTTTAGCGCTCGATCGATCCGGATCCGGACAGCACCGTATCGGATATTTCGGTACTCGACGAAATGGACGAGTATCTCGACGAGTGCCTGGCCCGTCAGGAGGCTGAAAACGATCACGGTCCGACGCCACCGAAATTGAATCGTGCCGGTAAGAGCCCATCGTCGGCCTCCACGAGCTTCAAGTATTCTCACGGTCAGACGTATCGTTCACCGATCAAAATAATACCGGCACGCTCGCCACGCAAGCCCGAACAATACGTCGTCGATGGCGATAGCTGCATGCCTTTGATGCACAGCGTCAGTTTTTACAGAAAACAACAGTCTCAGGTACAACTTTTCATATTTAATCGCTCTTTATTCGCTTTCTTAGATTTTTTTTAACCAAATTTTGGCCTACTTATCGAATAACTTTTCGTTACATTTTCTCAGACACCGAAGACTCCGGTTCGTCAAGTTTGTCGCACGAACATCGACTCCGACACATCGTCGACCACGACGAATTCCGACGAACGAGCCGAGATGGCCGTCGTACAGGACAAAATTAAACGTCTTATGGACGAAGTTTGTAAACAGCAAACGATAATTGGACAGGCGAGTCAAGCTTTAAATTTGTGCCACGCTACAGTGGAATTCACCGGCTCGCGGGAACAAGTCGAGGGAGAAAGGCTTTTGCTCGTAGCGAGTACGTTTGATTATTTATTTTCTTAATTAACGACAATTTGCTGAATTGAATTTGAATTTTGATTTTTCGTCGTATTTTTAGCACACAGAAGACAAGCTGCTTTGAACGAGGTTCAACGTCTTAAGGTCGAAGGTACGGTGAGACCAGTCGTGCCAGGATCTTCGGAAATACAAGAGAGCGGCTCGCTCACGATTTCCGCTCTGACGTTACCATTGAAGCGCGACTTTTTCCGAAATTTCGATGCCGACAAGTGTCTTCATTTCTTATGTCTCGTTCGTTATCTCGAAAATATCGTCGTGACGCCCGTTGTATTGGCGGAAAACGGTGATTCTTGCATACGTTTTCCTTCGACCCTCAAACTCGAGGATCTTTACAGCGATTTCAAAATAACTATAGAGATTTATACTCTCGAAACGCGTGCGGAAGTTCTTCCGCACGAGATCAAGTATCATATTCACAATAATGGCAATTTCGGTGGAAACGGTGGAAATGGCAAAAAGGTACAGCAATATTGCTTTTGTAAATTGTAAATTTTCTTTTTTACTTTGCTGAAAAATCGTATTAAATAAAAAAAAACTAACGACGCAAGGTTAAACAATTTTATGTTACTTTCAGGGCGCCGGTAAAACGCCGAAAAAGTATTTGAAGCAAGAAAGTCGTTTGATAATGCCAACTGTTCAGAGTCCCGCCGGACCCGGGGCCGTTAGAACTCCGGCTTTCGCACTCGCCGGCTATGTCGTATTTAGTCTGCGAGAAGTAAATCGTCAGCAGTTCACACTCAACAAGGTACGCGTATATTTTTAATGAAGAGCATTTTATAATAATTATTATAAATAATTGTGACGATAATACGATAATAATTATTAAATATTTTGGGAAAATCAGGTACCACGAAATTCCGCCCTCGAAGGTAAACTTCAGATGCACGTTTCTTGCGAACTTTCCGTTTCGGTAGAGCATCGTGGCTTTCTGACAATGTTCGAGGATGTCTCGGGTTTCGGCGCTTGGCATCGTCGCTGGTGTTTACTTAAAGGCGCGATTCTGTCTTACTGGAAATATCCGGACGACGAGCGAAAGAAGACACCGATAGGAAGTCTCGATCTGCAAGGTAAGATTTCTCGTTATTTTCTTTTGTCGTATTACGTTATCGTTTGTTTTGCATTTTTCGGCGTTGCTTGAGACTTTACTCTGTTTTTTCGTTTTTATTTAAGGAATTACGACTACAAACGTGGGTTTAGTTTCACGCGACATTTGCGCACGGCCAAATACTTTTCTGTTGGAAAGCGTCAGGCCGGCTCAGTCTGGCGACACCGAGAGTCTCGTTCTCGTTAGAAACGGATCTCAGACGATAATCAGGTACGTTTTATCAGCAAAAACATTTTTCGAAATTTCGGCAACAACATATATTCCGAATTTGTGCCAATTTTTCGTATTTCTTTGTATTTAATAATTTCACTTTTTTTTTAATTTTTCAGGCACCTCTTGTCCGCAGACACGAAAGAGGACAGGCTGGAATGGTGCTCGAAGATAAATAAAATGCTGAATCTCATTCGCGCATGGGGTGGCACATCGTCGTCCGTTTCGTAAATCATAAAAAAGATCTATTTTTTGAAGTTTTTTTTTCATCGACACCATGACAATAATGACGTTAGAGAGGAAATAACGCGTAAGCGTTATCGTACAGATAATCGAAAATTAATAGAATTTTTTTCTGCTCGACGCTTTTTTCGGCCCAAAGTTTCGATAAAAACTGGCATTTTCAAAATTCTCGAAATATTTTGCGCTTTATGATTTATCGACGGTTAGTAACGCTCTGCAATTTCATTTAATTTCGATTGAAATTCCTTGATTGATAAGTCTCATTGGAAGTGGCAAAAGTTTAATTTGACGAAAATTTGCTAAAGTTAATAATTCATTTAATTCTATCGCGCAAATTCAGCGCGTTGGGAACAAATTGTGCCGAGCTCAGAATCGTCGCGTTACAATTAATTGTAAATAGCAAAAATTATACGTTTTTACGTACAGTATTTACTAATATATATATATATATATTTACATATATAGATATACATAGAAACATACATTTTATATAAATACGTAAAGTATAAATTAATCTTTTGTACGAGAATCGGCGTACGCGTAGTCAAGTTACATCGAATAACAATACTCACGCAAAAGACGAATTGTCATTATTTACCCAATCATGAACAAAAATTTAAAGTTCCTTTTTCCCCCCTCGTAATTCTTTTCAAGACGCGCTCTGACCGCTTCGAAAACACAATTCACAAATTTTTCGAATTGGCGGAACGCATTGAGGCAAATCTTAGCTTGTAGTTAGTCGACACAGAATTATGGCAAAAATTGACTGAATTCAACTTCATCTGGATGGGTTGCATTCGACCGAAGAATTTACGATTCGCATCTATTTCTCACGTATTCGAGACCCAATTATATTTATCATATTTCGTAGAAAAGAAGGCTCCGAACCAAAAGGAATGCTTCTCTAAAAAGCCACAAAATGCACAAAGATCGATCAATTGATAAAAATATCATTAAAATATGGGCGATAGATCGGTTTAGACGAACGGTTAAAATGAAGAAGTATTTTAGGAAAAGTTGTAAAAAAGTGCATAAGTATCCCTAATTGTAAAACTAAAAAAAATAAAAAGATGTGCAGGAGAGAGAAACCGATTCGCAAAAATTGCTCAAGACACGATTAAAAAAAATGTCGATTAAATTCGTATGTGTACGTTGTAATCTTTCCATCTCACCAGTTAATCATTTTATTTATTCATTCATTTATATTTCTTGATCCTGGAGGTACAATAACCAGGTCGAACAATATACAACATGCATCTGCATTTTTCATCGGTCGATAAGTGTTCCTTCTTCGATAACGGCTTACACAACGTTTTTAAAATACCGCTAGATGGCGTTAGTAAAAATTTTGTATTCTTATCTCCCAGCATGCAACAGTTTTTCTTTTAAAACCGGGAATCGGTATTTTTGTACTTTTCAATTTTTGTGTTTGTGTATGTTTTGTTTACGTTTATTGCACGTTAAGAACACATGTCCCACGTGTGTGCGTGTAATAGGTAACGTAGTTAGCGCGACATTTGGGCAGTAATCGGTTTGTAGCATTTTGTGTTGTCAGTGATTTTCATATGAGGGTTACGGTATGTTTATATTTAAGCTAGGGAAACGGTGGGATGGAAGCCATCCTTATCAGCAGTATATTCGACTTTGTATGTTTTTCCATCGGGCCCGACGTAACTGAAACTACCGACGATACTGAGTGCCTCGTTTTCCGTACCCTCATCCTTCAGCTCGGCCGTTTCCTCTCGCTTCTGGCCGTCACTTTGCTCGTAAGCGAAGTGATAACCACCGAGACCGATGTTGTTAGATTCCTCCTGTCGCGTTATCGTAACGTCCCCTTGAGGCGCTGCAATCGCCACAGCAAACAAGCAACAAGCTAAAATGATGATCTGAAAAATATACCAACGAATATTGAGGTTACAAATCTGTGGAAACTCCAATTTTCGTCATTTTTAACACAAACGGCCATTTTTAAATTATTGCAGAATTTCAGGAGGAAGCATGTATCATGGAAAAAATGAGAATGATTAAATATTCATTGCTTATAGAGAAAATTAATTTCCGTAATATTTGACTGCCCAACGGAGACCTTTAAATATTCCCGCCTTAGATGATGCGGCTACATAAATATTCGCCACAGTCAAATCTACATGTCATATCAAAATTTTTAATTTTCTTTTTCTAAAAAGATTAACGAGCGTGCAACTATTCAACCGAAGTATAGTCAACTCATAAAAAGCGTCGTAAATACTTCATTCACATTAGAAAATAACAAAATCTCGATTGCCCAAGGACGACACGTGGAAGATAAACCCAAGAACACCCACGATTCCTTCACGGGTAATCCCAGACGACGTTACCTCAGCTTGTGCACGCGCCCGGTGTCGCCCCTGGCGGCGAACGAAAGAAACCGTTAAACGTAAAATGGCCGCTCTAATATTGTGTCATTAAGAAAAACCGGTAAAAAAATGTCCGGCCGATGACGACTGGACACTGCCCGGCAAAAGAAGATTCCCGTGAAGTGCGTGTGTCGCGTAGTTACATGTATCTCACTAAATTCTCTCCACTTTCACTGTTGCGCCAAAAAGAAAGGTAAATAATAATTCGGGCTCTTCCGATACCCGTGTGTGATTTGTCTCCGCGAGTCACGAGACAGGAATATACGTCACCAAAATAAATATATGTATGTGCTTTCTTTTGGACTCTTCGAAGGACCCACCGTCTTCATGTTTGCGCTGAATTTTCTCTATTCGACGATTTCAACGTGATTCTCGGGGCTAATCCTTCTTTGTTGTTATTTCTCGCGTTGTATGATACGTGATACCTAAAGAATTCTCGAACGTATCGAGGCTTTATATAGTCGGATAATCGCACTTGTGCATACCCCCCACTCACGTGCCATCGCGACATTAGAAGATCGTGGTACAGGCAAGGATGCTGTTTGCCCACCGGTATGAAGATGCGCAGAACTGCGGGAGAGCAGCGTCATGCATATACGTTGCAATCACTCGTTCGAGAATAGATGGACCAAGAGACTCGGCATATCTCTCCGCGCCGAAGAAGAGATCTTTTTTCTTTTCTGGTACGCTGTGTGTCCTACCGTTTAAGGATGTTTAGCATATACATTCGTGTCGAAAAATTTAACATAACGGGAATTTCATGAGACCATTCTTTTAGCAAAAGATAAAAATTCATTCTTTTTTCATTTTTCATATATGTAGCGCCTTTGAGGTAAATTAGTGTCGCTTTTTTCAGGAAATATCAATCGCTGGAGAGAAAATTAGGCAAGGAAAATTTAACTATCCGGCACTCATGCAGATTCATAATTTGCTTCTCTTTTTTTTTGTCAGAAGCATTCGGACTTTCGTTTAAATTAGCATTTTGGAATATCTTCCGGACTCTGCGGAAGGCGGACTTACGATAGACAGAAGCTTGTTAAATGAGAATCACTGAATTGCCAAAAGGAAGCGCTGGAGGGCAGGAAAAGAAGCCGATGGAGAGAAGAAGATTTCTCATTTGCATGAGTTAGGCCAATGACGCAAGTGATTCGTTTTTTATTGCCTCCAAAAATTGGAGAAAGATATTTTTTTTTTAATATAAAAGAAAAACGTTGCAAAGCAAGACAACTTCATATAGTCGGTCCTCATCGTTTACACTATTTTGTTTTGTAATATGCAAATTACGTTATCGTTCGATTCCAATTTTAATCGATCAAAAAATTAATCCTCTATTTTCGTCAATTTCCTGACGATTTTTATTTTGTTTTCTATTATTCCGTCGTTACAGTGAAATCGAATCGGCGGTTGAATTTCGTGGATTTAAAATTGTCGAACTATTCTTAGAACACATCCCATTGAATGTCGAAGTTGGGTGTCGTTGAGCCACGGGAAAGATAGAAAGAGAGAGTGGAGTGAGCGAGAAGTCGACTTTTGACCCGGGAAAAGTATCGTCTGAGGGACCGAAGGGGGCTGGGGCAACATAGCTAGAAAGTTAAATCGCTACTACGGCGACGACGCCGGGAATTTCTGTACGATTATGCCGTCGCTGGTATATTTCGTGGATGAGGTAACATCGTCTTCCACAATTGATCACGCTTGTAATTTATTGATTGAGATAAATGGAAATATTAATATTGCCTAGGTTTATTTTTTCTACCCATTTAATCGGGGAAGTGTTTATTAGACGTGTCATCGTTTCATTATCGGACGATTGACGAATCACGGGTGAAGGGACCTATTATTAAACGAAATTTGCATCTGTCACGTTTATTTTTAACAGCGACAACATGGAAAAAATTATATCTACAAATATTGTAGATAATAATTATGGTAATAATTGTAAAATAATGAATATAAATATTGAATTGGAGTTAGATTATTTATAAATCTAACAAAAAGTATTATGTTTATTATTATCATTATTCTGAATGTTGTTGGAGAAGATTGTGATTATTTTCATTATTCCCTTCACAGAATTTAGTTTCACCTTCCCATAATTGATTCGTGGCGTTTGTAAACTTGCAACAGCCTCTCCATTATGACAATGCTGATTGCAGTTCCCTCGAATTATAGTTCCAAGTGGATTTGGGCCAAAGGCTAATGAAACCTCGTTAAAAGGTATTAAGGATCCACACCTGGGACAGGTTGATAGAAAGACAATTTTCAAAAAATTTTAATCCTAATCTGAAAAGAACGTCGATCAGAATAAAATCTGATATAGAGAGAAGCATCTTGCAGTACACGAATGAAACTTTGTCTTGCCGCAGATGTATACAAAATTGATACTTTTTTATCCGCAAGACTGAATTTTCATCTTCATAGGATGAATCTAAATTGTTATTCGTTGCTTCGACGTTCAAGAGGGTTGGACCACGAGGAGAAATCTTAATTTAGAAATACGACATTTTTACAACTTCTTCCAAAGTCTACAATTTTTTTTTCATATTTGCAAAGTTTCAATGATGAAAATGCTAATTTTGGTTCTATTCGAAAGTCAGTTTTGTGAGAAGAACCGCGGTTTTTTTTAAAACTTGCAGCAAAAAACTTGGCTTTTGCGATAAAATTGTATGTATCTTTTGTTTACCGGTTTGCCCGAATGACGATATTATGCATTACGCAAGAATTTTCATTTAGAATGGCAGTGTACTGTTTATTCATGAAAACAGACATGCCGTATGTAGAAATACTCATAATTTCTTGAGGCAGGACCCCATGAATTTTTTTAATTCACTTAATGGTTTTGTTTGACTCAATTAAAGATATGTTATTCCACATACATTTAAGTAGATTCGAGTAAATTTTTATTGAAAAGAAAACAGTCGTTGAAGTACTTACATTGAATTTTTCTGGAAACCACGTTTTTCGAATTGGTGCGGACGATAACTCGAGCAATAATAGTCGGATATGTAAAATTGTTGCACGAAATTTTGTATAATTGTAATAGCTATCGTTGAGCATAGCCGTTCTTGATGTTGTTTATTTCTCGAAATATGTCCATGTTTCGAAATCACAAAGTATTATTTGCACCTAAAATATTTCCATTCAAGATGCTTTAAAAAATAGCAAATTAAAAACATTCATGAAAAACGCTTACCTTTTTTGTGACCGTCACAGTGGGGTTCTGCCTTAATGGCACGCACGACACGAAGTCGAAAGTATTGGAAAAAGGTCTTAAATTTTCAATATTCTTTCATCCCAATGTTATACGTTACAGTCGTAACGTTTCACAATTATCTACCAATGGTATTCATCAATACATATCCCCAAAAATCTCCCAGATATTTCATTCTCATAAATTATTCATAACGCCGCTTCTTAATCGAAAACTATGCGAGTTATTAAGAATATTTCAAGAAATCACCTTTGCCCTATGGTAACAAAATTGCTGTAAACATTTTTCACGGAAATTGTAGTTTTTTAATAATTAAAAAAATACATAAAATTGTTTCGTAATCCACAATTTATAAATTAATAAATTAACGTACCATTAAAAATTTCGATAAAAACAATGCTAAGAATATAAATTATTCTCCCGAAGCGTATGTAAAAATATTTCCCAAATAATATTAACGATATGTTTTTATTTTTTAAACGGAGGTACGCAACGACGAATTTATTTTTGGTTCATCGACAGAAGACCCAAAACGATCACGAAATTCGTCAGGAATTTGACATAGATTTTGCAATCGAAGAGGTTGTCTGGAAGGTCCGATCCGTCAAACGAGAAGAAATAGATCCTCCACGTCAGATATCCTTACGAATTATCGCGGTACGTATGACTAATTCTCTCTATTGTGGGATGATTTGCATTTTTTCAAACGTCTCAAACGGGCGAACGAATCAAGCAACGTTTCACGTTACAGAAAGATCCTCGAACCCTGGGTAAATGTTTCCTGGGACAAGGCCAAAAGAAGGTTGCACATCCTCGAAGGATCCACTCCAGATTGCAGTCTTCGAACGAGTCGGGCGAGACTAAGGATTTCAGGTAGAAATTGTGAAAGCCCAAACTTTCGACGTCCGAGAGAGAGAGAAAAAAATGGTCCCGGGGAGAAAAAAATGGCACGTCCTTGGGCTATTATAACATTTGGTTATCGTTTTAGCGCATGGGATAAAACAGAGGAGAGAGAGAGGAGAGAGAGATAGACTCGAGGAAAGTTCTCGTGACGTAACTCGTCGTACGGACACTGATGACCTTGCCATTTGAAGATGCGCCGATGACGATGATGGAGGTATACGGAGAGTTGAATATCGGACGAGCGAGAGAGGGACCGAAGTTGCCTCCCGGCTATGCCGCAGCATCTCTTCTCTCGAATCTCTTTCCCTTTCGTTGCGGTGCGTGTCGGCCGTACTCACCATCGAGAGCTCTCTGACAAAGTCGTAAACGGAATTGTCGTGACAGAAATTGTGCAATTCCCGTCTCGTTGCTGTAACCGTTACAAGAATTCGAACGGACCGTGAGGAAAAATAGCGGGTGTATCGATTGACCCGATGATCAAATAAGGATCGTGTGAGATTATTTTATAAAAATAGAAACAGAGAGAGGGAGAGAATGAAAAAAAGAGTCGTTACTCGTTACACACCAATTTAACGAATTCGGTCGTTAACGCGCCGTAGTCTCGAAGGACATATTGGGCTTCCTATTTGAAAATTATAGATTAGGATGTTTTTTCACAATTTTTTTGGTACCTCGTTATTGAATGAGATTTTTGGCATTGAAGACTGCGGAAGAATTTTTGATTACTGCTATTATCTATCGTAGGAGGGAAATAAACGATGGGAACGTCGCGGTAGCCGAGTGTTGCGCCATTTCGTCGCCAGAGGGCGTGTGCGATTCCCACCGCCAGAGGGCGTGCGTGATTTCGTCGCCAGAGGGCGCGGGATATTAGAGTCGAGGACGCCAGCGTCCCTTCCGTCGAAAGTTTCTCGTGTACATTTTTTTGGTTTCGTTACCGAAAACTCGTGCTGTTGTAGACAGGAGTTTCTTCTCGATCGGTCGAGAACGAATCGAGACTCGTTACGAGAGGCGAATAGCTCGAAGCACGCTCATCGACGGCTCGCTTGAATGAAAGTCGAGGTACGCGAGGCTAATCAGTGCCCCCTCTCGTATTCGTACAGAGTCGTACCATACAAGTGTACAAGTTTCAATGCACGACCCGAGACGGCACGGCGTTGAGAGAATCTCTTGAGAGGCGTGACGATACTCTCGCGGAAACGTATATTAATTTATAAGCATGGATATTTGCGTCAATGGGCATTTATGAGACTAGGCGAAGCAGGCTCGGTCGGTAACGAAGACCGTAATTTATATTTCTCCGAGAAATGTTGGTGTTGCGGGCGACATAACAAGATGACGAACTTAACCTGACAATTCTGTAATTCGGTTAAATCATTTTTTTTCCGAAACATTTACAGCTTAAGAGAAAATTGCGATAGAAAAATACATTTATGATCGTTCCATCTGCTCGGTCGACATTTCACTCATCTTCGGGACTTTTCAAGTGGAATGGACGATCGTTGCAGATGAATAAAGACCAGTATCTTGCCTCGGTTAGGCAACATAATGACAGATGTGCAGGGATAGTACAGCTGTCATTATATTACCTAACCTAGGTTTTCAGAATCGAATAAAAAAAGAACGAGAGAATGGGAGAGTGGTTTTATTATCATTACGTCAACATTCTGAAAAATTGAGGGTGGTGTTTAGACAAATTATGGAACAAATACCGATCATGTTTTTAATCAAATTTGATAGACTTTTGGTATCTTCCTTGAAGACCACCACGCGAAAAAATCAGAACGAAAAACCATTCGATAATGACGAAAATCAATAACAGAGGATCGTCAAGGCTGTTAATTCCGAATCCCCAGTAACCGTTGCAAAATACAAAATGGCGGATCAAAGAAACGAAAATAATCTTAAAATGTTGTAATTCGATAAAGAGCGGCTTCTTTTTCAAATGTTATTTTAATATTAATCCAGAGCAAAAACACGAAGGGAGCGTGAGCTAACATTTGCCGAAATTCTAATAAATAATAACAACGATAATGGAAAGGTGGACTCATAAATAACAGGCTATCGTTCTGGTTGCTCACCGTCCATAATTATTGTCCATATGTATTATTTATTTTTACGGGCCCCTTCATAGCTCATCTTGGACAATCTTGACCGGTCGTGATTTCTTTACCGAGCATAAATTGGTCCGCCCCGTGGTGTTTGCGAAGAGAAGACGTTCTCTCTCTCTCTCTTTCTCTCTCGTTGTAGATGTTGCGACAGCCCTCTTGAGACTTGTCTCCCTTGAGAGAGGGAGAGAGAAAGAGACGAGGTCTTATCCTTCTCGCATATGCGAATGCATCACCCTGCTGTACATACAGACAGAGACGATGGCACGACCTTTGCCGCGCTCCGAGCGCCAAGTTGCGAGATCGAAGGAAAAATGCAACATCTGCTTCGAGCGAAGCGGAGAGAGTCTTCGCTCGAGCCGGACAAAAAATGAGAAAAAACAAATTTGACAAAAAAAAACCCCCCCAAAAAAAAGAAAAAAAGAAAGCTACTTTCGAAAAAATAATCAAAAACGAAGAACGATTTTGAAAACAAAATCCAATTTTTTTTATATTTAAATAAAAAATAATTGTTCCACCAAAATTATTTCCTCTTTCCCCTCGCGAAGTGATCGATAATTTTTATTATTTTTGTTAATTTTATCCTTTCTCGAATTAGGATTGTCCAAAAATAAAATTTGTTTTTTTTTGCGGAATTCAAACGAAAATGAAATAATAATGTTATTTTCATGTTTTATCGATGTTTTTATTTCCTTTGTTGTTTTTTTTCGGATCGTGCTTAACTCGGAGATGCATCGAGATTATACCGGGGTAACATACGTCAAAGACGATCGTTAGAGTTATCACGGCGTGAGTCAGAAGTCTTCGGGCCGTGGAGCGGTGCAGCAGGATTAAAGACGATCCTCGTCGATCGTCTTCGTCGTTGTCGTCGACACACCGAGTGCAGTGACATTTAGCCCGATCGGTGCCATCGCCATCAGGACGTACGCTTCTTCTTCTTCTTCTTCTTCTTCTTCTTCGAAGATATATACCAGGTGGCGCGCCACCACCGCGACGTCGGACTCGACGTTACGCAACGGCACGAGCGTCACAGCGTCCGTGTGTGTTGGCACGAACGTGCGAAAAGAGCCGCTCGACGAGAACGCTTGGAAGACAAATTAAATGGACGAAAATGAGAAATGGACGATTAAATTCGCGACTGGAGATCCAACTGGAAAAATAAGGACGCGATTGAGACGAACACGTGCCACGAAGCGCGAGAGTCCACGTTGAAGAAAAATTCGAGGCAAAATAAAATTTAAGAAAAATTGAAAAATAAACAAAGAGATAATTTATAGAAGATTTCAAAAAATAGACATAAATAATATTTTTAATGAAAACGCGTAGAAATATATTTGTAAGAATTCAGCAAATAATTTAAGGCAAATTTGAAAAAGTTTAATCAAGGAGAATTTTGAAAATCGAAAGTTAGAAAAAACGGAGACATTAATTTGTGAAAATTATGGACCAGACGACGACGTTTAATTTGAGCCACGAAGTGATTGGACAAATGCGAGGTAAAATCTAAATTGAGAGATTTTAACAATGAACGAAGAGTGAATTAAGCCGGAAACTTGTAAAAAGATTTACGTAGATTTAGAAAAATAACAAAATAAATTTGCAAAAATTGAAGAAAAAAAAGAGGCTACGCGAAAACCGGTGTAAATGGGCCACAACGTTACTGAATAGCGATTCTAATTTTGGGAACTGAACAACCGGAAGAATCTCAGTTTTTTTCTTAGAAAATACTCTTTTTTGCTGTTTCATCGACTCATCGACACATTGCGTTATCTAACAACACAGATAGATACTGGTTTATATGACGCCTTGTTCGATATAACGGGACTATAAAATATTCCAGAAATAACATCAAGAGATGATCGACGGAAGCAGAAAATGAGAAATTTATGATGAAATATGCAACTGGAAAAACGATTGAAAAATGAAGGACGAAAACGTTCACAAATCTCACTATAATGCAGTTCAAAGTTACCGGAAAAACATCTGAGCCTAGAAATAAAGAATGGAAAACATAAAAAGTATTGAAAAAAGTTCGACCGATCAACCGAGCAAACAAAATTAAAAAAAACACACACACGAAAAACAATTCAAACTACAGTAATGTTAAAAACCCAGAAACGAATTTACAAAAATAATGAGAAAACGCACCAAAAAATGATGAAAAAATTGAAACCGCAGACCAAAATTTTTCTCGACAAAAAAAGGATTTTAACACTAAAATTAGAACCGAAGTAAGAGTAGCTACTAAAATAAGCTTTCCTAGACCAAAATACGACGATGTAGCAATATCCATTTTTTAATTCGACGATCAGCAAAAAAAAATTCAGTTTTTTTCTTGCAAAATTTGTTTTTTCTTTATTTTTTTCATCCAACCGTTAAATAGCGTTATCTAATAACGTGAGCGAAGACTGGTTTATACGACTCTTTCTTGGGCATAACGGTGCTATAAAATAAAGTAGGTATAAAATATTCCAGAAGTAACACCAATAAAAGTCGATGACAAAATGACATCGAATCCCGATGTGCAATTCCTTACGTTTTATTAATTTATCATGGATTAATTGACATTAAATAAACCGGATTCTAATGCATCACGCGTGCGCGTTCGTGTAGAGCGCGATGTCAATGTGCTGTTTTTTATCCACTTTTTTTATTCTTCTTATATTATCGATGTCCCGTCCTCATCGAGAATCTCTACGACCTTCTGCTATCCCAGGATAAAAGCTCACCATGTATAAAGACGCCGCAGGGACGATTAACGAAGCGATCGTTCACGAGTGAACGCTGTCGGCAAATGATATATTTCGTACACGTGTACTTGCTATATATATATATATATAGATATATATTGGTTGGTATTACATAGGCAATACATACGTATTGTTACCACCAATGGTACCGATGATACGATGCTGGAATTATTCCTGAATTTTTCGAAAATGAGAAAAGAACAACAATTTTCAATTTTATGTGTAAAATTTGTTTTTTTTTTAATTTTTTATTTCAGCAATAGGTCGACGGGATTCTCAATCAATAGGATTGTGTCAGATCTTACTACCATTAGCACTACTGTTAACACTATTCGAGAAGGGTAACTGAATTTTCTCAAAAACTGAACATGAAAATGAAAACTCCTATGACTTACAATCGATTCGAGCTACCTTTATTTTATACTCGATTTTCACCAGCAAGTCTCTAACATCCTCGATAAGTAGAAACTGGAAAATTTCATCAACTTTCGCTTTTAGTAATCGCCTTTTTTTCTTTCAGCAAAGTCGACCCGTCGATAGACTAAATCTTGCATAATTAATTTTACAACTAATTACTTACTCAATAATTGTTACTTATTATCCACTTGTCTTTTAAGAAAATAATTGTCAAAATAATAATATCCACACAATCATATTCTCGCCACAATTATTATTATTATTATTTCGTTACGTACAAAAATCTTACAAAATTACTTAACTAATTGTTTCAATTATTAGCAAAAAGCAATTTAGCGAACGAATAATGATTATCTAACGCTTCTCTTACGTCGATATATCCTCGTACCGTTACGTCTAGAAAAAATATTAGAAAATCACTCTGTTTATCGTTAGTTAATAGTAGTCGATTATATTTCGACCGTTATCGAGTTACACGAAGCGACGTTCGACGATTCTTTTTCTATTTAGATTTTTTTTCGTTCTTTCTCGTCCCATTAAACAAAAAAAAATATATATTCGTCGAGATCGAAAGTTGCGTCCCGAGCGAGAGTTCTCTTATAAAATTCTCATCGTTGGGTCCGGGCCCCTCGCGCGAAGAGTGGAGGGAGATCCAAGAGCGTGTGCGATCTTCGATGACCGGTGTCATCTTTTACTCGTTTCGTAATTCATTATAAGCGAAGCGGGGGGCGAGTTTCGCTCACCAAAGTTTTTTTTTGAGAAGCCACGTTACCATAACTTGGGCCACACGAGAAAAAAAATAAAAACGAAAGAAGGGAGAGAGTGGGGGGGGGGAGAGGTCGATCGAAAAATAATCGAATTTTTTCGGCGACTATATAAGCCTCTCGACTCGATCGAATTCGACACAGCTCACCGATTCTTCGAGTCACCGTCAAAAAAAATCTCTCCAAACAACATGAAGATGGTGCGTGTTAAAAAAATTTGCAAATCTACGATTCTTAAAAAAAAAAAAAATTATTCTTCCGAATGAAATAACGATAAAAAGACAAAAAAAAATCGTGATGTGACTAAAACGTAACGACGGATTGTCGACGAAATCGCGAAAGCCGTCAGGATTATAAAATAGCACGAACGCTCGTTTGGTTTTATCGATCCTTATTTTGTTTTGTTTTTTGTTTTTACTTTTTTTTACACGAGAGTGCTCATAATTCGTGAACAATTTAGACGCCGTACTACGCTCGTTACCAGATACTGGACCCCGTGCAATATCTTCTTACCGTCACCAGAGTTTTTTTTCCTAATTTGAAGAAAATAAAATTATTCGTCATATTTCTCGACGACTCGTGCAGTACGGATTACACTCGGTACCCCCCGATAAGCGGTTTCAGGCAATTCTCATTAAGTCTCTCGCGGCGCATCTCCATAGTAAACAGAGTTGTGTCTAATTGCACATACGGAGTCCGTACGCTTATATCACGATGCGTTTTTTTCTTCATTCTTTCTTTTTTCTTCTCGCATTCGAGAGAATTTACGAGCGAAGAGTTATGATCGGAGACAATCGTCGTCGTGTCGAGAGATGTCTATGTTATATGTCATACGAGCATAGAAAATTTACCGAGTGAATTAAGAATTTGATTTTTTTTCATTCAACAATTTTTACGTAATGGACGAACGTTTTTGGAATTTTATCTTGGTTCGTCGCGTTTAAAAAAAATAGATAAATAACGGTTTATCGAAATAGATATATTAGCAAATTTTTATATTCGTTATTCATTTTTTGACTTCTTTTATCGGATATTTTTTATTTATATAGAAAAATCGATAATTTTTAATTTTTTGTTTGTAAATTAGATTTGATTTAATTCTTTGTTTTTCTTAATTTTGTTCGTATTTCTTTTCGCAGATCATTGCTTTCGCCGCCCTCGTGGCCGTAGCTCTCGCTGCTCCCCAGGGACACCCACAGGACGTCGTTGTCGTAAAGGAAACTCCATTGGACAACATCGGCGTTGACGGTTACAACTTCGGTTACGAATTATCCAACGGTGAAGCGAGACAGGAATCCGGTCAATTGAAAAACCTCGGACCCGATGACAATGCCATCGTCGTTTCCGGAAGCTACTCCTTCGTCGACCCCAAGACCAACCAGCGTTACACCATCACCTACACCGCTGATGAGAATGGTTTCCACCCCGCCGGTGACCACATTCCCGTCTAAGAAATTCAATATTAGACCAACACGATTCGTGACCTGCTAGCTTGTAATTCAATAAAACCAATTTTTTTCATTCAATCACAATATTTGTGTATTCGTCGAATTTATCTCTTCCTCGTGAAAAAATCACAATTTTCCTATCCGTCTAATTGTAAGTGGCCAGAGAAAAGAATTCGTCCAAAAACTCAAAAAAACTTTTCATGAATTGGGAAGACTTAATATTTATAGCTCGAGCCAACTTGAACAACGGAAAAAGCATTAATATATGGATCAAAATAATGGCAAAAATTGAAAAATATTATTTTTTTTAAGTCGAAATATTTTACGACAGAATTTTTCCGATTTTTTTTTATTTTAACCCTTTTAACGAGGAATGAACAATGTTTCGATCTTGAACCGAAGGAAAAGATTATTACGCGTTTAACCGTGATGTAGATTGCCTTATAATCCGTCTGCGGTAAATGCAATACATCATTGCGATGTCGTTATACCTTATTTGCCATTTTCGTAACCTTTCCTTCCATAAACAACGAACAAAAACATTTGTTTTGTAGACACAAATAAGTATATATATATTGAAAGTGAGAATAGAAAATTGCAAAAATTCATGTTTCCAAAATTTATTGGTTTCTCATAATTAATGACATTTATCCGCGATCGAATGGTAACATTCTATTTTCCTGACGCAATCACCGAACAAGATTTTCAACGCTGTTTCTAGTTATTTTTTTAAGTTTTTAAGTTTTTGCAATTCTTCAACGATTTTTATAATTCACGCCAGGATTTTTATTTATTTTTGTATTTTTTTCGAACACTGCGACGGTATATATGCGCACCTGACCTTTATATATACACAACGATAGAAAAGGTGAACTTTATAGATATAATTCAACATCCCCATTATCAATAATAAAAGAAAATCGAACCATCAATTTTCTCCATTACTTTATTTTCTATTTTTTTCATTCGAAAGAATTTCTCGTGATCGTAAGTAAGTAATTCGAACACGCGGCGTCTCGAAATAGCTTTCGCAACAATCGATACCGTCATTATATTATCGTCGACAAAGTTTTGCCATGAATTTTTTCTTAGCGAGTTATTGCAAGCAAAAATAATTAATAACATCGACCAAACTTTTTTTTATTAATATAATTATTATCATTATTATTATCATTATTAAATATTATTATTATGATTGATCGATTATTATCGTTTACATTAGATCGAATAATATCGATTGATAAAAAAAAATAGACATTTTTTTTCGTACTCAGACTGTGCCCTTGATGTTTTAATTGTTGGTGTAATTTATCTCGACAAATTGTGCAAGCGTTGGTGGGCAAGACGTTTAAAAATTTCACCGACGACAAACGTGAGGACGAGAGTACGCATTATCGCTGTACCTACATCGCGACGTACCATTTCTGATTCGTTTACCCCCGAGGGCAATACGCGTTCCCAATAACGATTCGCCGTGTCGTTTACCACCGCTTTGCCCCCAACCTCGATATTCCCTTTCTTACAATTAAACACCCTCCGAGACGAGAAATAAATAAATAAAACAACAGTCAAAAAGTCCATGAATATTTTTTATAGCTCGATTTTATCGAGCAACGATCAGGAGCGTTCTCAACTTCGAACGTATAATTGTTGCGATAAAAAATGTTTTATCGGAAGAAAATGAATGGATATGAATGATTGATAAGTTATTCGTTAAGAATTTACTGAAAACATTGAGAAATATAAAACATTGATTGTTTATTTCGATCCGAAAAAATTATTTCTTATTCCATTTTATTATTATTTATCATTTTTGTTGAATACATTTATGGTAATTTACTAGATGGCTACTCACATCAATCCGCGATCATCGTTACCCCCTACTGTGAGTGACGATGATCGTCGTAACTTTAAAAATAAAAATCAATCCGATAACTCCATTACTCCCGCATCTTCCTCGCATATTAATTATTATCTAATGCGTTTTCAATCATCATGCTAACGAGTACGTACTCTATGATAAACGATACGCTACAAAGAATGTCGAAGACCTTGGACGAAGATGCGACGAAGTCGGTGGTTCGATCGATCGTTCATTATTTTTATTTTTGAAATTCATACGAAAGAAAAAGGAAACCAGAAACGAGTCGATGCGGCATTGAAAAAAATTGTAATGAAACACAAGGAAGACGAAATTAGCACATTTTGATTTGTCGAAATTTTGAGCCCATCGACCGATTATCGATCGATTGTTGAGAATTTATTAGTTTTCGAGAACTTCGAATAAGGACACGTTATGAATATTCAAAAATTCTGAAGAAATCAACGAGCCGACTTATATATGCGACTCTTTTCATAAAACTTTTTGCATATATAATAAACGTCCGGGTGGATTTTTTTTTGCGAAATATCGAAAATCCGCAATCGAAACGTTTTCGATCGATCGAAGGGTAAAACGTTTTTTAAAACTTTATTGCTACTTTTTTCGTGACAATTCTTATCTCTTTGTAGGTTGTGCAAGATACGGGCCATTAGGTCAAATCGAACCTTTTCGAGAGAATACGAAGAGAAAAAGAATCCAAATTGCTCTTTATATAAATGCCCTTGACATATGTAAATTTGTACCGTCTCTCAATCTGGATGGGTAAAGCATATTAGTTCGTTATGAAACACTTTGTTTCAAAAATTGATCGTACGGTTCACTAAGAAAGCGATGAGGATTTAAAAAGAAAAAATAACGGTCGTATTAAAAAAATTGTGATGTAATAAATTTGAAGAGGTAAACAAATTTGTTTAAATAAATATGACATTTTTTCATCCAAATTTTATATGAAAGATTATCGATAAGATTAAATTAAATTATTTAGTTATTAGACAATATCGAATTCTAACAACCTATCAATCTCAAACAATATTGAATATATAATTATTATTTTTACATTCATTATTAAAAAAATTAACGAATACATAATGTTAGTTTTAATTAGAATTACGAATTTAAAATTTACATCAAATTTGATTAAAAATTATAATAAACACAAATTTATATTTCTTAAGCACAGCGATAATTTTATTTTTTATTTTAAATTACAATTATATTTTGACATTTATACGTATAAGAAAATATATTATATTTCTTTTCATTGGCTATATTTCAGCATTAGTGCGTAATAATTCTTTCCTAAAACCGCCTACGCCTCGAGGATGCGAAAATTTCATGATCGCGCATATCGACATGGTCAATTTTTTCATTCGAACATGGTAACAGATCCGTGATTCCGACATTAAGCAACGAAATACGAAATACGATATTATATATTTTAGCCAACGGGCGAAATAGCCATCGGTATCGATGGCTCGCGTTCTAAACTCAAGGGAAAGGTGAGGAGCCTCGAGGATCAATGGGACGGAGGGGGAGGCGATATATGTGTATCGGTGAAGACACCGGGATGGGTCCCGATGGTCAGGAATTTTTTTTCGGCAGTAGGAGGACCACTATAAAACAACCGGTGAATCCTCGATTCAGCATCAGTTACAAATCTTCCGAGTCTCAACGACCAAATACCAAAACACCACTTTCATTATGAAGATGGTACGTTGGCTCCAAATTTTAACGACCCTCGATAAACGAAAACAACAAATTCAAAAATTCGACATACATCATTAAACATTAAACATTCGATATTTCGTGAGAAAATACAACTTTCGTGGTTCGAGATTTCGTGAAAGTTGACATTTGGTCTACTGGCACAACCTTTTTTTAAACGTTTTTTCGAAAAAAATTTCGACGAAAGTCGAACCGTTCGAATGATTGTCGAAACGAAACATTAATTCGTTTATTTTAGTGAGAAAATTGTATCGATTTTATATTTAAATAATGCAAGCGTAAATATGAATGCCGGTTTATAAAGAACGATGTTTAAAATATTTTAAGATTTGATTTGATTTAATTAATTTTTTTCTTAATTTCGTTCGTGTTTCTTCTCGCAGATCATCGCTTTCGCCGCCCTCGTGGCCGTAGCACTCGCTGCTCCCCAGGGACAACACCCACAGGACGTCGTTATCGTGAAGGAAACCCCGTCCGACAACATTGGCGTCGACGGCTACAACTTCGGTTACGAATTGTCCAACGGTGAATCGAGACAGGAATCCGGTCAATTGAAGAATCTCGGTCCCGACAGCGATGCCATCGTCGTTTCCGGAAGCTACTCCTACGTCGACCCCGAGACCAACCAGCGTTACACCATCACCTACACCGCTGACGAGAATGGTTTCCGCCCCGTCGGTGACCACATTCCCGCCTAAGAAATTCAATATTAGACCGAAACGATTCGTGACCTGCTAGTTTGTAATTCAATAAAAAAAAAAACAATTTTTCATTCAACCACAATATTCGTGTATTCGTTCTATTTATCCCTTCCTCGTGAAAAAATCACAATTTTCTTATCCGTCTAGGTGACGAAAGAAAAGAATTTGTCCAAAAACTCAAAACAATATTTCATCATTTGCGGACAATTAATATTGATCGTTCGAGCCAACTTGAACAAATGAAAAAACATTAATATGGATTGAAATAATGGCGAAATTTGAAAAATATTATTTTTTATTTAAATTCGGTACATTTTGTGACGGGATTTTTTCATTTTTTCTATTTTAACCCTTTGAACAAAGAAAGAGCAGTTTTCAATGATGGACTTGAGAAAAACGATATTATGTGATTCACCCCGATGGAGATTGCTATATCATCCCTCTGCGGTACATTCGTATACGAGAAACAAGAAAAGGGCGCACGTCTATTGTGGCGCGAAATTCAAACATAACGAAAATATTCGATTCCGATCAAAACGATTTCGTCAGTTCGATCTCGATTGTAATCGAGAATATAATTTCAAGGTGACAGTGATCAATGTCAAGAATATAATTCTATTCCTTATATAACCTTATTCTGAACGATATTTTCAACGATGTAATTGTCGTCGTCTCGCCCAATAATTTTTGTTTTGCCGTATCGCGTTACCCTATGTTCAAAATAGCCCAAAGATTAACGATCGCTTAGGAGGATTTATCGATTATCTAATTTTCCAATTTATACGCCAGTGTCGGTTCCGAAGAGGCGAATTTTTGAATTTAAAGAAAAACAACTTAGCATATCGGCCAATCGTATTATTAAAATTAGAATTAATATCTCGTCTGTATGAGATTAGATATCAGATAACATATTTATAGCCCTGTATGAGTAGCAAACAATCCGGGCTTTTTAAAATTCCGGAAACGTTCATGATTATTCGGTCTACGAATAATCATGAAGCGCAGATGTCGCAATGGATCACTTCGCATGCACGTGCTCATGGGTATTTCAACCCGCGCGGGTTGAAATTTGGCAGATTACGAGAGTGGTTTCCCTTGATCGAAAGACGTTCACGTTCACTCTCTCGTCTTCGCTTCGGTACTACGGCCTTGTCTTCCGAGAGATGATGACTATGATGATAATGTCGGCGATGCTCGTTGTTTTCCATCTATTTTTATTGGGCCCGAAAAAAGCAATTGAAGGACATCTCGTCTGAGGATAGATCGAAAGATTAGCATAATGCCTTCATATATATTACGCGCGAATAAAAAAAAATATCGTTAATCTATAAAACTGCGTTTCTTTAATATTTAACGAAGGAATGTATAAAAGATGCGAATGCAAAATTCCTGATCCATATTTCTCCTAAGTATATGATATTGATGAATGAATTATTAGGCATGGGCCGTTGTTACCTTTTCTCCTGAAGAATGGTGGTCATTTTCATTTATTTTCGTCGTGTAACGAGACTAAACTTTAATGTTCAAATACGTATGGTATTCCCCACATTTTTCAGCAATGTCATGCGCGAACGATAATGCACAACTCTACATTGACCGAAGTCGGTAATTTGCCGACTGACGTTATAGAATTCTCCATGACCGCTCTATGATAATAATGTCATGTTGAACCGTGGAAATCGAAAAAAAATTGATGCAGAGGCCAACAGTAAGGTAGCTCCCAAATGGTTTATGTTACAGAGGTGAAAAAGATCAAACTAAAAGTAAAACTAGCTATGGCGGTAATTAAATAATAAATACTATAGTTCGCCCTGTGGCTGCGTCGGTAACTTGTCAGTTGACTTAATTCCTGCAACACAACTCCCCTAGCGGCGATTTCTGTCCCTGTTTTATCATCGCTAATGTGCAGTCAAACCAGAGAGAGAGAGAGAGAGAGAGAGAGAGGTCACCCGCCTGCTGCTCTCTCTCTCTCTCTCTCGCGACCGTTCCATGACCAGTGGTGCGCATTCCAGTCGTTACTTGAATTCAGTGTGTTGCACACTGCGCTCATATTTCAGTGGTAATTACTGGTACAGTAAATATTTTTTTCGGCCGTGACAAAAAAAACAGTATCATCACGGTTCTACTAATGAATACACAATATATATATGTATAACCCAATCGAGGATGACTAATTGAGTAACTAAAATCGCACTCTGTACTCACTGTTGAGATATGTCAGGCGCCTCTGAGCTTTCTATTTGCCATTCGGTCAACAGCGAAGGTTAAAGAAAAACGTGATGTGTGTTTGGGTCTTTTCTTATGCCGAAACGTGAAAATTTCGTCCAGGAATTAGATCGGAGCAGTCTAGGAATGTTGTCTTGATCCACTGCCCGACACAACGGCTTGTATTGTCCGAAAGTTCAGTGCTAAAATCGTTATGTCACCGTATCAATACATTGCATTTTAACGTCAAGTATTCGAGCGTAGGACGTATTCGAATGCATATCATCGGTATTCGTTATACGAAATTAATCGTTATCAGACAATTGAGATAAGAAAGTTTCAATAGAGATTCCCGATTCTGCATACAATAAAGGTAATATAAGCCTTTGGATATATACAACGGCTAATACTGACAGCAATTTCATACTGCAGTCTGATTAACAAACCGTTTGCATCTATTTTTGCATGTAAGAAACTTTCAGTGACTCGCATGTGTCAAAGTTATTGGGTAGACGTGGCGCATCAAGAACTATTTTCAGATCATGAACGAAAATTTGCTCTGATAACCGTGGTAGAGCCTGGCAAATTTCTAGTATCCCTAGAAAGTGTCAAATTCTGTTTCTGTCAAATTTTAAATACAATTGTCGATATTCGAATCACGCACGCTTTGTTTCCAGGACATTTAATATTTACAAACTTGGGAATAATCATTTGAAGTGCGAGATTGCTCTCTGTCTAAGAGTTTGCATGTACAAAGAGTTAATCATCTTCAGGATTTGCAGAACTGACAAATATGGTGCAAGTGTATAATGTTTTGTCACATCGCCACTAGGAGTCGCATCACAAACTTAATCACGAGTATTAACAAATTTAAGTTGATTCGATTATAAAATATGATTTTTTACACGATTTCTGGACATTCGATTTTCTAGAGTACATCTTAAGCCACGGGATAAAACTTACGATTGTACCGCTCGTTCTCGAATATTATTCATAACCTCCAAATATGACCAAGCTGTCACAGTACCACCTACTATTCTTGCCCACCATTTTGCTGATTAGTTTGTTAGTATTAGAAATAGTTTGAAGGGGGAGGGGATCAAATATACGATCACCGTTTTACATTTTTAAATTACTCACAAAATGGCTAAATGGAAAGCTCGTTTAATTTCATGTTATGTGTTTTAAGTTTTATGCAAGATTGATTAACGAAGTTGCGCAACCAACTAATTTTTTATAGAATTTGTTAATTTTTAGTCATATTTGTCGTTATTGTTTCAGTCACAGGCAGTGAATCATGGCTCTTCGCGATTTGGTCGATGGCGACTGCGCCGGGCCAAGTTCTCTGATTCGTTTGACGTCTCATCTCATCCAGGATCACGGATTTCAAGAAGATGGTTTGACGCATCAGCATGCCTTTCCACCTTCTCGAGAGGCCTCAATGGCCGATCAATTTGTAGAACAATTTGTCGAAGAGACGAACAGTGCGTCACCGCAAACTTTCAAAATGGACAATATCCTGCGAGAAATGCAAAAAATGGAATATAATCCACGTCCGTTCATACCGGCTCAAGAGAAATTTGGAGAATTCACTGGTTACGACACAGCCTGGGCAAGCCAATATCTCGCATCTGGTCGTCATTTTGATGTAAAGAATCTTTTTCATTTTTATTTCTATTACTAACTGGGATACATAGTTTGTAAATATCGTAAGGGGAAAAATAATTTCCTATTAATTACGCTTATTCTTTATTAATTATTCCTTTGGCCTCAAGAGCTTTGTCGAGCTTGATGGTGCACTTGGCGAATCTCGCGCCTTTTCTATCCACTCCCAATTTAGTATAGTTCCAACTCAACGTTCCTGTAGGAGCCCTAGAGGACAATGCATAAGTATATCGCTATCAATTTACCGCTACCAATTCATAAGTACTAATAATCACAATTCGAAGCATAAAAATTACTTTTTTAATCATGGTTTTCACTCTCATTCTATGGGTCAGCATTGCTAATTCAATAATTTCAAACACCGGGACTGCATGAGTAACGAAACGAGGTAGACGCATTATATTCCTTTTCGTTCGCTCTCACACCCATTTGCTTCTTCTCAAATGCAATACAGCTTTTTATGATTTTATTTTTTAATAATTATATATTAAATGCTTCAAACATAAAAGCTGTATCGAAAGCCGATGTCTCGATTTTCGAACGTATGTAAAAATTATTCACCAATAAAATAAAGTTTAATTATGTTTCCTATACTTTGACGATTTTCTTTGTTTAAATTTTGACGCTCCTGCCATGGTTAATGGGAGAGTGAGATTCAGTAATTATATTTGTAACGTTTTTAAAAATTTCACGTTCATGCATTCTCTGTTATTAATTATCTCCGTGGCCTCGAAGAAATTAAAATGCTACTGAAGCTATTGTTCGCAACGTTTCGTCGATGGGTTTCATTGTCACTGCTCTTCTCATGATTGTAAAATATAAGGAAAAATAATTTTATACGTATTATTTGTGAAAATAAATGATCAATTTTACTCGTTTCGAATGTAGGAAAATCGTACGGATGCAATATGGAATTCGGAACTCGATGCTGAGCCTAATAACGAAACGTTAGATATGCTGAAGTATCAGAAGAATTCCAATGAGCTTGGTCTAGGTCCTTTGTGGGCCGACGAGTATTTGGAGCACAGTGTAAGCCTAGACAATAAGCTTGATATTAGAGAGATCACAGATTCGGTCGAAAAACATGGCCAAATTGGGACGGAAGAAAACTTTAATCCTCCGCATCTCGAACATTCTAAATTGATGAAGTACATGCACAAAGATAGCGACGTCTCGACCCCCGAAAATGTCGAAAAATCTTCGATGAGCGATCCTTACGAAAAATGGTTGGAAAAAGGGACGAACTCCGACAGTCTCCTTCGTAGTAGAAATAATAACTTGAGCACGGCGGAAGTTTGGGCAAAAGAGCTCGAGGCTGAAAATGGAATCACCATGGGTAATTAAAAATTCAATATAATCAAACTATAATTATGAATAAAAAGTCGATAGATTTATAGAAAAAAATTAAAACAAAATTCTTCGCATTAGAAGAGGTATGTCGTTTTATAATTTCGTTACATTTTTCCATCTTTCAGATTCCGATAAGTACGACTCCGTTTTCTGGGCTTCGATGCTAGGAGAGTGGAATAAGATATCTGCGCAAAATAATCTCATAGATTCTCATCCGTGGTTACCGGAGTACGAAGAATATTACGATCCCTTCAACGAGTACAAATTTCAATCGGAGAATCCGTTGAGAAATGTGAGCAACGCGCTCGAGGAGGGAAAAAGAAGATTGGAAGCGGGCGATTTGCCGAGTGCGGTATTGTGTTTCGAGGCTGCGGTTCAGGAACAACCCGAAAATGCCGATGCATGGTTGATCCTTGGAAAAACACAGGCGGAGAACGAGCAAGATCCTTTGGCGATATCGGCCCTAAAAAATTGTTTACACATAGAGCCGACGAATGCCGATGCTCTCATGACATTGGCTATTTCTTACACGAACGAATCTTATCAGAATCAGGCCTGTCTGACGTTAAAAGAATGGCTCTCGAAACACGAAAAGTACAAGCACGTGGTCGAAAGTCCAGTCGAACCACCGCAACAGACAAGATCAAAGGTATCGACGATTTTGTTCAAGTAAGTAAATGTATTACGAATTTTCTAATTTGTCAGTGAATTTCTTGTAAATATGTACGTTATTAACCCGTGGTTTCGCTCAATTAGCACAAGTTTTACGATTACTGTATAACTCCCCTTTAAATAGGCGATAGAAATCATAATTTCAAATTTTACTTTGTACGCAGACTTGTTACCTCGAAAAATTGTTTTATTAGTATAGATGATCTTCGAGTCATTAACACGTTGAGTGCCTATTTTGTTTCTCTTTCCTTTTATCATAAGAAATAGCATTCAGACAACTGGAGGGCTCGTGCACGGCGCATGAGCTAAATTGCCAAAATCAAAAGTTGAGCGCTGGTTTGCCATTTAAAGGTGCGGTCAGACATGCGGGATTCGCCGAGTGCCGAGTCAAACATTCGCCGAATCGCGATAGTGTGGATGGGTGTTCGTCAATCGCCAAACAAGAATCTTCCATGCTCGCGCATTACGGCATCCGAGCACCACGGCACTCGGCGAATCCCGCATGTCTGGCCGCAGCTTAACGCGTTAAAAAATAGACGACATTGTTTCGAGCGAAATTGCTCGTAAGACGTTTCAAATTCTAATTACTTTTTCAGCGATGTTCACAACGAGGTTAAACAATTATACATCACAGCGGCTAGATTAAATCCTCACGACAGCATCGACTCTGATGTACAAAGTGGCTTGGGCGTATTGTTTAATTTGTCGTGCGAATACGAAAAAGCAGCGGATTGCTTTCAAGCAGCTTTGAGCGTGCGACCCGACGTAAGAGCATTTTTTTTGTAATTCCATTGAACCGACGACGAATATTATTACAAGGACAAAAATTTATGATATTTTGTAGGATTCGAGATTGTGGAATCGTTACGGAGCGACACTCGCAAACGGTCAAAGATCGGAGGAAGCGATCGTAGCTTATCGTCGTGCCTTAGAATTATCGCCTGGATTTATCCGAGCTCGTT
Organism: Netelia virgata; assembly: GCA_951802705.1. Taxonomy (NCBI): domain Eukaryota; kingdom Metazoa; phylum Arthropoda; class Insecta; order Hymenoptera; family Ichneumonidae; genus Netelia; species Netelia virgata. The sequence continues at coordinate 40,555,472 of OX637866.1, read as the reverse complement.
ACAATCTTGGTATATCGTGCATAAATCTTGGAGCTTACAAGTACGTATTAGAACATAGCGAAAGAAAGCATCGGAATTTAAAAATTATTTGTCATGTGCTAAAATGAGAATCTGTAACTTTAGGGAAGCTGCCGAGCATCTTCTGACAGCGCTGAATCAGCAAGCAGCTGGTCGTGGTGTTCAAGGTGACAACAATCATCCAGGCGTTATGTCGGATACGATATGGTCAACTTTGAGACTCGTTCTGTCGTTAATGCACAAATACAACCTTAACGAAGCTGTGGAAAAAAGGTTAGTAACTTTTTTTTTGCAAATAATTGAATATCACAATTATCTCCGATAATGAAAACTTTCTATTTCTTTCTTTCTCCAGAGATTTGGCGACGCTCAACAGGGAGTTTGAAATCGAATGAGCGAAGAACCATACGGGTCACGGACATTCTATATTTTTTTCTCGAACGGATCGTCACTGCTAAATAATTGTCCTTAGCTCGAGTTTATAATAACCAGTTTACAAAAGCACGTGACAATTGTTATATCCAAATCATAAACAAAATTATACGAAAGAGATAATATGAATTTAAAAAAACAAACACGGTTAAGTTCGTCTTGGATGAAATAAAGGTAACGATTATCCCAAATTAATTGGATATTGTTCAAATTCGTTGAAAAATATTTCTTATAATTTTACGTCAACGTTACGAGGCGTGCGATAAGCACGAAGAAACAGTTTAAGAATATTACGAAACAACCTATAATATCACCGATCGTACTTAAAAAAAATGCGTTCAAAATCATGATTTGGACATTTTTAGTAGATGCAAAATAACTTCGTCGACGGTCTGCGTCGTTAAGAGGGATTTAACTGTTTCATCCTCTATAACGACTGTAAAAAGAATCTTGACGTTTTCGCGCAAACGTTCCTCAAACGTTAATTCACTGTCGTTCACTGTAATCGGCAAATGGCCGCATCGTCTAATAACAGCGTCCAAAACATCTTGAATCGGTGCTTCGGGCCATCCGAATATCTGTGATAGCAAAAATCAAATTATTTCAAGTGTGAAAAACAAAAGATGGAAATATTTGTAAATAGATAAAAAGTAATACCTGCAAAGTTTCTTCCTCAATGAGAATCGAGAGAAGATCGGCGATAGACTTGAGTAGCTGAGACGAGGAAAGAACGCTCGACTCGCCGGTTTGAGTTTTTAACGCAGCTGACGACGCAATATCGAGTAGTTGTGATTGCAACTGCCGTTTTTCCGCCTCTGCCATGACAGACTCGAGAACATCGCGATGTCTAGCCCTGATGTGTCGCATGAGACAATCATGGCGGATAAAAGCGCGACCGCATTCTGTACAAGACTGAGGTGGCTCGCGTCTGTGAGTGTTGAGATGAGCCTGCAGTGACGATTTTGTTGCGAAAGCTTTCTCGCATTTGTCGCATTTGTGAGCTGAACATAAAAAAGAAGATCACGAAATTTTAAAGAAGGCATAGAAAATCATTTGTTTTGAGATTATGAACGGGATATCGAATATTTACGCTTTATTCCAGAATGTATGAGGGTGTGTTTCGTCAAATCTTCCTTGCGAGTGAAAGATTTATCGCAAATGTTGCATTGAAAGCCGATAGCACCCTCGTGTGCAAATTTTATGTGGAGATTAAGGCGCGCTTTGCGATTAAAAGCTTTTCCACAAGTTTCGCAGTAAAATCCATTTTCTCCCGTGTGATGAAAGAGATGGGCTTTCAGCTGGGCAGATTGGATAAAAGATTTACCGCAGTATTGGCAGCCGTGAGGTCTGTCACCCGTGTGGGTTCTGTGATGTCGGTTCAGAGTTTCGCGAGCGGCAAATTTACGTGGGCACTAAAAATAAATTAATTTTATTATTTTGGTGTATTGAAAATTATTTTTTTTCTAAGGATTTGCGATTCTTGGGAGATCGACCGCTTCGGAGATTTTTTTTTGTGCCCAATCCTGCTTGAGATTTGATACTTACAGCACTTTGCGAAAATCTTCAATGCTCGCTTGTAATCAAAGTTGTAAACGTTTACGAATTAATATTTTTTGCGACGTTTGAAAAATTGACACTTAAAAAATAAAAAAGTGCGAAAATAAAAAAACAACACAATGTGAAAATAAAAAATAATGAAAATTAGTTCTATCGGAAGTGAAAAGAGGAATAGACGGGAACGTAAAAAACAGAAACTTTCAAACGCAGTTTACAATGTGAGATACAAATCTCTATGAAAAGGTAAAAATCTTCTTTTATAAAAAAAAAAAGAAAATGTAATTTACTAACATGTTTGCACTGAAAGGGTTTCTCGCCGGTATGAACCCGTCGGTGTTTTTTAACCGCGAGCGACGAAAAAAATGTCTTCGGGCATAAATCGCACTTGACCGGTCTTTCGCCACTGTGAACTCTGCTGTGTATGAGAAGTTGCTGAGACGTGCTGAATTTTTTGTCGCACTCGGGACACGATTTTTGTTGTCTCTGGGGTACTCCGGCGTGCGTACGTAAATGTTCGCGGAGGTTGTCTTTTCGCGTGAAGGATTTGTTGCAAACCTAAATTGAGAAAAATACAAGATCAGAGTAAAGTTTTGAATTTTTTTAAACACACCAGCGAACAAGTCTTACTTGACATTCGTAGAAATTGCGTATCTCCCCGTGACAACCAGACTGCAGTTTGTGGCGATTTAAGTGATAACGACGTGTGAAGTATCTGTCGCAGGGTTCGCATCTAATTCCACAAAATAGTATGAGAATTAGAGTTGGGCATATTTCAATCGACTGTTTTAAGAATTCCAGATTTTTAAGGATGATGAAACAAACTTGTAAATCTTTGCATTGGAATGAGTCGTATATCGATGTTTGTCCAGAGATTTTTTGTTGCGAAAGGTCAATTCGCAATCGTCGCACGTCTGCAATTCGATTTCCCAGTGGACGACAATGGTGTGTCGTTCGAGGGACGAGCGTTTTTTGAAACACAGATCGCAGTTCTGACATTTGAATTGACCGCCCGAATGAGCAGTTTTCAAATCTTCGCCGCAACAGTGACACTCGTTTTCGCCAACAGGCTTAATAGACGTTGCGCCATTGGAGTCGTCAAGATTTTGCGTTCCTATGAGAAAACAGTTTTTTTTCTTGTTTACGAAGGAAAAAACAAAATAACAAACATTTTCGTTCCGTTTCGGCCTTATTCATTTTTTGCGCTACTTTAACGAACCGGTCTCAGAATCCTCGAATTCTTCGGAATTATCGGAATCGTAATCGTTGAAGGTCCTCAGTTCTAAAGCATCGGCGCTATCGTCTTCTCTGCAGAAATTCAGATGATCGCTGAGCATCTGCAACGTTTGGAGACGAAATAATTATGCCGAGCTGATAACGACTGAATTACAATGTAGAGGAATATCAAGTACGAGGGTCGAACTTACATTTTTATTTTGAAAAATACGCTGGCAGGTTACGCACTGATAATTCGTGGTAATTGGAATAATACTATCAGTTATGGTATCTGTTACAGAAAATCATAGAAATCAAGGACATTTGCCAAAACCGTTACAATATTGTCTCCTGATGAAGTGGAATAAACAAAATAAGCACAAAAAAGAGTTTTTCTGCTTATTTTGTTTAGTGTTGCTTTAGGTCAAGCTACTTTCCGTACAAGATGTTACAAGACGCGAACAAAATATTAAAAACAAGTTTTGATACTCGTATGAGTGTAATCAGGTTAAAAAAGGCAAAATTTCATATCCTAAGAATCGCTGCACCCAGCTTTCTGAAGATTTATGCAGTGGAGTCTGCAAACCAGCTTTGTTTACTGCAACAGCCGCCTTACTCATTAAAGCTTGTCTTGCTTTATGGAACTTTGAAATTTTTTAAAAAGATCACACGGTGCCTCCAACGTTTGTCATTCTTCTGCGATCGAGCTCAAAAGGCTAAGGGACAACCGTGTTTGATATTGGATATAGGGAGAACTTTTCGAAAGGTTCACATTTTATAGAATTTCAGGACGATAGTTTTTTGTCATAAGCAAGACTTTCACTATGAGGCAGCAAAAATGAAGAAAAGGTTGACTTTACAGAATAATCCATAAATGTATTAATTAGGCCTTACCCATTGTGCTGCCCATATTTCTGGTACCCAAATAATAAAAACGTCACTTCACAACAATAAAACGTTATTAACCTCGTTATACACTACGTCTAAGATTTTAACTTTCTCTCATTTGCCACATCGAATAATCGCATATGGCTGTTCATCACGACTTGTAGTTGGAAACGAAAATTCACATCACCAATTAACGTTAAACAAAAACATCACATATCTAAAATTGAACAGGATATTATCGAGCGACGGTAATACAATTGTAGAGAATGCACTAAAATGATTTTGAGGACTGTTCACTCATAAAACACTCTCAAAATCTATGTTACTGTACGACATAGTAAAATTATACCGAAAACTAAAAACAAACATTCTCGTTGGAATGTTTATGAATGCAACAGGTTTACTCCGGAATTACGTTAAAATGTTATTATTATGGCTACGTCACGAAGTGCCTGTAATCTAAATCGAATATTAATTTTCGGAGTAACTGAAAACCAGAGATGAGCAGCGAGATCGGCAGCGCTCGGGTAAAAGTTGAAACCTCGAGAGTTGGTCGGGCGGAGCGACATCTAAGCGGCCAGATGGCGAACTGTACGCTTTTTTCACGAGGGCAGTATTTCCAGATTAGGGAGGAGATGAGCAACGCTCGACAAAAGTTGGAACCTCGAGATTTGGTTCTGCGACATCTGAGCGGCCAAAGAGTGAACTTTTTGTACCAACATTAAGTTGGCCGCAAACTATCATAATCATTTATATGACGAATGCCGTGGTGATTCCAACGACACGGCATTGTAATCGTGATATCGTGTTAGGCGACAAATTTCCAAGTCCGTAACCTCCATTTGAAGCATTTTTGGAGGAAAAATAATTTTGAGCTCCGACGGGTGCCGATGGTCGACATTCGTAATTTACTTTCTGGACTTTGCGGGTCGGGAGGGGTCAACATTTGTTTTCGTCCAAAATGACTTTGTAGGGGGGTTACTTTAAACTCATTAATATTATTTCGAAAAACTATGTTTTTCCAGTGATCCGGTGAATTAAAAAACTTAACTTATTTTAATTGTTTTCTGTGACCTTGCTTTTCAAAATTTATTCATACCAATTTTCTTAATTTGCATTTAATTTTTACAATCAATGAATCAGTGTTTACTTTATTGATAACGAAGAATTAGTTGTGTTAAAATTTTGTATAGAGCAATTATATTTTTAATCAATGACCTATTATAATAGAAACAGTTAGTTTTCTTGTTTACCAATGGATTGTTAAACAATGAGTCTAATTCCTTGTTTCAAGATTTTATATTTACCAACGAAAAAATGCCCTCACTAGGTTATGCACGGGAACGATATATAGGCCGCCATCTATGAGAAATGATTGAAAAGTACAGTAGGACGTGAGGTTAATTTTCGTGTTGAACGTATAATGTACCATCTTCCAGAAGCTCGTTACCTTTCCTTCTTCAAAGCTTTCGTGACATACCGACGGAGCGTCGGTACGTCAGGTAACAAGAATGTTCTTTCTGATCTTGAATCTCTTCAGAACTATTTGATATCTTGGGTTAGAGTTGAATAAACCGCAGAATCAAGCTTACATAAATAAGCTGGTTACCGACTGAGTGTCTATGCCTACAGTGAAGGTGGCGTTGTCGATGGCTATGACAGAATATAGAAATGACAAAGAAATATTTCTGTAATTAATTTTCTTTTTGAATATTTAATGAAAATAATGGGAAATACAGGCATATTGTCCCATTTATTTTTGTATTCGATCGTGGTTGTTATGAAATTGATTCGATTGAAAATGTTTAACCAAAACGACGCAAAAATATAAATGTAGGTTATACAATTCTGCGGGGATAAGTCGAAAGTTGCGTAGAAGTAAACTTTTCGAGGGGTTTCATGAAGACGTCTCTCTGTTGCTTTGATCAATAATAAAACTGCAGAGGACTGCCAGCCTTGTAGCTCGGTTCTCGGCTATTCCATCCCCAATCTTATCTTATACATTTTTAACCCTTTCGTCACGAAACCTTCGTACTAAGGGACAAGAAAGAAAACAAAAGAGAGAGAGAGAGAGAGAGAGCGAGAAGGAGATAGAGAGGAGAAAGAAAGGGTGAGCTCAAAGCAAGAGCAATTTCTAACAAGCCTCTTGTTCGCCCCCGGGCGACAGTCCTCTACTTTTAAATAATCCACCGCTGCTCGATTCGTCTTCATCGGAGGGCTTCGGTGTGCGCCGTTCCTCTGCCCACGATCCCTCTCGTTTACATACCTCTTATCATTATCTCACGAGCATACAATGGAAAAGAAAAAGAAAAACAATGAATATAAAATAAGACGAAGAAGAAGAAGAAGTAAGAAGAAGAAATATTGAGTTACACGATAAAGGTTGCCCGTAGCTGTGGGGAAAAAACGCAGAAAGATAATACGCGAGATATGCAGACACCAGATAGAGAACCAAGATCCGAAAGAAAAAGATGAAAAAACAATGAAGTAAATTCGACAGGAACATTGTAAAAATATTCGCGGGTGAGAGAAGAAAGCGAATAATATGAACGCGTATACCTACGTGTATACCGTCGCGAATAACGCTGCCCTGAACCGGGATGAGGATTGAGTGGAGGAAAAAGACAAGAGGGATGAAGGGAAGAAAACGTGAAGGAGCGCAAAGAAAAGGAGACGCTGGCTTCGGAATAATGCTTAACAAGCCGACTTAAAGCCAGGACAGAGAGAGAGAGAGCGAAAGAGAGAGAGAGAGAGAGAGAGAGAGAGAGAGAGAGAGAGAGAGAGAGAGAGAGAGAGAGAGAGAGAGAGAGAGAGAGAGAGAGAGAGAGAGAGAGAGAAAACGAAGAGAGGGTGAGCCACCATTTTGAGTCAATACTTGAAAGACTTTGCTCATTAAGAATATTTTACGTCGTTGAAATATCTCGGGTCTCTCTCTCCTGCTCGTTTGGTAACGAGGACGAGAGGAGGAGAAGCGTGAGAGAGGGAGAGATGGCCGAGGGAGCGAGTCAAGATCACAAGGAGAGAAAAGCATCGGGACGCTGGAGCAACCGGGTGGGTTCGTTCCTTTCTTCTTTTCGTCTCGAACGCTCCTTTTCCCTGGCTTTTTTTGTTTCTTACTCTTCTTACTTCTTCCCCGTCGAGCTGCCTTTCTCGCTCCACGACTTTCCTCGTGGCACGTCCTTTTCCTTCTTCGCTACCATTTTTTTTCTTTTTCTTCATCCCCCTCTTTCCGAGAGACTGTATCCGAGGGCGCGAGAAGGACTCTTCCGTCTCGCATCTCATGCGAAACTTCCTCTCTTTCATCCCTCGAACGTACGAACGGGCGAAGATGGAAGTTATTTACGCCGGGACGCATTTTCTTAGCTCTCATCTCGTCATCCTCCGACGTTTCGAAACGGAGGGTCGCTCGATGGCTCGCCATCATAAATTTTTCTTTTTTTTTCTTCGCGAGAGCCAGGCGCGACCCCCGATGATCGACCATCGTGAAAGAAGAAGATTTCGTCGTCTCGAGACACGAGCCATCGTTCTCGGCATCGTTGACGAGCCTCGAATCGTTGATTAGTCGGATTCGACATTTTTTATCGCCATTTTGAGAAAAGAAAATTGTTCGAGCGCGTCGTAACTTGATTGAAGTTCTACTTTTCTTTTTGTTCATAGGTCGAAAGAAAATCGTTTTTTTCATTTCCCCGTGCTTTTCTTCGTTTCATTATTTACAATTATCGAGGGCAAAGCAATTGCTGACAATTTGCTCGCGCGTCCCCCGAGGGTGCCATTGACTTACCAACCGTCGTTTTCACTCCCGCATGCTACTCTCGTTTTCCCTCTGGTTAAAACCTCCGACAACCCATCGGCCATCGTAATCACATCGTTCTATCAACTCTTGGGCCTCTCGGGATTGAGACCGTCACGTTTCTTCTTTATTCCGTTTTTTTTTCGTTTTCTTCTTTTTCTACATTTTTCGCGCCTTCCACTTTTCTTCCCCTCGCTACCTAATTCCTACCCAATTCCCGTTGCTTTTAGCATTTCAATTTATGCGCGCCGCCCGATTCGTCGCTAGTGCCCGCGAGGGCTCGCAGGACCGAGTCAACCGTGGAGCGGGGAATCTTCTCTCGCGGCGCGTGAATTTACTTATTTATCGAGGCTCGTTGGAAAAAATAGTCGATCCAGTTTTATTCTAGAAAAATATCGCGTGTGCTTGTTGCTATTAAATTTGTTTAGGATTATCGTTTAATCATTTTTTTTGCCAATTTTGGCCGTTTGTCATTTTACCATTTTGTGACTTTACCGTTTTATCATTGTACCATTATATATTTTTACAAATTTCATTAGTTTACCATTTTCTCAGTGCATTACTTCATGATTTTATGATTTTATCATCTAATTATTTTACCATTTTACCACTATATTATTTCACGATTTTATCGCTTCAAAATTTCATCATTTATATTAAATAATTAAAATGAATAAAAAATTTGAGCATGTCATAAAACCCGCGAGCATCCTGGAAAGAGCTTTTCCGGAGTTCTTTCTCGATCCTCCCTTACGCGCAACCCTGTAACATTCACAGTCGCGTCGTGCATCGCTTCTCGTCTCTAGAGCGACGATTCATAAAAAGAGAGAGAGAGAGAGAGACAGAAAGTACGCGAAGGCAAAGACAATAGGTAGCTGTCGGGGGTTGCGAAACAGCCGAAATAAATCATGCGTGGAGAATGGACGAGCGCGGGAACAATTGTATCAAACTTTAACCCCTTTTTATATTCCATCTCTTCTCTGTTTTTTTTGCCTTGACAACCTTTCTCTCTTTCACGCGCTTTCACCTTCCCCGTCTCCCATACCAGCGTACCGTACGCGCGTATTCTCGTTGTTTTTTTTCTACCTTCGAACCGTTTGACCGGATTCTCGCAACCCTCTCGAACGTCTCCCCGTCACGTGTACTAACCAGCGGTACAGACGAGTCGCGAGCGAACTAGACGGATTCTTCTATGCCCATGCGAAAATGTGCGGCGATGGGCCTTATACGCTTGCCTGACGGACCGGCATTACGGTATACGCCATATATATATGGATGTATATGTGTATATGTATGGACGAAAAAGCGAGAACAATCGCGCGATCCCGAAAGCGCATATAATAAGCTTCGCGAGAGTGAAACAAAAACTGGTCTCGCTCTGAGTAAAACAATGGAACGGGGTTGATAGTGGGGAGAGCCCTTTGCAGCTCCTATGTACTAGAATCTTGGCTAGAACGAGTAGGGGAGAGAGAGAGAGACGCGAGGAAGGGCTTCTTTCTACGTGTGTGAAATTTAAGAACCTGTAGCCTCGCTTCGGAGAACAAAACTTTCGCGCAGCTGCTGGTTTCGCGATCATTTCTTCCCTCTTTCTCTTTCCCGCTTTCTCGTTCTCTGTCTTCGATGTTCTCAATTGCATACGCGGATGATGGACGTAGTTAACACGTGAATGATGCATTTTTCGGGGTAAACATTATAATGGAACATTAAGAGATCCTTGCGGTAAAAACGCTCGGGCGAAGCAACCGCTCCTAATTTCATCCCTCGAATTCGGACCACGTGGTGTCCCGAAATGTTCAAGTTTTTATCATCGAGGTTTGACGAGGAAACGTTTCTCTAAGAAAGATAGTAATAAAACAATTTGTTATTATTTGATAAAATAATTGATTGACAATAGAAATTTTTTTGATTAAATTTCAACAAAATAATTAATAGTTAATAAGATAATTTATTAAAATTTGATAAAATAATTAATTGATATTGTTTCGTCGATATTGTCACACAGACATAGCCGAAAATTGAAACATAGAAAAATGATGAAAGAAAGAAACCACCCCTTTTTCATCAACGCGTAAAAATTCAAAGTGGAAACAGGTTCGTCGAAGGGTCGAAAACAGTGTAAAATAAAACTTATTGTTCTTCTTCCTCTTCTATTCATTTCCTCCGCGTATAAATATATATTATTGCCACGTACGTAATATCACACCCCTCTAAGCCGCACTGCCTTCGAGATTGCTACGTGCGACATATTCGGCGTCGAATTCGCTCGCGCGATTGTTAATGATTCCTAAGGCGATTTTGTAACGCGCCTCGCGAAGAAAGGAGGACAAATATTCGTAGAAGAAATTGTCGGCTGTGAGCGCACGACGAGACCAACGAATAACACACAGAGCTCTCACGCTGCCTCTTTGTTCACCCGGCCGCTACTTTTCTGCCACTCTTTTGTTTCTCGTCGTGCTATGCGAAGTAAAAAGCTGCCACGAAGGAACAGGTTTACTCACGGTATCCCCGAGTCTTCGCGACGAACGTGCACGCACACGTACGCGTTGGTACGACAGGAGTTTTTAATTCAATTATCACGGAGGGGAGAAAGCGAGTGTGGCAACGTTTCCTTTACCACTGAACTATTATATATATATATAATACACGTTTATATTATTCGGTGAATATACGTTGGTGATTCGTATATAGAACACTGCAGTGAACATATTTGAAATAATAATTTGCGACTGAGCGAGTAAAGGGGTTGAAAAAATTAATATCTTATTCGACCCTTGAATCGTCTCGTGGTCAAAGTGTAAAAATGAATGTAAAATAAATATTACGTAATTGAAATGTTCTCGTCGAGAGAAAGAAAAATGGTGGCACTGCCTGAAAATCCAATGGAAAAATAAAATGTTGAATTCAAAGAAATTTATGAGAAGAAAAAGAACGGGTTGAAAAAGTAATATTGTCGTCGAGAACTTGTTCAACCCTTGAATCGTCTCGTGGTCAGAATGTCAAAATGAATATAAGATAAATTTGACAAAATTAAAATTTTAAATGCAATAATTTACAGAAATTTATTACAAAATGTCTTCGACCTCGGCGAAAAAGAAAATACTAGAATACGAATTCTGAGCGCGTAGCGAGGGGAATAACTTTTATTTTATTTTTTTTTCTAAAAATCCATCGAGTACAGAATTACGAGTCAAGTTCGCGAATGGCGGTCGTGAGAACGCATCTGCGGGCTGGAAGAGAGCACATTTTTTTTCTTCCTTCGCGAGGTACGAGCAATAACCGGTATCCTTTCGCACGTTTTTTCCTCCTTATTATGTTTTTTATTTTTATTCCATCGAGCATCCCTATTGTTTCATACGTATTCACTTTCATTCAGACATAGGGGGAGAGAGGGAGAGAAAAAGGGAGAGAGAGAGACAGCGAAGGTCCCTTCGCTCGGCGAAGGAACAGGTCCCCATTCCTGCCCTTCTTACCTTGTCTCTAGTTTCACTTTCCGAACGAGATGCGTCAGCAATGAAAAAAAGTAAAAATAATTTAAGCAAAACGAAAAAAAAAAAAATCACGCTATTACTTTCCTGCTTAGAAATATGAGCGAGCGAGAACGAAGGCACTCCGTTTGATATCGACGCAAAAAGGTCGTGGAGGCATCGCGATGCTGTCGTTCACCACCTCCCCTACGCGTCGACATAATGGAAAGATCAAAATCTCAGAGTGAGATATAATATTATAACGTCGTTGTCGCACACCTATATACATATGTATAGAATTATGACGACGAGCTCGAAAAACGATCTTCACGATATTTTTATCATTCTTTCAAAGCCCGAGATTAGACCCGAGAGTTCCCATCGGCTCCGGGGAATTCGCGCCCTTTGATTGCTTCACGGGTGCCACCCAGCTGTTTTTAAATAATACACGCGCACAAAACCATCCCCCGTAGAACAAACACAACCCTTGTCTTCGTTGGAGCTTTTTTATGTCATTTTTTTTTCACTTTTACAATTTTTAATTTTTTCCCTTCTACGAGTACTTTGTCCAAGGTTCGACGAATGATTTCGTGGTATACGTTTCTCGGTCCAGGTGCTGCGATGTCCATTGTAGGGTGTCCGAGCACTGGGATAGAGGGCTTGCCCTATTTCCGCGTCCCGACTAGCCTCGTCTTTCTCTCACCCCTAAAAAGTTCCTAATCCTCAAAACCCTTTAACCCTTTTGGTCCATGGCCATTGGTCTCAATCCTATCTCATTCTCTCTCCCTCTCTCTTTCTCTTTTGCTTCTTTTGGTTAACGTACCCGTGGTTCGCCCATCGGCCATTATACTCGAGCAGCCCCTGAAACAATGCGGAAGACCGGACCGATGCCACCCCGGATGTACCCCATACACAATCTTTCTCTCTCCCTCCCCCTCTCTCTCTCTCTGTCTCTGTCTCTCTGTCTCTCTCTCTTTCGTATATAAACGCGCTTATTAAGTCGCGTCCCTGAACGTTCACCAACGAAATTTATATTACATCTCCGGGACACGGGTGAAGGCTTCGATGGTTTCGTTCTCGCTACAGCTGGTTGTCCTTTCATCCTGCCCGGCGAATGGACAGGATGAAAATATGACGACAAAAAAAGACGAGGCCAAGCCTTTGTCCATCGTTACGTCATAAACGACCGGTATAATCTTCTCGGCTCTGAAATTTAGGGGAACGCGTTTGCGACCGATTCAGACAGTGACGCATTAAATTTCGTCGTGAAATCGTCGATTCACCGAATCAACAATGAATTTCTTCATCCTAAGTAGCTACGATACTTTTATTGGCTATTTTTCAGCGTTAGAAATGATTTTATTCCTCGACAATATTTTTGATATTTTTAAATTGTTTTATCTACTTCGAAATATTTTATTTTTCATCGGTTTTTCATACTTCTTATATTTTACATCGAAACATTTAATGGACTTTGATACAATATTTATGGAATATCAATTAATTCAACGAATTTGAAACGAATTCGTTTCTACGAGCAGTCTCCAATTAAAACAATATTTATTTTAAGAACGGCGAGCAACGTAAACAAAAATAAGAAATTTTCGTTGAACAAAATTGACATAATTGTCATTCTCGAGTAAATGTTACGAGGCAAAGGTCGTAGAAAAATCTAGTTTCCTGGTAAATTCTCGAAAAGACGTTACATCGGATCTCGCGACACGAAAGTTCGTTAACGGTTCGAGAGGAGTTCGAAGATCACGAGACCTGGGTTAGTTCGGTTAGTAGGATAATTAAAGGGTTGTCGGAGGGTAACCGCGGGGGTAACTCACAACACGATAATGGCCGCGTCGAAGACCTTTGCGCGGGGTAGGTCCATCAGGAATTCGCTCACCCCACCACCAAAGTGGTCCTGGTCGAAAAAGGGTGACCCTCACATGGTTAAACGTACGTACGTTACGTACATACGGGCGTGCTACAAAGAGAATACGAGAGAGAGAGAGAGAGAGAGAGAGAAAGAGAGAAAGAGAGAGAGAGAGAGAGAGAGAGAAGAACCGGTGGCTCGTCCGTGCGAAATGCACGACCGGCAGTCCAGTTTGTAAACGGTCGGTCGTCAAATCTCCACGCGTTCTCTCGTCTCCATTCCTCGCTCGTAGCGTCTTTCAATACGAATTTACGAAACAAAAACACCCCCTAAACTCGCGACTCGCGAAAACGCGATTTTCTTTCAATTGTTTACTTCGTCGATCGCGAATAACGATAATTCGCTTACGAAAAAACGACGAGTGCGCCTAAAAAACGCGTAATTTTTTTTCTCGTTCTCATTGACTCGATTTTCGTGCTTCTTAACGACCAAACGATCGTCTGCGAAATTACCGAGCGTAATTCAACTCTCGGCAACCCTCTCTCTCGTCATAAATCGGTACGAGAATTTTTCTCACCCTCCTTCGACCGTTCATCGCAATTTTTCGTCTCTTTCTATCTTTCCCAACCCCCCTTCCTCCTTCTCCTTCGAACCCACCCCACGGATCACCCCCTCACCTCTTCTCCTTCTCGTTATCTTTCCCAATCACGACGTCCTTCAGATTTTCCTTCATTGGGGCTTTTCTACGCTTTCTCGTACTCGGGCCATTATGGTTTAACGAGATTAGTGATAATTAGTCGGTCTTTTAGCCGTCTCGTCTTCGAACGAGGGACGGAGAAAGGCTCGTGTTTTATATAGAGAACCGCGAGAGTGAACTCGAGATTAATTATTTCCTCGTTTAGTTCGTTCGAAGAACCGAGGGAAGGGTACCGGCGTCGTGAAAAAGGGTCGAGAGAGTTCGATGTGGATAATAACGGTGGTTTTCTTTTTTTTTTTTATATATATATATACGACTCGAGGATCGATCATTATTAATCGATATATTTATTTTTAATTCGAAGGCCATTTAAGGTTGCTTTACTTTTATTCATTCGCGATGATTTTTGCTTCGAGTAGATGCTAGATTGCAAGTACGACCGAAACGAACATGTAACGAAAATTATGAACGTTAATTAACTGTGGTTCGTTCGATCGTGATGATAAATATTTAATTCGTATTAAAATTAAATAGAAAATAACGATAAATAATGAGAACAGGTTGAGGGCGTTAAAATAATTTCACAGGGCGTGACGTAAAATGGAGGATACTAATGGGCTTTTTAAAAACGCATAATTAACGTCGTAGTCAAAATTCAACGAATTAAATTATTTATGTTTAAAATGATAAATAATATTTTCATATATTAAATATTGCTTCGACATTTGATGAAAAAGAAAATAATTAAAAACAGAAAATCGTATCTATCGATAAGCGAATGATCGTATTTCGATCATTACGTACGTAGCAATTTGATTCCGTCAGGTTGGACGAATGAAAACATTGTAAAAAGCTTACGTAACATTCGCAGGGTTGGAAGAGAAATTTTGTATTATTTTTTTTCTTTTTAGCATCGAGATCGAAACAATGGAAATATCGCGCAGACTGTTATATTTTCCATTCTGCGAATGGAAACAATGTGAACCCGGCGAGAGCGAGCGAATTACGACGAAAAATATTTGCGAAGAGGGGGAGAGATCGTTAACGAGGGTGATTCGGTTACTTCATTAGCGAGGATTACGAGCGCATTGGGTTGGATTCACGGAAATATGTTTCGGCTGTCAAGCGAAATGAACCTTTTGCGAATTGGGAAAAGAAAATTTAACGAGCGGGAAAAAACGCATTTTTGCAAATACGCGAGAATATTTATGCGTTATTAAAAATGTAATAATAATTTCGTGAGTGAGATTCGAATATTCGGCGAGGCTCGACATAGTTCAAAAAACCTTTTCGAGCATTAATTTCATTTTTTTCATTAGCCAAATACATGTTACAAAAAATTAATTCGGTGAATATTTTTTCGATCCATACGTTGTCCGACCATTACTGGATATTTTCACTCGTGGTTCTAATTCGTAAACAAAATTTCACGAATTTCCGTAACAATATTATGAATATTATTCCGTTTATTCTTCATATAATTTAACTGTCTCTCTCCAATTTGGCTGAAAATGTGAATATAAAAAATAAAATGAAAATACCAAAAAATTGAATTCGTCCTTGAAAAATAATCCTTCAAAACTGCAAAATGAAATATTACAAAATGGTTGGATCGTCAACCTAAAAGTTTCAACGTGGTAACTGCGCAAATGATTTCAAAAGCATACAAAATGGTGGCGGCATAAAAGACTTCTCAAAATTACAAAATGGAGCACAAAAATACCTAAAATATCAGAAGAATGATGTAATAACGATGGCACATTGTCGTTAGAATAAAATGTCGGCCGTGTTGGAATATGGTGTGTTCCGCGGAACTTTCTTATCCCGGGCGTTCGTGAAAATATATATATATGTATATGGACTCCCGTGAAAGTCCCGAGGGGGGTGGGAAACCCCACCCCCGCGACATCCCACCGTAGCCTCAGACCTACCCCGCGGGTCTCGCGACCCCTCGCGGTTGTCCGGGGGTGCAAAAGAACGTAGGAGCCATTGATTTTGAATATGTAATCCCGGGCATTTTATTATTCCACCATAAAGGGGGTTGGTCGAGTGAGAGAGAAAGAGAGAAAGAGAGACAGAGAGCGCGAGCGAAGAAGAGTGAGTGGCGGGAGAGCACGCGATCCGAGGGTGAAATAGCGTGAGAGAGAAAGAGAGATGAAAAATCCAGACCTACGCGGGGTAAAGCCATGGTTAAAAGGAGGGAGTGGAGTGGGAGAGCGATGGGGCGCGAGGGTGAATGAAAGAAAACTCTGGTGAGCGAGATGTACTGTGGAGAATTAAAAAAAAAAGAGGCAGCGAGAATAAGGGATGATAGAAAGGGTGGGAGGAGTAAAAGGGGGTGGGTGGTGCCCAGACCATCTCCAATGCACCCCCTTGAAACTTTTGCCTGGGCCTTCCAGTCAGCTTCGGTAACGACCACCCCACCAACCCCCTTACGACATCCTCTCTTCTCGCGAAAACCCACCCTCTCTTTTGACGTTTCGCCGTCGCTCCCACCTGCTTACTTGCTGGGCCGCTGCTGCTGCTGCTGCTGCTGCTGCTTCTACCACTCGGCCTCCCCACTGGCAAGAACTCACCCCCTCGCGAGATCGAGGGGGTGAGTTCAGCATGAGCGTTCGACTCTCTTTCTCTATCTATCTCTCTCTCTCTCTCTCGCTCTCACGTACAAAGGTATGATTCACCCCCTCGTTCCCTCCCTCGCCCGACTCCTTGACACGTGATTGAATATTTTTCCGACGTGCCCGATTGGTTAGTCGTGGTGTGAGACGAAGAGAGAGGAAAGTGGAAAAAGGACGTGGAGAGCACGGTGCGGTGAAGCGGAGCCGGCGGCAGGGCGAGAAGCAACGGCCCGTCAAGCAAAAGAATCGCCATGGTAACCGGGGCCACCATCGCTGACGTCGAAACGAAAGAGAGGGTGGCTCTCGTGAGGGGTTGGTCCTCAGACCGATACACGAATACGTACTAATACGAAGATCGTATAGAAAGTATATCTTCGTCGAAAGTAAATGTTCGGGCTTGCCGCGAGATAAAACTTTCTTTATAATAAAAGAAAATATATTTCGGAAAATTTATCTACATAAAAATTGGAAAATTATCGTCAGGGTTGAGATAATTGGGGTTGCGGGTTTGCCAAATTTTGTCGAAGTTCTTAACCCTCGTGACTTTCTTCGCCGATTCTTATATCCGTAAGGAGAGCCAAATTTGCATTTGGAGAAAGCTCAAAATGTTTTTACTATTCGTTTCATTTTATCAAACATTTTTGGTTATTGACCACCACAATTTTATTAATAAAATAATACTTTTTTCTAGCTTGAGTTCTATCGAATTTTTTTAATACGACGTTAACTTTGATCGAATTTAAAATCGAAAAGGACCTTAGATAGCAATTTGGCCGTTGATAAATTATGCGAGGGACGAGTGAGCCAAAAATAATGCCGGAATTTTTAAATCGCCGAAAAAAAAAAATAATAACGAGCAGTTACATCGTCTCGGAAAATTGATTGAAAGTCATCCTCGATACTACCAAATTACCCTTTCGTTTATTTTCTCTTACGAAAAAGGACATTTGGAGCAATAATTCTGTTTGAAAACAAAATGAATCCTATTGAAACGGCTCGCACGTGCTGTCACATTTTTGGTCATCGAGTCTCAAACGTTTTTTTTTCGCCAGTCGTTGCTTCATCCATCATCACTCGCTAGTTCTCGATTCCCCTTTTTTCTCAGTCGACGAACCGCTTTGCAAATCTCGTACGAGGTTTTCCGTACGGATCTTTTTTTCCAATTTATATTGAATTTTAAGGAAGTTAAGCGGAAGGGAACTCGTTTCCTCGGTCCACACGCCACCCTCCGAGGTCCAAGGGTCGAACAGACCAACGCGAAACTCTATAGGAGATGGCTGATGAGTGTATACCCTCAAAAAAGAAAAAGAAAAATGGGCAGCCGAGTGATTCGTCTCTTTCTTTCGTCCAGCAATCGATGAAGACTGATATATATATATATAGGTACAAAAGAGTAAAAATCCCGTGATCCTGGGCCTCGGCCGAGCATACAGCGAGCCCTCCAACGACGCCATAAGAGGGTTGGGGAAAACGAATATTCGAAGGGTGGATTGGATTTTAATTAGGTTCCGCGAGCTCGGGTGGGCGGCGCGGTTTTCCTCCGCCCCGTCTCTCGTGAAAAGCCTCGCTACGACGTCGACGATGACGTTCAACGTCGACGAACGAGATAGAGAGAGGTCGACAAATTGGACAAATAAAATCGTTGCCTCTCTAGTTTTTTTTGTTTCCCCTCTACCGTGTATTTCGCGTCTTGGTCCATTATCCATTATTATTATTATTATTATTATTATTGGGGTGTAAGGAAATTCTTACGACTTTTGAGAATGTGTAGTAAGACAATATTTTCAGAGTCGTTTCGAGGTCACGAGCTTTCGGACATTTTTTGAAAAATGATTTTCATCGATTTTTTACTCAACGAAAATTATTGTTCCGTAGCACGAAAAATGTTTTATAATTATCGGATTAATATTGAGAAAGAAATTTATATTCGAATATTTTTACTATCTCTTTGCATTCTCCTCTTCATTCACATATATTTTTCTATCAGACTCATAAACTGCTAGCGCTATCATAAAAATTCAATTTTTATTGTCTCAACGATTATTTTTCTAAAGTTTTTTTTACCTTGTCGTAATATTTTGAAAATGGAGAAATCAAGCGACGTAGTGATAAAATTTGGTTAGTCACGTTCGATACGAAATCTTTTTAAGAACCGGAGTGTACGAGTAAGACTTTTCTTGCGGAGATAACAAGACACCGCGATGTGAAAAGAGAAAATGGGTTCAAAGTGAAGCTGGGGGATGTAGGAGAAAGCACGAAGCTAAGGGTGTGGACTTCTCGGTGAAGCCCTGTAATGATCTTACGGCCGTGGCAACTTTTTTAATCAGCGCCCGGTTTAATTATACGGTCGATGATAAAGGTGTCCTCTCTTCCTCGCCCTCGTCGTCGCCGTCGTCGCTGTCGTCGTCGTCGTGGAAGAGTCTTCCCTCTTTCAATCCTCGACGACCCTTGCACAGGGGGTGAATTCTCTCTCTCTCTCTCTCTCGTTTTCTCTCTCGAATCGTACATCGCTTCGCTCTAAAAGTGCGATAGAACGAATCATCAGCCGGACCATCGCGATGCCCTTTCCACATCCCTCTTGGTCCCGGATTTCTTACGGGGGTTGCTCGCGAGAACCGTACCCAAGACGAAATCAACCCCAGCCAGTCGGTAGTAACTACGTACCGACTCGAGCAAACAAGATTTGACTTATTGCGCCTCGACGATTTTTCCTTCGTTCATTTTTTTGCACCCTTACCTCCTACCACCATCTCTATATACAGATAGTTACATAGATTTGTCGTCGTAAACGACAAAAAAAAAAATACAATTTTCGTCGACGATGTAAAAATATCAAATTTACAATTTTCTCATTTTACATTATTTTTTATCGCGAAATTACGAGGTAATTTTCAACTTTTATTTCATTTTCATATTCTTAGGGTTCAATTTTGAGATGTAAATTATTATCGGCAATGAAGAATTCATGAAATATTGAAACTTACCCCTTTGACGAGGATCATTTTTCTTTTCATCACTAGCGTTTTTCTTTTTTCTTGTTGTGTATAGAAACTTGAAGAAGAATGTTATAATCGATGTTTGACGACGCGTCAAGAGTCAATAAAATCGAAAAATGTGACGTACGAAAGAAAAGGTTCGGTGGTTTTGCCATTCAAAATTGGGGACTATGGAAAGCGCCCGTTGTATAGAGATGTACCTGCTCGTCGACGAAAACCCGGTACGCGTACCTGCTCGCGTGCCGAATTCCCACTGCGCGTTATACCTGCCGCGCGTGTCAGATTCGATCTCGGATACGTATTGGGTATCGAAAATCGTGAGCGATGAATAGCGATGGAATAAAATACGAGAGGCTTTTTGATACCGCGAGGGTTCGAACCCCGACCCCTCATATTTTTCGAACCACGTTACATTATTCAAGAGACGATATGGCAAACGAGGGAAAAATATTTTTTGAACAATATAAAAATACGTTATTTCACGATAAAAATTTAACGAGATGTCAAGTGCATTGTTTTTCGATGATCGGATAGTTTTTGTTCGAATGAAATTGTAAAATTGAAAGGGTTGGAGTTCGTCATGATAACCGAACAAAAAATGAATCAGGGTGCTTGACGTTCGATTGGGGCTGGTTCGTGAATTAATAAGGCGCGGCTGATTCGACTCGCTGGATTTCAGCCGAATATTCAATATGCCGGACTGTGGCATTTTTTTCTTAATTGATAAAAGTTTCCGGGTGAGGCAGTGAAAATACATTGATATACGACAAAAAAAAACAAATTTGATGTTTGTTGTTCTATTTTGCCAAAAATGTCAATGCTAATGAATTTACGATACGACATTGAAATAATTTATGCAATTAAAATACGAATACGAGAAATGTACATAATTAAAATTGAAAATATATATAATATTAAAATATATTCTTTGTTAATTTATTTGGATTTGTTATAATTTTTTTTCAAATCGATAAATGAAAAATAGAAAAATGAAGTAAAATATGTTTGAGTCGTAAGAATTAGAAAAAGGAATATTATTTTATGAGCATAAGGTATATACTATTTTTATTTTGCATCCCTTGCAATGTCCAGACTTGTATTTCTTGCTGCAATTTTATGCGAAGGTACGAAGAACCTTCGAGGTTACTCGTTCGAGGGGTCTACCGAGAAGATCGAGCATAAAAATCGTTCAGCCTCATTGTGCGAACTAAACGGTATGAAATCGTCTCGCGATGCTCGACTACCCTTCCTACTCCCTGCGGTTACAGTCGACGATTAATTACCCCGTAGTTATCGAGCGCAAGATTCCCTTCGGGCCACAACGTTCGAATCGAACGAAAAAAGAACCCCTCGAATGGTTCGCAACTTTTGTTTCTCTACCCTACGTCGCAAGCTCGTAGTTTCTTCGCGGCCATTTTAAATTGCCCAAATGAACGAAAATATGTCGACGTTGGAGCCAAACCGGAAATGTGGTAACGATAATAACATTCAATTTTTTATTTTTCGATGTTTATAATTTATAATTTTCATTAACTTTCAAGTAATTACAGAGAGCAGACATTTTCTTCGTGGAAACAAATAGATTTGAAAGAAAAAACGAATTCCATCGATCAGCAAAGATGGTGGAAATAAATTTGTTCACCTTTTTTTCACAAAATGAAAAATCGTACTATTTCCTTGTTTCCATAGTTATTGCTTAAGAAAAAATAATTAATCACACTATTTATCTATTTTAATCCTAATTTAAGTAATTTAATAATCACTCTCAATAAATGTTCATAGGTTAATCGAATTTGTCGAATCGATCACTTATTTAATCACACCTTGCCAATTATTTTTTAATTATTCATAATCATCCATAAGAAAATGTAAGTAACAAAAATTAATCGGTTCCCGAACAACCACCTGCGGATCGTGAAGAAATACGTCGTACCGACGTGTTTTTCCCTCGTCGACGAACAAGCTTGGGCAAATTTCCATCGAGGGCGCTGGTGGCTTATTTCAAGCACGCGACATTCGTTCACCTTCCAGTTAGTCATCGTACCCGGATAAGCAGGATTTCTCCTATAACAACGGAGATCGAAGGGATCTCGATGCGTCGCAGCAGTGATTCTCAGTCCTGACACCGTCGAGCATCGACTTCGTCCTCCGGGTATCGAGAAAATTCATCGCGTATTACGATCACGTCCCTTTAATTCTATACTAAGCAATTTATGCTCCCGATAAAACAACAAATAACAGAACGACCTTTATTCCCGTCTTCTCCTCCTAGATTTTCAAATTATCTAAAATAAATCGAAATTTATCGTCGATGAAATTAATCCCTGCCACTCCTTCGTCCCTTTCTCCTTCCCTTTCTCTACCTCATAGAAACCCAACGATAGTTCGAACCTCGATAAATCGGTTAATAGCTGATTAAAATAAACGTTTATTGTCTCGAAGCCACGAATTCGTAAATTAAAACGAGAACAAAATTCGCCACTGCTTCAACATTATTTATCAACATAAAAATCTCTATACCTATTTCATAAACTAATTAAAATCTCGCTTGTATTATACGAGGAAAAAATATCGATCTGAGAAACTGCTCGACCGAGCAGTCCGTGAAAAGTTAGGACTATAAATTACGTATGTATCAGCGAATGTAAAATGGATTATTTATTCAGTGATGGTCCGAATGGGAAAAATAAAAAGCTTTAACTGCATACAGACTAACGCACATATACGTATCTACGTACGATATATAAGCATGTATCTTTCTCTCTATCGCTTAACACTGCCGGTTATGACACATTATAATAACGTATTCTCGGCCTGTAAAAACAGTTATTATTTTTTTTTCCGTCCGATTGTTCGTAGCCGAGAGTGCAGCGTGGCAGATGTCGGCTGAAAGAATGTTTCTCTCTCTTTCACTTATGAGAATTGTCGCGGTAATTTGCATACCCGCGGAACGAATCATAGTACGAAGCGGGTATCCCTGCGCGACGGCAGGTAGTCGCTTCCGGTTTCTCGATTCATCCATATATATATATATATATATGTGTGTGTGTGAAGGATACTCACGGGTCTCTCCGCACTGTGTATACGTGTGATGGCTCGCATGGTGAAAATGAAGTGGCCCGTACGCATTAATAACTGTACAAAAGAGAGGCTGGAAAGAGTGAGAGAGAGTAAAAAAAAGGAACGAATGGGTCGAAAGGGGTGGGAAGATTTCGATGCGAAAGCGAATAAATTAAATTCTCGAAACGAGTTTTCGTGCGCGAGCCAACGACTCGCCGTTGAGAGAATAATATTTCCTCGAGCGTAGAATACGAGCGAAAACCGTTTTCGCGTAGAAATTAATATATTTTTTTCTCTATTTTAGAGATAAAAACACAATTAATCAACGTTTCTACATTGTTTTTTTTTTAATTTTTAAAATAACTTCTATAAAACTATTCTCGAAGTAGGACGATTAGTCACGCAATTTTTTTTCTTCTAACTTTTGTACGTTGAAAATCGAGAAGAGGCGAGGGAAAAGGTGTTCGATATCGGTAACGAGGAGGGTTCGTGGATTCGACGAGTCATCGAACAATTTTTTTTATTACTTTGTCCCAAATGGCGGACGATACGTTCTTCCTTTTCTTTGTTTTTTTTTTGGCGCACCACGAGGCTTTCGCGATGGCGTTTGTCGACGTTGACGAATACAGGAGCGTTAACAATCCCCACCGATCATCAACCCCTCCCGCTCTCACACGGAATTTGATGTCTTTGGACTCCAAGGTCGTTATATATATATATATATGTCTGAAAGAAGACAGAGACCGACGCTTCTTCGTTGTATCCGTGTACATCTTGGGATTCCCTCGAGTAAAGCATCATCCCCTTTGTCGCGATTCCTTTCTTTAGTAGTCGCGCGGTAAGGAGGAGAAGAGGGAGGGGGGATGACGGCACCGATAATCCTTATAAATCGACGCGATAACTCCTCATCAGGTTCATTAAATTAATGCTCCCGGTGCTCCATACAGTTCCTGTTTTCCGCACAATTTTTTTCATCTCCCTCCATCTTTTCTATCGGATTATCAAGGTGATTGCCGAATGGAGCGCTCGCAAAGTCCAACGAATCGTCGAACGGTCACCAAAGAGATATAACTTTCCGATAATGGTTAACTTAATGCTGCTAAATAATAATAATAATAATAATAATAACGATAATAATACTCGGAATAACTATTACGATCGCAATAATAATAATAATAACTCTGGTAAAATAAAATTTCGCATCGTTTCGTAAAAATACAATTTCAAAATTTAGTTACCAAAAATATAAAAATATCTTCGAATTTTTTCCTCCTATTATACGATCGAAGAATCGTAATAACGATCACGATCGAGATAAAATAATATAAATTAATTGTGGTCGCGTGTACAGAGCCATGTTACGCTCTCTTCCTTCGTTTAATTATTATTATTATTTTTTTTTTTCATTTTTTTCTTTTTTTTCCTTTCGTACCATATTTTATCGCCGTAGCTCGTGGACCTCGGGTAAATCCACCCTCTCGCGTCCATGTTGCAGGTTTCGCGAGACGGGGTGAGCGCGCAACAGCCCCTCTCCCCACCTCTCGCCCCACTCGCAAAACCGACGCCGGGGCTGCGCATCGATCCGACCGGAGAGAGTGAACGCACTCACGGAGGGGAAAGGCGTCGCGACGCCTGTCGTCTCACTTTTTCGGATAACTATGTGTGCGTATGCATGAGTGTGGTTGTATGTGTGTGGAGATGTGTTTGTATACTTCGTGAGATCTACGTACGACGCAAGAGTGCTCTACATAGAATGAGACGCGGAGCTGGCGGCATGTGTTTTTATTTTTTCTCCATTTGCCGCGAATGTGTTATTTCTAGCGTACACAGTCGATCGTTAATTCTGTTTAATATCGATTCTATCGAATTCGATTTTGTTAATTTTTAATTTTATAAATTTTCAATTTTTGTCGTATCTAATTCGAATTCGTCAATTTTACACTCTGTAGAACTTCGATTTCGTCAAATTTCGTCTCTGTCGACTACGAATGCGTTAAATTACTTTTTTTTTTAACGATTTGTTTGTAAACGGATATTCTTTGGAGCGTATGGAAATCGCGTTCGTCGAGGCGTCGATGTAAAGCTGCGGAACGAGGATCGGCACTTTCCTAGAAATAAGGGCCGGATAAATAAATAATCGATGTGTTAAATTTTTTGTTATTTGCACGAGCTTTTATTCATACGTAAAGATCGCTGAGACTTTGATTAGAGAGAGAGACCTGATCGGTATGTGTAACATGGCTTATACGTTCGACGATATATTTTATCCTCTGAAACGATGAAATATCAACGTGATCGAAGTTTGGCGATCACACCTCAAGGGATATTTAGAAAATTAAATAACTTGATAATTTTAAGTAGCCAGAGAGAAATCCGACTGACCAAAGTGTCTAGGAAAAATAGGAGGCGAATTAAAATAAGTCTTCTTATTAATGAAGTTGAGAGAGAAAGAGAGAGACAGAGAGAAGGTAGTAAAAATAATGAATCCTTCACACGGGATAAGCAGAAGGGTTATAATGCTCGGACGATAGATAAAGACTATATAGGTAGGGTTGGATAATAAACTCGTAATTAGTTACTATGGCTTTAGGATGAAATATTAGCAGTCGACATTTTTACACAGCGAGCAATTCGATTCATTCCTGGGGATCGTTTCATTGGACGTACCTCAATCCTGGTAAGACGATCGCGAAACTCCTCTACTTTTCGATAAAATACAAATTTCGTAGGAATTAACGGAAATTTGTTTTTAACAAGACGCATTTTTTTATAAATCTGTCTTTCGTTCGCGTCGTTCGTCGTTTCTTCGGGGCGATATCATCGTGAGAGAGCCCGCGAAGAGCCGTGCCGATAGGACGTGGTGGAGTAAAAGGAGATGGTTAAAGCACGAGTCGGTCGAGGGTGGTGGAACGAGAGCGGGAAAGACACGCTTCCGAAGAAGGACTTAACTTCATTAGCGTGTCGCGATTCGGCGGCATTATCCCCCTCACCCACCCTCCCTGGTAATTGTTATACCTCGCTGGCACGCGGTGTTCGAACCCTGGCGAAATTTTTTCGTCTGTCTTTTGTCACGCGAGGGTTGCGGTAAAGATCCCATAGCGAGATCTCGATCTCCATCGTGTACTCCTCGCGCTCGTTTATATAACACGCATGCGCGTACGCGTATGTACGTAAAATAGTAAATAAAATGAAGAATCGAAATACTCGACGTACACGCCTGACGTTTTTATTTTACGCTCGCCCCCGCCCTCTGCCTAGCAAAAAGATCTCTCGAAAAACTTGAATCTATCGAGAATTCACCGATCGAAAATTTCCTACCGAAGTTCAAAAATTCGACAACTATCTACAATTTTCCTATTTTTTTCTCTCGAAATCGAAGTCAAATTTTAGAAAAAAAAGAAATACCAAGACGTATCTTTTACCTACGACATGAGACATTACGAAAAACGAATTCGACGACGAGAGTGGTTCGCGAGGTTTTGAGAGAGGGATGGAAATCGTACGCGGAGATCGAGATGAAACTGGAAGGAGAATGCGAATGCGAACCAAAAGGAATGAAAAAAAAGAAAAAAAAGCTTTTCAGCGATCGACTCTCCGGTTTCTCGCATTTCCTCTCGACTTCGCCTCCTCTTTTTCGCCTTTCTACCTACACTCCTCCTCTGACAACCACCCTCGTTCCTCCACCCTCCCGCCCCTCTCACCCTCATCCTCGTACTACGACGCTGCGATCAATAGCGTGTATTCTTGACGCGCACACATTGTATCCGGCGCTGGGGCACACGCACGTGCTTCCTTTCCCGTACTCCCGCACTTTTATGCCTTCCAATCCTGCCGGCTATGCCGCTTCGCCACGTTCCTTTTTTGCCCTCTTGCGCGCTATATACCAACCCTCGACAGTCTCGGGACAAATATATTCGTTCTCTCGACGACTGATGATTCTCCTTGGGGATTGGTTGTAATTGTTTTTTTTTCTTTCCTTCTTTCGTTTTTTTCGACTCACTGGTGGGAATGAAAAATCGATGAGATCGAAGCGATCCATGGTTCGAGGAATTTTCCTGGAAAATTTATCGTCTGTAGTCTTTCAAATTTTGGTTTCCCTAGTTAATTTTTTTTCATTTTTCTAGCGATGTAGGGGTGAATTGTTCAGATATCGAAGTATCGTATAAATTTTATCGAGACGAATGGGCTACACCGGTTTTCGTTATCATCGCTTTTCCTCGTTCTTCTTTTCTCCCCAATTTCTCAATCTTCCGAAGTCATTTTCGGGCGCTTCGCACCCTCGGTGCACACATAGGGATGAAAGACGAGTGACGAACGGCTATCGCGGGTCGTTTGCGAAAAAAGTGTGTGAAGGAAAATGAAAAAAAAGAAAAAAGAAGAAAAAAAAGAAAAGTTCTTTCACTCGCCGACAGTAGCAGCAGCAGCAGCATCGTTTGGGGGGAAACGCGAGGAGAGAGAGAGAATAAAACGAGCATAGTGTGGAAAGGAGACTGCGTGAGATAGACGGTTGCGAGGGGGATGAAGGACGAGAAACCAAAAAGAAACTAAGACACGAGACGAGAGAGGATGCCTGAAACGGACATTTTGAGGGAGGAAAAAGAGTCAGAGAGGAAGAGAGAGGGTGGATCGGGGATGAATCGGAGCAAGAGAAAGAAAGAGCGAGAGATAGGTGGGAGGGAGGAGGAGGGGTCGAGGGGCTGCGAACGACGTCGGCGTCTCGACGAAATGACTGATCGACCCTAATTCCTCTCGTTTCGCTACTCGCTGTAACTTCGGAGTCATCGATAATCCGCTCGCTCTCCCTCCCACTCGAATTCATAATCAATCAATTAACGTACGCCATGAAGAAAACAAATATATATATTCACATACTCACCATGTTCCACCATTTTGTCGAAACTCCCGTCGTCACGTCGAAGTTCAACTACGAAATTATCAAAATTATACGTTCGATAAAATTATTTCAATTAAACATTTCGTATTATTACCATTTAATCAATCGAACAAAAAAGTATTGTTTTTTTTTTATTTTTTACTGACGATATAAACAAATAATAACAGCTATCGATCCAAGGTCGAAGAATTGGAGGAGCGTCGCAGCATCGTTCAATTTTAAGAAATTCGATCGAACTTTATTTATTATTTAGACAAATATTATTTTCGAATAATGATTTTTGGATCGAGTTATACGATCGTTACGATTCATATATTTTATATACATAATTCAATATCGATGCATCGTACTTTATTTTCGACAATGACATATTTGACAAGGAACCGCGTTGAAACACCTGCGTGGACCACAGGTACACAGATACGACGTCGGTGGGTATCGCGTGGCGTTTGGCTCAACGTGGGAACTAGTTACCTTCACGACTCACCCTTAATTTCTTTCCATCCTTGTTTTTTCCTCTCGCCGCTATTCACACACATATACACACATAAACATATAGATATATGCTATTTTACAGCGGCTGGGTCGATCCTCTACTTCGTTCTCAAGAAAAGAGCGCATAAATCTGCATAGATGCATGTGACGAAGGTAAACTTTGACGCCCTTCGGTAATACTTTCTTTTACCCTGCGCTCTCTCTCTCTCCCTCTCGCCCTTCTCTCGTTTCTATTCTACTCGAAACTTTCCTCTTACGGATACAGCACGTGGAATTTACATTTTCCAATCGACTTTATTGTTGCCTCGAAATTTATTCCAATACCGCGCTGCTCGTTTATTTTTTACAACAATCTAAGTATTGTACATTATATATGAATATATATATGGATTTGTGTGTATATGTATGTGATCGTATAATTGACAGGGTGCGAAAAAGGTCCGGGAGAGGGCGAGACACGAAACGGGGTATAAATCGAGGGCTGCAAATGAGCAAGAAAAAAAAATTGGTTTCAGGTAGAAAATCGAATCGAAACTTTCGTGCGGAGACAACGATACTCACTATTGGCGCGTGTTCGGGTTCGTTTCGATAGCGTTCTGTTTCCTTTCGACGCAGAACTGTCGAAGGGTCGTCGAGAAGGTATCGAATTTCGCTACCTAGGGACGATCGAGGGCACGACCGTGAGCCATCGAGTCGATCGGATTTTCTTCCCTCGACGAAAATGTTCGAACTCGATCTTTTTTTCGATCGATATTAACGAGACCAAGAAATCATAAATAACAAATATAAATAATAACAATAATGAAAATAATAATAATCTATCGTAATTTCAATAATTATTGACAACAAAAATTTCTACACCTGCCCGGGCTCGTCTCGATAGCCAATGAATTATGATCTGGTTGCGATACGTAAAAAAAAAAAAAGTCCCTAGGTCGAGGAGCCCGTAGAGAGCTACAGGGGTGTGTATCGGCAAGAGGGCGTCACGTACAAAAGGGTCTCGTAGCAGGATCTCGCGAATGCGGTGTGTCCCGACACACGCGGGGTACGTTAAAGGTCAATTAATCAAAGTCGCGTGTACGTCTACCTATCCAGGTGCAAGTGCACCTTCGAGTACGATCTATTGAACTCTCGAGTGTCAATAAAACCCACACATACAACAAGATGATATATAGCGGATATCTCGATATATATCGGACAAAAGAGGTTAAGTACGAAAGGACGTAATAATTTATTCTCAACGATCTTACGTGTATGATTCCGGCTGAATTTTTGGTTGTTTAGTTTTTTTTTCTTTTTTTTTTTTATAGATCTATTACGTCGGGTATTAACTTGAATAAATTTGCAGATCGTTAAGTGTATAAGGAACAAGGTGATTAATAAATATCTCGAAGAGTCGTAACAGTTCGTGTACCCTAAGGAATTTAATGCCCACGTTTCTTCCCCCTCCTCTCTCTCACTCTCTCTCTCCCTCTCTCTCTCTCTCTCTTTCTCTCTTTCTATATATATATAGTCCTCAATTAAGATGCCGTGGGACTCTCCCATGCTCCATTTTTCCAAGACGCCTCCATCCCCATCGCTTCCTCCTTTTTCTTTTTCCGCTGACGACGTCGACGACGACGACAACGACGACGAAAATAAGAGACGAGAGAAGAACTCGCCCTCTATTTATTTTCTTAGTAAATTACTCGAGGACGGTCCACGACACGACTGCGGGCGGTCGTCGACGAGGACCTATAGCGCACCGCAACATCGCAGAAGCGACCTTTTCGAGTAGATGGACGAGAGGGATGAGGGTCAGGGGGAGGCTTGGAAACACGGGGGTAACGACGGGGGTGAGAGGGTTGCTGGGTGAGAGTTAAAGACGCCTACACCCACCTGTTGAGATGGCCCTCATAATTAATTCCATTTCGCACCACCACCGACGACCATCGCCGCGTTACTACACTGCTAAAACCACCACTACCGTAAAAAGAAGGAAAGTAAAAAGGAAATTAAAAAAGAAAACAAAAAACAAACAAAAAACAGCGACGAGGACAAACCGCGCCAACGGAAGAGCTTGTCTCCTTCTCGGACCATGAAAAGCGGAGCTCGTTCGCTTTCTTTTTCTTTCTTTCCTCCTTTATTTCTCTCCGCCTCGCCGCTCGACTTTTACTAAAGCGGGACGAATTATTATTATTATTATTGTTATTACCGCCAGAATCACCGACTCGACGAGAGAGAGGGCGAGGAAAACGATGAAGCGACGATAAACGTCTTATTAAGATTCCATACTGGTATGTTTAATCGCCAATTGCGAAGAGGGAAGCTCCAAGACATCTGCCTAATAGTTGAATTCCTCGGTGGACCGATGACGTAATTTTCAATCTTAAAGTGAAAAAACAAATCATCCATCGCGTAAACGATCGAGCTATCGGTTTTGAAAACTAACGTGCCAGCTGCAATGAATTCCTCGAGATGGAATTATGAGAGAGACTTTACTTGAGGGAATATGCTGGAATCGAGGACTTGAATTAGTGGAATTTCGGTGTTTTTTGGCCTACGCGAGGGTCGAATTGTAATAAAAATCATTCGAGCCGACGCGACTTTCATCGACGTATTGACAAAAATAACAAGAACAACGATAAATGCAAATTTGTTGTGTAGAAACGAGTCAAGTATTTCCATTTCGACTTCCCAGCTAGAAGTTATCAATTACTGTTTTCCCGTAACGTTTCCGAGTTTCAACGCAATATCGAACTTTCGCGTTGAAACACGCCATCTTGCATTCGCGAAACGATCTTAATCTCGTTGTTTCTTTTTCACCAATGCCAAGTGGAAAATACCACAGTCGTTTTGCCTCTCTCCGCTCGCTCGGCTTTGGATAAAGTTGCATTTCAATCTCGTCGTTCTTTCTCTTGTCTCGAGCTCTCGCTCGCCTTTCTCCGGGCTCGACGGACAGCTCTCTCGGATTCACCGCGTTTTACGTTCTGCGATTTAATTCGTTGAATATCCTTCCGATACGTTGGGAACCGAAAAATCCAACAAGGCTTGTATCGTAAGTACAAGGGAAAATTGTAATTAAACGTGACATTATATTTAATGGCGACTATAGTTCGGTAAAATGTAATTAAACATGGACGTTCGTCTATCAAGAAAAAAACATCAAATGACTTCTTAGCTACCCTAACATATTCCCAATTTCTAAATAAAAACAAAAAAACCACCCCCTCCCTTCGATATCCACAGAAAAATCTGCAAATCTACGAAACAAAAAAAGCTCGAAGTAGTTACAGTCGTATTTCCGTTCGGACGCTTTCGACGATATTTCTAATCTTATCTTATATTATTAATAAGAAAATAATAAAAACAAGCCCTCGATAGCCGCCCTATGACCTGCAAAACTACGAAAGCGAAACAACAAAGAAATCAGCACGAAGTAGTTACGGCCATTTCCGTTCGGACACCCGATTGTGTACATTTTGTGCGTGACGTTGGAAAAACCGAGAGCGAACTTTACGCGCACGCGGCGAATATCGATTCAACCTCCCCTGGGTGTGTGCTACGTTCGTTCGTTGCCAAGTATATACGCTCGTACCATATATACGATAACCATACATAGGAAAAATCCAGACGCGCGCGTATACCTACCCTCGCGAACGATACGTAACGTACGATATGCCCGATACCTAAACGCGGAGCGGGCAAAAGCATATAATAAATAAGAAGAGAGTTTTTCCGCGTGCACACGCGTCACTGGGTACGCCACGTTCCGGCAAAACCATGCTCAACCCTCCAATGGGTCTCCGTGTAGCACGTTTGCTTCTGCCGTTGCCGTTTCTCTACTCCGGTGTGTTGCGGCATTTACGTCACGGCGGGAGGGCTTACCGAGGGAGGGATGAAGGGATGAAGAGAAGGAGGATAGGAGGGTGGTTTAGTCGGAGTTTGGGAAAGGCGGCTAGGGGGGGGGGGAGAGTGAGGAGGAGGGTTAGGTGGATCGGACGAGGGAGCAGGAAATCGTAGGGAGAGCGAGCGAAGAAGATAAAACGAGGAACGAAGTTATAACGCGTGGAAGAGAGACGCCTGGATTGGAGATTATCCCTGTTGGGTACTTTATGGAAGGGGGTGGATTTTGGGGGTGAAGGAGAGGGGGTTCAGTAGGGGATGACGATGAAGGGAGGGAGGAAAAAAACGTACGACTCTCGTTCTCGTACGAACGAAACATCTCTTTCAAAAACCACCCCCCGCTCCGCATTCTCTACTCAACCCTCCCACCCCTGGTTATCCCCCCTCGTCCGTCACAACCCCGCCTACCCACGTCCTTCACATCACTCCCTTATATATATAAACCCCCTTTCTCGCTCTAACTCTCTTTCTCCCTTTTTATCGCATACGAAATTCTTTTTTTTTTCTTCTCTCCTCGATCCCTTCCTCTTCGTCTTCCTCACTTCGTATCGATTCGAACTACTGCGTATGTACGTACGTACGTATGTATGGGTATATATGCTTCCTGGAATCGAGACGCGAATGAGTTTCCTCCCGTACGTGAAAAAGAGGTGCGCAGAGGGGTGCGGGAGGCAAAGGGAGGGACAAAGGAATCGAGTATAAAACGTGGCCGGGGAAGGCAACGGGTATGGAGGAAGGGATGAGAGCAATCCCTCAGGGTCAGACGACTCTCTGCCTGGTGGAGAGTTTTATCTTCTTTTTTGTTTTTTTATTGTTGTTGTTTTTTTTTTTAGAAAAGTGAAAGTTTTGCATCATCGATCTTTACGTCGATGCGTTTTTTTGTAATTACAATTTCTGATTCGGCTACGCGTCGAGATAATTTGATTTCACAATCGAATGATGAATAGGGATAAAATTCGAAGGTCATATATTTCTTTAAGAAAGGAATGAGCGTGGTTTTTGGATCTTAAGTGTTGAAAATAATGGAAGAAACGGTTGGGGGTAGTTTCGGGTTGAAGCGAGTCTAGTATAGCGCGTGCTCTTTTCAAGTGCTTCTCTTCTCGTTCCTTCTTTTCTTCTTCTTTTTCTTCTTCCTCGACGTTTACCGTCCCATAATGTTACCTAATGAACCTCGCAAACTCGGATTAAAACTTGAAAAATTGTCGTGACGACCGGGAGGAGAGGGGGATGGGATGGAGAAATTGTATTTTAGCGGAGTGTAGAAATAGCGGCGGGTGAGCCACTCGATTTTCTAACAATACAAACTTTTTCGACGCTAATATACCCTCCCTCGTTCGCGTCGTCGACGTCGTCTCTCTTCGTGCTTCTCTTCACGGTATTGTATTACGATCGTCGAGAGGTCCAAAACAAATTATCGGATGTTCTCGGCTCTCGAGAGCCTCTCGATGCCTCGACGATCAATCATTTCGACTTTTTCTCTCTCTCTCTCTCTCTCTTTGCGTAAGTTTGCTCGTCCGTTCGTTCCGAAACTTCGGATCGCTCGAACGAATCTCATAAGTATTTTTGACAATACCTAATCAAAAAACAAGAAAATTTCCGAATATTCGCTGCACGTTTTTTCGTTTACGTACGATTTGACGAAGGGTAGTTTTTACTCGACTCTATTTTCAACGATAACGAGATTATTCAAGTGCTCGACTCGTAAAAGCCCAAAAACGGACGAATCAAAAGAGTTTAGAGTTTTCATTACGAGAAACAAGATTTTTTTTTACGTCACTGATAAATTATTTTTGTAATTTATGACATTGACATTATTTTTGACATTGTAAAATAGAAAATGTTAATGAGCAAGTTCCATTTTTGAGACGAAATAAAATTATAGTGGTCACGCGTAGAAAAAAAGGAAAATATTATTGTCGTAAAATAAGAAAATTTCAAGGTCGAGTTGTGACAAATGGCTAACAACACGTGGACAGCGAATATCTTACGGTCGTTCCATCGGCAAGAACAAATGGAAAAAAATGTAATTTTCTCTTCATGCCGACTTCGATTTATGTATTAGACGCGTATATAGGAACACGTAATACTGTACGCGATGGCTCGGTTCGCGTCGCGTTCCTCCCCCTTAGTACGCGGAGACGTCGCAACGTCGAAAGAGAAAGAAAGAAAGAAAGAAAGAAAAAAGAAACGTCGAAAGGGGATGAGGGCGTGGAAGTTCAGCGGGCTTCGGTGTTCCGCGAAGTTACGATGGAAGCACCGAGAGAGCCGAATGGGCGAGGGTGCGGAAGGGAAGGCGGAGGTTTGGGTAGGATTGTGTATATTGAAGATAAACCACCCCATCGCCTCTCTCTCTTTCTCGTTTTCTCTCAGTCGCCCCTCTTTCCGCCCCTCTGTCACGTGTGCAATGACCATTTTGCTGGAAAACATAATGCAAAACGTTCTTGGCAAACCAACCCCTAGATATTTACGCACACTTCGACATACGAAATAATATTTACAGCCGTTAACGAAAGAAAATTTTTCAAATACTAAAATATTTATAAAAATAAAGAATTTAAAAAAAAACGATAACTTCTCAAATTTTTGAAGCAGACGACGAATATCCATTGAAAAGAAAGATTAATTTCTCGACGCTTGCGATAATTTTATTGAAAAATTAAATAGTTTTTTCTCATTTTATTTGATTTCATTGTTTTCATTCGAGACATATGAATACACACTGCATATACGATATTCACTATGTTCCTAGTTTCGCGCACAATTAAAAACAAAACAAAAAACAAAAAAAAAAGAACAGAAAAAGAATTGATCGAATTCCGTAACACTTGAACCGAAACTCGAGACGAAACGAGGATCGGAATGCGAGAAAAAAGCACACCGAGCGTCCGAGTCGTTTAGCCAGCGACTGACCACTCGGAGTTGCATCCGCTGCACGAGATGCATTCACCAACACAATCGAGGATGCTTTTTGCATCGCTCCCCCATCGCGTTTGGGCACAGCGATGAAATAGGCTCGTGCTCTCGACGTATACGTATGTGTGTACGCCAAGCGCGCCCAACGAGAGGCGAGTCTGGTACGACGTAGGTGGAGCCAAATCGTAACGTAGATGCATCCGCGAGAGCATCGGCCAGCCCGTTATTTTTTAACGTCGAAAAAAAACGAACAAAATACAGAAAAAATAAATTATTTTCTTTAAAATCAACGATTTTTACGTAAACAAACTACCAAGTAGTAAACAATTTCCTTCTCTCTTTTTTCAACGATTATCATTCGACTAAATTAAAATTGTACGATTTACGCACTTCCCGATACTTTCGT
Source organism: Netelia virgata (assembly GCA_951802705.1). Classification (NCBI taxonomy): domain Eukaryota; kingdom Metazoa; phylum Arthropoda; class Insecta; order Hymenoptera; family Ichneumonidae; genus Netelia; species Netelia virgata. The sequence continues at coordinate 40,520,283 of OX637866.1, read as the reverse complement.
TGACCGACTCGCGTTGTTGCTTTTCGACGACTACCGGTCCAACCCTTCCCTCACGTACCAAATCATCTTTTTTATTTCTCACCCATTCCTTTTTTCTTCTCGGTCGCTCTCCTCGTGAAACTCGTTGCCCCACCCTTCGATCAACACACACACTCACACACACACATATATATATATCCCTCGACGATTTCAAACCTCGAACAAAGGGCATGGAATAAATACAAGTAGCACGTTTGAACAATGTTTCGGCCACTGGCCCCACTGCAACATCTCCTCCTATGACGCTGTTCGAAAAAATAAAAATGCTCGTGTCTTCCTCTGTCGTATATGCAGCATCGTACACAGGCAGATTCATACGGCCACAAAGGTATCTCTGGGTCTCCGATGGCTTCGCGCTATAATTGGCTTTGGGTACCTCCCTATACCTATATATACATGTATATTAATATATGAAAATATTATACGTGTGTGTGTGTGTTTGCATCACATATCATCTGGAAAGCCCTTAATTACCATAAACTCCAGGCCGAAACGGAGATCTCATTCGTCACGCGCATAATCGATCGCCGGCACAGCGTCGTCTCATCTCGTCTCGCAGAGAGATAGACAGAGAGAGAGAGAGATTTTTGGAGATAATCGAAGACGAGATCGAATTTTATCGCGAGAGTTCTCGTCTCTCAGACGTCGCGAGGTTTTCAACATCTTTTCATTATTTACGAGGGACGAAGTTAATTAAAAAGCCGAAAGATTTTTTGTCTCGCGCAACCGCTTTGCAACTTTTGCTTCGCACAATGCGGTGACGATCGGATACGGGGATAAGGGATTAAGGTGCGACGCATGGGGCGGCTGCACATTTGCCAGCCTGAATAATTTTTTGTTTTGTTCTTTTTTTTTTTTACGTTCTCTCTTCTGTGTTTATGCGCCTGTGTGTCGCGGGAAAGTTTTGGCTCGATGCGCAGATGTGTCGAGGCTCGATAAATTGAGTCGAGCGAGATGAGTCTTCGTTTTGGTTTTGGACAATTTTTTTAGAAAAGAAAACCTTCGGTCAAAAGTCGAAGCGTTGATGAAAATTTATTCGATCGAGGAAAGTGGAAAATTTTGAGATTCAAATTTCCATTGAAAACAGAAATTCTAGTAAAGTCCGTAAGGGTTGACGAGGTTAAGAAGGGTCGAGGGTTAATCGGACAAGGACAATGTGAGCGAGGGAGCTCTATCGCTTCCGATGAAATTTCTCGCGAAACTGAAGCGGAGTCCATCTCGGCTAGTGAACTACCCTTAACAGCGAGGGTAGGGGGTGGGAAGGTGTATCGTCCGGGTCCGTGAACGATTTTCGAAAGAATACGTTTTCAACTCTTTCAGGGAGCGGAGAAAAAAATCTTCTACACGTCGCTGGCCCTTTTTTGCCAACGAGCGGACCGACGGGTTTTGAAAAGGGCTCTGAGAAAGAGGAAGGGAGAGACAGAGGAAGGGTGTGAGAGAGGACAGCGTATGATAAAGAGAGAGAGAGAGAGAGAAAAGACTCCGTTGAAGCGTGTGGGAAAACCGGCCTTACGGCTACGATCTATGCAAATAAGACGTTTGGACCCTTAAGGGTTACTGGTGATGCAAAAAAATGCCAACATTCACGTGGCATTGTGTTATATACCCTGGTTCCCCATAATAGGCCAGTGGTGGAACGAATCTTATGTAAATCGGGCGTGCCGGAGCTGCCTTATTCTCTTCCTTCCTTCTCTCGTTTTTGTCGCTGTAATACACCCCTCTCCATCCACCCCGTCTTTCATTCTCTCTCGGTCGTACCTACGAAGATCAAAGACTCTCGTTGGTCGACGAACAAAAAGATGAACGAACCGGTGATGCATCATTATCCGTCGAATAAAGTACCACGTACCAAAATTCAAAATTTTTCGTAAAGTCGAAATATTTATTTTTTCCTTCGTGCCACACAAAGGTCGCGATATAAGGGTCGTATATAAAAGAGAATGTTGAATATGTTGCATGGAGAATTTTTTGACTAGGTAAACGAAACGAGTGGTTGTTCAAAAAGTATGAAAAATAATGAAAAACTAAAAAATAAAAATGTAAAATCTGTTGAACAAAATTTGTAAAATCGATTATTTATTGAAAGAAAAAAGTCAAAATACAATTCGGTGTGTGTAATTTTTATTCATCTCGCAAACTTTGCGATTACACAGAATGAGAATAGCGTACGAAAATCTCAGAAAGTTTCCTCCTCGAGGTAGGCGAGTTTGGTTTCCGTCTCGGGGCCGAGACGTTGTCCGAGTTCCTCGAGTACCGCAGCTTGAATTTGATCGACGTCCTCGGGTGGACAATAGTCGTCTTGGCTGGATCTAAAAGAGGCCGAAAGAAAAAAAACTGGTTTTACGCACTAAATTCTCTTTTGTTCCGCTCCGGTTCACTTTTTTCTTTGTGTTTTGTTTTTGTTTTTTTGATATCTCGCATCTCTCGAGAGCGTTCTCCTTATTTCTCGCGAGGAAATGAATAATAATCGCGCGGCACTATTTCCGGTTCGAGAGGCGTCGCGCGACAGCACGGTCGGAGCAAAAAAAGAGAGAAAAAAATGAGGCGTGCAAAAAAAACACATTTCTTGCCCCCGCAGCGGTGACTTCCGGCGGAGGGCTTCGCGTCGTTTTCATATATAGCTTTCGCAGTATGCCCACTACCGGCGGAAGCGGGGGTGCGCGAGTGGATGAAGAAGAAGAAGTAGAGGAAGAAATAGAAGGGAATGTCGAGGGGCGGTCTATACGTATATGTATATGGGCGAGCAAACGCTCACCGAAATCGATTCACTTTAATGCGGCTGTTAGCGAAGCCGGAAGTCAAACTTTTTTTCGCGACGTCCGTTGGATGGCGCCAGCATATCCATTCGATAAACTTCTATATTCTTAGCAGCGATTGAAGAATTGAAAATTATTATTCACGAACGTTTGCTTAAGAAATTCAATTAAATTGTTCAATTATCAAGACCAGGATCAAATTTTCAAAGATTATGGATTTTTTAAAAATATATTTTTCATCCAATAACAGCATATGTAATAGGCCGAGTACGATTTATAAAACATTTTAAACATATCGTTTAATCATCGAGCCTAAAAACGTCGACAAAAGTCTCAGATGTGAAATGGCAGAGTTTTAAAATACAAACAATCGCAAGGAATTTCTTAAAAAAATTTTAAATATTTTTAATTTGAAAACAAATATTTTTGTAAGGAAATATTGATTTTTGCGAAAGTATTCCAGTGCACGAGCATTTTTATTTCGCGGTTATTTCAGCTCGATCCATAAGAGGGTTGCGGAAACGCGAAAACGAAATTCTGTAACACTCTCAAAGACTCCCATCTGTCGGCGAAACGCTCAAGTTTTTCGCGCTACCTTGGCATCGGTCGTACGAGGGGATACAACGTTTGTTCACCCCTATGAGAGAGTCACCACCCCCCGAGGACGTAGGGTAGGAGGGGCTACGAGTTACCCCATCGACTAAAAAACCCACCCCTAGGCACCGACTCTCCGAGCCACCCCTCGATTTTCATCCCTGCGTCCCTCCCATTCCCATCGACGATTCGTTGCTGAATTCAGAGCCAAAGTGACGATGCCACGCTACTGTTCTACCTCGACTGTTCTCAACCTACGGTTATATTACCGCTTGATATCATACGAAACGACTTCACAAAAGGCCATCGCTAGTTTCCATTAAATTAAATTCATTAGAACGAAAGGACAAACGATTAATTCGATATTAGATGCTTCTGTCTTTTCGAAAGGGATGGAAAATTTCTATTCGCAAAGTAATCCTTAATTTTTGTTCCTCGCTTAATTTCAATTAAACATGACAAATTTTTGTTTTAAATTTGTTTCGCTCTAATTTTTTTTTTTTTTTTAGGAAAAAAATGGTTCCAAGCGAATTCTCTTACCTAGCGATCGTAACGATCGTCGGAGGAGCTGGCAGAGCAGCCAGAAAGAAACGAAAAGTTCCGGTGATTAATCGATCGAGATCATTTTGGCTCGTGACGTGATGAGGAAGATCGGTATCGTCTCTGGTACAGCCAGCATCGTGTACGCTCATCCAATCGATCTCAGAATCCTCGTACACGCTCTTTACCTCGCGAACGATACGGGCGACTGCCTCAAAACTGTGAAAATAAAAAACCAAAATATTAAAATCGATTAATTCCAATAAACGATCGAAACATCCAACTCAACGTTTTCGTTGTAATTTTCCATCAACTTGTCAGAATGTTATTGTTTTTGTCATTTTTCTTCAGACAAATCTATCAATGGTTCAGATTCCAAAAAATTGACATTTTTTTGAAAAATCGGTTTAACTTCCGTCTCGACTCGATTTAAAGAGACAAACAAAAAGAGCAGGATTAAATAAGAGGTTAAGCCAATGGAGCAAAAATTACAAGGTAGCATTCCGTAAGTTTCAATTTATGCATGATGGAGTATTAAAAATACCGCGCACATAAGTATCCAGTATGCGAGGACGAGCTGAAATTTGTATTTCGCACAAAAGCAAAAAAAGATCCGGGTGTCTCGAATAATCAGCTAATAATTCAAGTAAGAAGAGTGCCCGTGAGAGAAGACGCGAATATTCATTACGACCATTGGTTTGATTAATGCGAATGGGTTCTGGCCAGGTGAAGAACGAGGATAATGTATCGCGCAGTTACGTCTCGCGTATTCGCGAACGGAACATTTCGCCAACGCCCAAATTACGATCTTACGTACAGCAGTTACGTAACCGCAAGGTACAGAGATAATTCACCGCTGTGCTCGCTGTTTAACTTCTTTTCTCGACCGTCGCATTTTTCTTTCTTCTTATTTCATTTACAATTTTTATTTTATCTCATTTTAATGTTTATTTTAATTTTCGTGCTTGGACTCGCGCACCTTCCAGTCAAGAGGCATCGTGTGGTCGACGCGATACATTTTTTCTCTCTCTCTCTCTCTCTTTTTCTCTCTTTCTCTCCCTTACCTCTGAATATTAATTATCATCCGACTGGGATATACACCTGCCGTGTTCGAGCTCCCGTAGGCCTTGGGGCTATGTAACGGAGTTGCCGAAGTACCGAGCTTGACCGTCCACCACACGGTCGATCTCTTTGGCGATTCTTGCCGGAGATAACGAAATGTAAAACCAGCTAGTTGTTCAAAATTGTTTAAAGAAGAAGAATTTCTCGTCGTCAATTTTCGAATTGAAACAATTTTTAAGTCTCGAAGAGTTGGAAAATCCAGGCTGGGATAGAAGTTAGTAAAAAATTCAGGGTGACCTGTATTACTCGTTGACTCTCGTTACCCACGATATGCCTATACGTAGAGCGGGACGAGCGTGCGCACGCGTGGTAAGGGGATGATTGGATGAAAGAACAGAGTCATGGAGAACGCTGGAGAGCCGCTAGAGAGAGACTGAAGAGTGAAATGAGCGAATGGGTGTAGGACAATGGGTTCGCGATGGTGAAAAAACACTGGATAAATGTGCCGGATATACATATACATATATATATATAAAAGAGAGTGAGAGAGAGAAAAGAAGAGGGGCAACGGGATACCACTACCCTCATTACCGAACGGGGAATAGGACCCCCGGTGTATTTACCGATAAGGGGGTCGTATGCAAATGGCGTCGAAGGAAAGATAGAGAGCAAAGAGGAGGTAAAAAAAATGGCTCGATATAGGTGAGCGGGGAATAATGCTCGCGGGTATGAAGAGGACAGAAGGAAAACGGGGAACGAGAGGAGATGAACAGGCAAAGTGAGAGCGAGAGCGAGAGAGAGAGAGAGAGAGGGGTGGTGGCTGCAGGGGATGATTTTTTTTCGCGACGGATACTGTCTTTTACCTTCTCATCGGCGACGAATCGCCGATGAGAAACGCGTACGCGAAATCCACACCCGGGTTTCCGTCCGTCTCTTTCTCACCCTCCGTGTATTATTTCTCGTACATGCAAACGCGACCGAGGCCGTCTGGTATAATGTAACGTAATCAGATGATCAATTATTAAAGCCGGGGCAAAAAACAACGAGGGTTGACAAGGGAGAGGAGCAGGAGCCCGTCCATATACATTATATAACGTGCAATATGCCGGTCCGACGAGAGACAGAAGCGTAGCTCTGAAGGGTCTTAGAAAGTCGTTACTACCGGTTCTTTTTTTTGCACCGATTTTTCTGACACTGGCCCGCTGGGCTAGCCCGCGGAGAGAGAAACAGTCCCACGGTTTCGATGGTTCTCTGTTCAACTTTTTTTTTAGGTAGGTGTAAGGATAATTTTACATCGTAATATTTTTGGAAGCAAAAAATAAAAATTGCGACACAAGAAAATCGAATCTTGCCGAGCTCTGCGTACGAACATTTTATCGTTTTACGGAATAATTTGGTTTAACGATATGCTGAAATTGTCATATAGAATAACGATTGATAAATAAAAAAAAGTCGAATAATCGATTTTTTCATCGATTTTTCATTTTCATTTTCATTTTTTTAAATGTTGCTTGTAAGCAGAGTTATTAAATTGTGTAGTGAATCAGGCAGACGGATTATACACGCGAGATATGTACCCTTAAGGTATAATGGTGATGTATATTGGCTCGCGATGTACGCCCATCGGAGTGAAAAAAAGGAAGATCGGTAACCCGATATCTTGGGTATTGTCTATTCTGGGAGGTCCCGAACGAACGAAAATGGGACTAGGAGCAGACCAGTAGAAATTTTGCAGCATCATTACCAACGGTAAGGATATGTATATCATGTTCAACGGTCGATCTTGCTTACGCATAGGGCGAAAAATATAATTATTCGATATATCGGTATATGCATAATCTAATTTTACAAAAAAATGACAAGATTACAAATATAACAGCCTCGTCACGGGTTTAAAACAAAATTCCTACTCAAAAATTGATCTTTTGACTCGAATTTTGACTCCAAAAGTACCCCAATGGAGTACTTTTGGACAAAATGAAATTTTGTCGAAACAGCTAACTAAAAAAAGTCATTATTTTAAAACAAAACCACAAAAAATAAATTTAAAAAATCTCAAATTGTCATTCGACCTTGCAGAATATCGACAACATTCTCGTTATTTCTGTCACTAACCGCGCACGTTCCCAAACGCAAGTATTCGAGAATCGCGTTTCAATTTCGACGCGGAAGTGAGAATGGTCGATCGTACGAATAAAAAAACAGTTGCGACGCGCAATAGAAACGCGATAGGATGTACCTGTCGATAGTCGGTTGGCACGTGGCGCATGTGAAAAAAAATACGACCATTAACTCGAGCCAATATAGCAGGTAAAAAAAAACGTATAAAAAGGTTGGTCGGAGGGGATTTCGACGGTCGTTCTCTCACTCAATGATGTGGCAGGTATCGAACCGATCAACGAGAGGGGCTCTGAGGCCACGCCAATCAATAGATATTCATCCCCATCGAGCCGTATGCCCGGCGGCCAATGTGCCACACCATTCACCGGAATCGGTGCATTCAACTGCAACCTGCACCCACCGTAACACGCGCGAGCAACTGCAGGTCCTACTGTACCTATATATATATATATAGACACACGCTGTATATTCCATTATATAGACTTCTGTAACATTCGCCGATATTTACGGGGACTCGACCTCAATTCATTGACGTGAAATAAAAACCCTTATTTTTCTTCTCCATGGTGTCCTTTACACGAGTCGGTGATCGATTTATCAATTTACAATCGTAATCGATACGACCGTGATAATAATAAAAATAATGATAATAAATCTTGTCACTTGATATTATTTACAAATAAAAATGATAATTAATTATTATAATATTTATTAATATTATTATTATTGTATTGTATTAATTAAATTTCAATAATAACCATATTAATAATACAATAGTTTGATTTAAATAAACCAAATTTTGCAAAGTGTGAATTAATAATTCGCGTTACGATCAATTATTTCAATTAATTCTACATCGGGTTCACCCGGTGGCGGATCGTCAATGAAGAAAAGTCGAAACATGAATGTATCGCGCGACAGGGACGACGGGGTCGTACCCCGGGGTCGTCGAGAGACGACAGTTCCCGTCGCGCGAAAATTAGCATTCGTCTCGACCGGCCCCGACTTAATTAGGTTACACGGCCCGAACGGGTTCAAGTTCACACGCTTCATTAGAAATTCCTTCGGGCTATAAAGTATACCAGAGGCGTTCAACAGTTGCCTCTCCATCTCGCTCGCGCGCTCCAAAAATTATTCCTCTGGTTCACAGTTTTTTTTGTTCCATTTTTATTCGTCGCTCTCAAGCCACATTGTTCCGGGTTTTTTTACCGACCGAGTATCGCGACTAAAATCAAATGAAATTAGAATATCACTTTCACGAGCACGAAACTTACATCGCGCGCTATATGCACCCCGGATTTATTTCAACGTCATCCTAGCCAAGGTTAACGAGAGGGTGAGAATGGAGAGTGCTTTTTTTGCCCTCTGTTCTTCTTTCGACGTCCCAGATGTCACGGCTGTCCGAGAGACAACAGTCCTCCGGGACCCGCGAGAGGATCTCCAATTATTATTCCTGAACGCGTTCGTGACATTCTACTAAAGCGAAAGCAGCGATTAGGGAACGATTTAAAATGTAGAACAACCGGAACTCGTGTAAGGGATTGAAAAATCGGATATGATCTTAGGTCGATAACAAAAAAATAATATTGTCGAGTCTTTGTTCAATACTCGATAACGAAGAGAATTTTTAATTACGATGGTGATACAATTTTCATCGACGAGCGGAAGTCGGGAAACGATTGCTAGAATAAATACATGTAATTTCATTGAGAAGCTTAAAGTTGAAACTTTAAGATGGAGATGAATGAATGAAAAAAAAAATAGTCGCGTTCTTCGTAACGAGAAAATGAGGATTTGGTAATCTTTCTTGTATGAAATTCATTCTGGATGTTGAAAATGACGCGGCTCGAACCGACGACCGTGGTCCATTTTTATCGACTCTTTGATTAAGAATCAACGGTCTTCGATTATGACGCATTCCGTCGAATATTATTATTATCATTCGTCGCGAATAGAAAGCGAACGGTTCTCTCTCTCTCTCTCTCTTGCTTCGACTCGATTCGTCCAATTAACTCGTTCGCGCCAGGAAACTTTGGCTCACCGCCACGTCGTCGATCGACGAGTATCAAAAAGAAAATAGAAGAATGACGATGGGAAAGGAGCCCTGGGGCCAGAGCCGACTGCTCCTCGACTCTTTTAGTATGCAAATACATTTGTTCAGCACACCCCGGAGTGCTTTCCTTTAGCAACGATTACATTAATTTCGTAATCTAATCTGAAACGAAACTATCGGCGTTCCTATTATCGCGATAAATCTTAAAAGCTCGATGGATCGTGACGAAGATATTTTCGGATCGAATATTCTCGTGGCACCGCGTGGACCAATAAAATCCTAGGGGGCGAGATGTTCGTCCGTCCCGAAGGAAATCGGCGATCATCGCTGTCTTCGACCCTCGTTCATACCCCTCCCTTACACCTAAACTATAATTAACCGATCCGACCTTCAATCAGGAATATCGATAGAATCGATCGCTCGCTTATTATTATCGTCTAGACTATCTCCATGAAGCAATCTTAGCTCGATTTTCAACATCATCGTAAATTTTAATATTCAAGCTGCCTCTGAATAACGATCTTCGTTGATAACGTCGATAGTTCGATAGTGTGGGAAAAAATAACGTTCGAGAATTAGAACGTGGTGCATCGACCTCTAAATTCAAGAAATACTCTACTAACGATGAAAAATAATAATATAATTCAAGAAAGATATAAATTAAGAGGGAGGAAGAAAATTGGACAAAAGACAGTTGGGATGGGCGAGTGGGATAAACGATCCGTGCGAGAGATCTTCCGCTCCGTCAGTTGTATCACGTAGGCCCATTCATCGCCGAGAACGCGAACGGTCTTCGTACGTGATCTCGCACGTACGACCCAGGAATTAACGAGTCTTCGCGAATGAAGGTTGAAATATCTCAGAGTTACATATTAAAACGCGACTCTACCACACGCAGCCTCGTCTCGTTTCACGTACGAGCATATATTATTCCACCTCTCGGACCTACCCGCGCATGCCTGCCTGAGAAGGAACGCGTCTAGAGAACCAGAATTCTCATTCCCTCTCTCCCTCTCTCTCTCTCTCTCTTTCGCATCCTGCTGGGGTCGTCGAGAGTCTTCTGTTCGTGATAATAATAAATAATAAAAAAAAAGTTCTCAGGCATCCGGAGGACGAACGGGCGTGAGTATGCAAATGAATTAATGCAGAGGGGTTGATCACCCTCGAGTCTTACCCTCTGATCGGCCCGGTAACCCCTTTTTTCCATCAATTAATGTAAGAATAACAAGGAACGAGACCGAGCAACACGATTGGCGATTCATTCGTAGTCTCGCGGGTTTTTAATATCGTGGCCTCGTTTTCCTTTCTTCCGATCCAATGTAGGTTTCCGACTCGTCACGTTTTTGCGACGTTTTTCGGCCCAATTGCCGGTGAAACACTACGGGCATCCGGACAGTTATGTCGAATGGCCGGAAACGAAGAGTCCCAAGGGTGGACCCTTGGTTAGGACGAAGAAAAAACAACCCCCTACCTCTCGTCCGGGAACGAGGAAGAAAAAAACGACACATTGTCATGCTCGTGGGACGCCGCGCTGAAGGGTCTAGAACAAAGAGGATACCCGGTAAGAAGAAGAAAAAAAACTGGGCACGAATCGAGCTACGGGACTGCGAGATCAGCTCGTTGTTGTAGATTCGTCGGGCCGGTTCTCTTATACGGGTCCGCTCGTACTCGTGGTGGGGGAAACAGGCCCCGGGCACGCTCGTTCTTCTGCCGCGCTAGCTCTTCTCGTTCTCCGCTCACCTCAGTCTTCATCGGGTATTTTAGCACATCGGAGAACCATCGGTTCACATCATAATCGTTCGATTTCGAAAAGTGGAAGGATTGTCAACAGAATATATTGACTCGCTCGGGGTTGGACGACTTTCGTCGATCAATGGATTTATGTCGTACCCAGGTGTCCCACGCGACCGTATCGTACATTAAAACGAACAAATAACTTTGTCCAGATACGTAAATTATCGAAAAGTTAATCGAATCCAGACTTTTAGCTCCGGATTGTTTTTTCGTCAATTACGCTCGTGAATAACGCGTTTGCATTATTTTTGTTTCCGGAACGCAAGATCTCGTACGTAGCGTTGCCATCGCTGTGTCGTTCAGCTAACCATCCTCGAGGTCGGTGCGCAAACATAACTCCGTAAATATAAATATTTTAACGAGTGGTTCGTGGGACAAGAGTGCAAACAAACGGTGGACGAACTGTTTTCATCGCGACAGGGTTGGAAAAGTTGGAGAGTCGTAATGCAAACTTTGAGGATGTAAATTAAATACTCGTAGGAGAAAGAACGTCGGTTGGAAAAATAAAATACTTTTTCGCGTTTTTCTTACAGAATAATCGTAGTGTCGGTACCCTAGAAGCGTTGATACATCCAGGGGTTGCAATTTTGAGGGTTGATCGGAATTATCATCGACGACTCGTACCAATGTTTTTTTTCTCTCGTAGTAAATATCGTCAGTCTCGTTCGGTACGTGGGAGGTTTTTAGAAGCCACCATAATCATTTTCATCCTACGGGGGTGTTATTCAAAATGGCCGACAGAGGGGTGGTGACCCAACACACGTGGGGCCGTTCCAGCCAGCGCGGGCTGTATCATCTCATCCACTTTGAAATTCTCCAAAGAGAATTCGAAGCTCCAACGAGAATTCGAGGCGTACGTTTTCTCTCTCTCTCTCTCTCGCATCTCTTTCCTACCCCTCGCGCGTAACTTGGGATTTAAAAAAATGGGTTCGTACACGCGTCAGTGTCAGCGTTGGCACTTGCGGTGCTCTCTATGCTCGTGGCAAAGCGCGCGACGAGGGAACGAGACACCCTAAAAGCTCTTTCCTCCACCAAAGCCCAACCCTCGAGACCGATCCATCTTAATATTATTATTTCATTCCGGGATTCTATCGCCATCCCTTTCTTCTTTTTTTTCTTCATTTTTTTCCCCTCAAAAGTGCCTAGTCCCATCCCTTAAAAGTTGGACCACCGACGCAACGCGAGGCTGCGACGTCTAATCGTGCGAGCGAGACCGAGATCTTCTCTCCTTGTTATATCGTACTATATACACTTTGAAATCTTCCCTCGAGCCCACCACACCCTTGGCGCTGGAAAATTCGCCAACCCCCGAATATTCTCGTTTTTTCCTTGGTTCACTTTTCTCTCTCCCTCTCTCTCTCTCTCGTGCAGACTTTTCTCCTCGAATCTTCCTGGCAATCGTTCACCACACTCCTGCCTTGCTCGTACTCATTTTTTCCCCTTCTCTCTCTCTCTCTCTCTTTCTCTCTTTCACAGACACACACACGCACGCACATACACAGAGCGTCTCTCACACTTTCTCTGTCTTTATCATACCCCGCACATCCCTCAACGCAATCGACCCCATGCCATTCATTCCTTCCACCTTCCACGAGGCGCCGCTCACCATCACTTACGGATCAATAGGGTATGGAAGATAAACGCACTGCGGGGGATCTGAGAGAGCGGTGTGACTGAGGGAGAAAGAGAGAGGGCGAAAAAAATGGCGTTGCAGAGGAGGGAGGGCTTTGTCGCCATAGGGAAATTTGAAGACGAACGCGCGAAGGTGGATAGAGGGATGGAGGGAAAAGTCCTCTGGATTTTCATGAAGGTTATTCCTGTTTTATTCTCCACCAACGTGTGCTAAAAAGGTTTCGTTTGGGACTAACTTGGTTCGCGCTTATCGTTGCACGTTTTTCATCTCCGAAAAGAGTCGATATGACGACCGTAAATAAAATAAGAAATACAAAAATACTAAAACGATGATTTTTTTTTCGTTATCGGTCAAATAAGTTTTGTTTGGAAATTTGTTTAGACAATCCTGTCAAACGTCGGAGATCGTTCGTTCGTGTTGTGTTCGACGAAACGACTGACGAACAGGGCTGTAAAAATTGTTATCTTCGTCTATCACCGAGTTCGACAGTAGCGGAAAATATTTTTAAAAAAGAAAAAAAAAACGATACCTTACCTTGGGGACATCGCGGCATCCCGGGAATATTTTTGCTATCGATGAATAACGGATATTCGTGTCGACAACAAAAATATATACGCGATAGAGAACGAGAGGCAATTCGGCGAGGAAAAATCGATTCTCTACCACGGTCGTGCGACATGCGAGATTATTCGTGGCCTATGCTCGTTCGTCTACCAAAAACTAAAATAAAAAATGAAAAACAGAAAATTGTTTCAAACGACAACTTCTCGGTTGGGCGAAATTGCGAGGTCACGTGACAGACTTTGCTTCAAGCGCGAGAGCGTGATAATTTCCACCACCTTGATCCAGTTTCGATCATTTTTATTCGCGAGGAAATATTGCACTTAGAAAAATTAAAATGAGCAAAAAATAGAAAATATATAAATCCAGCCCTTCTCGCGCCTCGCGACGTTTCTCAACATTGTACAAGCTTTCCCGTTTCATCGTTTCCCGCGCCTTCGGGCATAGTGCTAGACAAAACAAGAGGCCTCTATATTTATATATCGCGTATATATATATACATTTTTCCCGTTTGGCGCTGGTTCTCCTCGCGGGAGAAAGCAGGAAGTCGTTAGGCGCGAGTCCATGCAAATTTTCTTGAAAACTTCTCAAGCTCTCGAATTCCCTTCCTCCTTTACTCTCGTCCCTCGGCACGAAGCTACTCGCTTATCTGAACGGGAGGAAAGAAAAACATTCGTGCGAAAAAATTCTTGATTCATGCTCGAGATAAATCGGTCGTCATCGAATAGCGATAAGAATTTTGAAAAAAAAAAGAAAAATGTTTAAACAATAAGGAATAATGTGGCAATTTTTTTATCTGCCTTTTCGACGAATATTCTCTCTCTCTCCCCTTCTGTCTGTATATATGAAAGGAAATTTCTCTCTCTATATATATATACACGTATATGGGGAAAACGATTTAATGCGAATGGTAATATTACGCGCGTAACGGGCAGTACCGAGCGAGGCCGGGATAAAACAGAAGAACGGAGACTCGCTCGTTTAATATCGCAGATCACGACGAGGAACGAATGAATATTCATTAAACACATTTTTTTCGATTTTAATTACATCCCCTAAGCGGATTTGGACTTGGCTCGTGTAGCGTCCTCCCCTTTCTCTCTTTTTCTTTCCGCGTGTTTTCTTTCTTTCTTTTTTTTTCATTCTTCTCCTTCGTACTTTTTTTTACATTTACTTCTGATCCTCTCTCACTCTCTCCCGCCCCGCGCTACCTCAATATTCTGCCATTCTCTCAGCGTACGCGAGTTTTAATGAAATCCCCGTGGTACCGCGAGCAGACGTACCATTATTAATATCATCTCCCTTCGCTTATTCCAGGAATGGCAGCCAGTTGCGCACACGGTCTTATTCTTCGAGTGTGCCATAAAGAAATACTTAGTTATTAATTTTTATGTAACGGAAAGAATCCCGTGGGATCGTGAGATTTCTTTCTCTCTCTCTCTCTCTCTCTCTTCCGTATTCTCGCGATCTCCCAAACGACTCGGAAATTTTGCTAAATCATCATTGGGGGAATAATTAATTACGTCGGTATTATGGATTTTATCGACGAAAAAACTTTAGGAAACCTTCACCCTTCGACCGCTCGATTGACATATTTTTCACGACACGAGCCATCCGAGTCAACTCGATTCTTTAATTTTTTCAAAATTATTTCTTCCCTTTCTTTTGTTATACTTTTAAAAAAATTCTTTTATTTTAACGTTATTTTAATTTCTCATTTTTTTTATGTGGATGTCACATTTTTTTTCATAATATCGTTAATGCGATTATAAATCAACTATCTATCGTATTTTACTTTTAGAGTTAAAAATATTTCGAAAAACATATCGTCATCGTCGAGATAATTTTATTTTTGTATTTTCAAGCCATTACTGTGAAATCGAGCGATTGACAAAGGAGCGTCTATTTTCAAGCAGCGACAGTTCGCGAACTCGTGATTCGAGCACCGATCGAGAACAACGAAGAGCGTTCGTCCGGAATGAGCCCGGTGTCGTCGAATCGAATCAAGAAATTGGCTCTACCTCGTCGTCGCGGTCGTTATTCTCGACTCATCCCTCTCCTCCGCCCCCTTTATAAAGCCTCACCTCGCTCGTACCTCCGCGGAAGCCTTAATTGTAATCTCATTTCTCGAACGGATTAAGAATCAACGCAGCCCTTTCTACCTTCTGTATACGTAATACGTCGTGTTCCAACGAATTCGCGCTGTCGAACCATGCAAAAAAAAGAAGAAAAAAAAACACAAAGATTTATCGAAATTAGCGTGATATCTTCTTTCTCTCTCTTTCTCCTATCTCGGTTCTTTGTACTTTCTTTTCTCGCGTATAAGCGACAAATTCTCGCGTGAGTTTCAAGATCGACGCGAAGCGCTTGAAAAACGCACGCACACACACACACACCAACACACGTGCGTATATAGAAAATGGCGCGTGGGACGAAAGCTCGGGGGGTTGATTTTTTTTCTCGCGTACTCGAACGAGACCGAGAGTGGGGCGGGAGATTCGAGAAAGAAAAGTGTGCGTGTGTTTGAGTTATATAGATATATATATCGATACGAATGCGACCATACCGGTTTCTACTCCCGATTGCGAAGGTACATGGAGGGGTGGAGATAGATCTGTCGAGAGATCTGACAAAAGTGTGTGAGAAAAAAAGCTTGGCGACCCCGCACGAGGGGTGAGACGAGAGCCATTCTCGAAGGTTGTTCAGGGGGTGCAGGAGGGTACGGGGGAGGGGGTGCAAGGGTGTTGCCAAGGGCAACGCTAACGAGCTCCATGAGCGATGTCAGATAGGGCCAAAGCCTGTCCTCCTGGTGCCCATAGACTCCTATATGTATGTGTAGGGGTGCGTGTGTGCTTTTTCTAACCCCCTCTCCTTGTCACCACCCCCTCGCCGCACTTTCATTGTGGCAGTTAGAAATAGCCGAAGGTCGAACACGGCGAAATATCCTGGTAGCCCCGTGGCAGAATTTGTCCGAACTACCCTTCAAATCTCACGTGCCCGTGATAAAAAGTATTAATTCTTTTTGTTTTGCTCCGTTACTCGTATACCTACGTACATCGTGACGCGGGGAAAAAATATTGATGAAGGTTTTCAGCTCGATATGAAAAAATGCGTGATTTGAGAAATATTTTTCGGGCGAGAAACTTTTTTTTTTCGTTGAAAAATTAATTTTGAGGGTGGAGGGTGATATATTGTTTTCAGGGTGAAAATATCGAAACGTTGATTGATCTATGGGCTATTTAGTAACGTAATAATTATATGATCGAATCGTTGGATAATTAAACGTTGAAATGGGAAAAATTGTGGAATCCTGGACGATAGGGTTGAAAAGAATTTTTTATTTACGTAAAATCTTCTCTTTTCGACCGAAGGAACGAAGAGCATAAAGCGCATAAGAAAAAAGAAAATAGAGGAAAAAGGCGCGAGGTTTGAGAGAAAGACAGAGAGAGAGATAGAAAAGCGAGGGAAGAATCGAGGGTTGGAATCAGCGGGAGAGTTTAGCGGTCACGGCGGGTGGCTGTGCTTTACCTCCCTTGACTTCAGGGGCGGGTTAACGGCCGCCATCGTCACACCGCTACTCTGAGAGTAAGAGAGAGAAAGAGCAAGAGAGAGAGAGAGACAGCGAGCTCGAGGTTCTCTCGCGGGGAGCCAATTACGCAATCAAGTAATTAGTCCCGGACCTCGGTTAACAAGTTTCGCCAAGTACCCCGACGAAGTCTCCGTCGGCCCATTTTCTCCTTCCGCAACGTAAAATTTTCTCCTCTTCCTCCGTCTCTTTCATTTACCGGTCTTTTAATCCTCCCCTCGGCCGCTTTATCTTTCTTTCTTTTTTCTTTTTTCTCTTTCTTTTATTTCGCTAAACTTTGTCCCTCCCATCCCACGTCGTTTTCCCCATTATCCCTTTCTTTTTGCGCGCGGCTCGATTTATTTCACGGGAGATAAGATTGAGTCGAAAAACGATGGAAGATTATATCGAAGAATCGTACCTCACTTCGTGGTACGTACTCGCGAGAGAATTAAACGTGAATCATTTTCTAATTGCCATCTTGCCTCGTCGTAAGATAAAACGAGAGATATGGTTTTGGGACAAAGTTTATTCGAAACGTTTATCGTACTTCTGGGCGAATCATTAACGTCGCATTATTGATCAAGTAATTGTGAGATTAATTAAATTCTGACTTTTCATAATTTCGTAGTAAGCGAGTCAATCGCCACAAAATTCATAGTTTTATTTGAGCGACTGCAATGTTAATATTCATTGGACTTTCAACTTTGCGATTAATTTCATTCGATATTCGATCATTGGAGTTTTAAATTGCCGCTTGATTCATCCAAATGTGATGATTTGTTTCGATTTTTTAAGTTTACAGTCACCGATCTTTGTAATTTTTTTCACGCACATCAGGAAATGAACATTTTTGTTGAAAAGAAATTTTATAATTCTGTATTTCCAAAGATTGATTTAAGCAACGGAATATAATATGAAAAACATACGTCGGGTTAAAAAAATCCTGGTCTCGTTTAAACGTTATTTATTTGAATTTGCCACGGTCGAACGAGTCTACCGAGACTTTCTTCCTTTTTTCCCTTCTATTCACAGGCTTCCCCGAGCACAGTACGAGAGAGGATGTCGAATTTTTCGCGTCAAAAGAGTGTCGAAAATTTAATTGACGCTGAGGGAGTGAGCGAGAGAGCCCAGAGGCTGAGTACACCAGCTTCGTCGAACCGTGAAGATTCTCGTGAAAATTCGGGGTATATACCTCCCTCGCAGTACGTGGGAGAAGGTAACGTTCTCGTGTAGGAACCGAGAGGGTCGCTTTTCGAGAGCCATTCGTTGCTCAGAATTTTTCACGCGAATATATACAATATATATATATATGTTTTGTTCATTCCTCCTCGACGATTCTTTCGCCTCTCGTCTTCGAGAGCAAAACAAACGAGTCCGCGGTACGGAAAAAGCGAGAGAGAAATATGCCAAGACCGACAAATTGGAAGTCGGCACTCCGGCCTCACTCGCAATTCGCTGCCTTTCGCTGTCCCGACAAGCCCGTGGAAGCCCGTTCGCTTGGTTGCGGCGTCTGTCTACGAGGCTCGTAAAAATTTATTATTTTAAAATTACTATATACCGAAAGCACGAGTGCGTCCGATACCCCGGAGTCGTGTGTACGCTTAATACAAAACTTGGAAGGAGTATACGCGCGGTAATTACCGTTATACTCGCCTTTGCCTTCCCCGACGAGAGTAAAAACATTCCCCAAGGTGACGCGAAACATTTTTTACCGTTCTGTCGTAAGTCGCGAACGAACCTTTCGTACGTGCACGAGGTGTCGTCGCTACGGAGTTGGAAAAAACGTTCGAGGCGCCAGCAGCGCCCTAGGGTGGCGAGCGGCGAAGACTCAAGTGGGAGACTCGTACGACTGGCGGCCATTTTGTGGTCCGCGTAGATTCTTCTCTAAACGTTTCTCGACGTCTCTTTTGTACGAAAGAAAACATGACGATTGGCTCGTTTATGAAAGAATTGACCACGGTCCAGTTCACAGTCCATTCACGTAGAAAGTTGAAAGTACCAGCAATCGGTAAATGATCATTCGAGCTCGTCTTTTTCGGAGATTGCTATTTCAGATTTCAACGAGACGTCGTGTTGTTGCACAGGGGATGTTTTCAGTTCAGTCAGGACATCTCCACCTCCGCACCCTCGGCAATACACGTGCGTATAACACGGGGATCAGGAGGGATCTGATTATGGAGGTTGGTTGTTTCTCCGTAGCTCGTAGAATGTATAGAAGCGGTGATGTCGATGCGGAATGGTGGTTCGGTATAACGCGAGAGGGGTGCCTTGTACATCAACGAGTGGTAGGGAACGCGAGCCCGGGCGAACCTTACTTATTGCTATATTTTAATATAACGACGGTATAACGATGCTCCGCCTCGCGTAACGTTTATTTCAATGCCTGGTATACACGAACGATATACACACCCACAGCCCAGGAATTCTTCGTGTGTAGCTATGGCTCGAGAGCGATCCCGCTGCTTTTCTCGTTCGTCTCCATCCGGTAACGTTGCTCGCTCGTCGCGCACACAAACGTCTCTCGAACACGAACGGGAAGCTCGCTGTGCGCGAGCTTGAATTTTAATATACGAGACCGCAAATACGTAGAGACTGGGAGAAAATGTCAGAAAGTGGAGAAAAAAAGGTCGAGGCACGGGGGCGAGTTTTTTTCCACGTTGCACATGCGATTCCTGTTTATGTATGTAACGCGCACACAGCAAGATAATTCAGTTATTACCGTGTAGTAAAAATCTACGGAACGACGAGAGGTCGTATAACGCTCGTTAACACTCAACCCTCCACTGTCCGAAATGAAAACGAACGGTTTTAACGTTTTTCTTAACTTTTTTAACGTTAAATTTTGCTAAGGGTCGTTTTTTTGTATAATTGGAATTAAGCGTTGAAAATTGAGGAAATTTGCAAAAAGGGGAAATTTATATCGGGTCAAGAAAACGATAAATTTATTTAAAAAAAAAGAAGTGCGCCAATGCGTGAAGCGTCAAAGTCGCAAAAATTCCTATTTGCGACGAAGACCCAAGGGGTTTCGAGGAAACGAATGCTTCCTGCGTATTTATTATAACGAGTCGTCGTGATTCCCGAGATATCAAAAGCCATCGAAGAGAATGAGAGACGGTGAGCCCGTTTCCCTCCCCTCCCTCAATTCTCATCCCCGCGATGCGAGAAGGGATGAGAGTTCGAAATATCATTTTCAGGAGGAAAAAAGAAAATAAATATGAAAAATAAAATATCACGGGAGGAAGGAAAATGATGAATCAGGGAATCCAAAGGCGGAGCGGTGTACACCCCGAGTGTTCTTTCGTCGATTATTATGAACGGCACAAAGCAACGAGAGAGCGTATTCCTTCGTACAACTCGGTGTCTCCTCATCTACGTTTCAACCTCTGGCTCTTTTTCTCCTGTATAACTTTTGCTCTCGTAACCCAAGCTCGAAGGATAATGCCGAATCCCTGGGATATAATAATGCTGAACTTCCTTTCAGTCTCTCTCTATCTCTTTTCTACCCTCTAACCATCTCGGTGGGAGACCACTCGCCATCGTCATCTCAACCACAATGTCACATTTTCCCTTGGTAAATTATCTCTGGCAAGACGCTACGTGCTTTTCATCTCTTTCCTCATTGTACGTTTATTTATTTATTTATTTTGTTATTTTGTTATTTCAAACCCTCGTATACCTCGAAATTCATTCACCCCATTGAATTAAAATTTATTTGTTCATTTATTATTTTTCATACGGATTTCATATTGTTTTTTTTTCGTTGTTCAGTCAGTAATTAAAAACCCTGTCCACCCTCGGCTCTTTTTTCTCGTCATCCCCTAATTCTTTCGTCTCTTTTACAATTTTTGTTATTCGTAATATTTTATTTCGTCCCTGTGACCGAGCACTCGATTCCATTCTGGAAAGGACGATTCGCGTCAATGCGCGACCGGGAAATAATTCGTGCGAGAACCGGTGGCGTCGCCGAAGCGAAGGGCAAAAAAGAAAACAAACAACCTGTCACGCTTCGGTGATAAATGTTTTTTATTCCCTTCTACGGGCGGGAGAGGGTGGTCGATGACGGTAGAGAGGGGGGTTCTTTGTGAGATTTCTTTTTTCTCGCGAATCAGGAGGTAGAAATCCTCGAGAAATCGCGCCGTCGAAGAGCGAAAAGAGAGACGCCTCGTTCCTCTTCGTGCGCTTTTAGAAGCGATTCTTATAATGCCACCCCCCACCACCCCCTTCGAGCAACCTGCTCGAAGGACGAAGGACCGAGTCACGTGGAACGGGGGAAAAGACACACTCTCTCCCTCTTTCTCTCTCTCTCTCTCTCTCTCTCTCTCTCCCTCGGAGGGTGCAAGCTTCGCCGCAAGCGGGCGTCCAAACAGGCACCCCCTCGAAACGAGGCATCCTGTGGATATAGAAAAGTTCATCTATATACGTATATATACAACTCCGTAGACGTATATACGTTTGAAAAACCAACCACCCTCTATTTTTTAACCTCCCCACCCCTCGCCTTTTTCCATTTCTTGCCGATATATTCGGCCTCTATCTCAACTCCCGTACCCTCGAAACTTTTTTACTTTTATCTTTCGTACAGTCTGACGCGATCGTACCGTTCTCAGATCTTCCAGCTCGCCATACGTCACGAAAATTTCATAACTCGATGATATCGAGTTATCGAACGAATCTCGTTAATTCAACGTCGTCTCGTGCGTTCGTATTTTTCGAGGGTTGATATTCCTAACTCCGATCGATTAACGAATCGTTGCAAAATATATTTTAAATAACTGTAATTTAAAACATTTTCCGAAATCTTAAAAAATCTCATTCCACCCTAAATCTATACATAGAGTCGTGTTATCGAAAAATATTTCGTCCTAAGTCCCGTCGAGCTTGTTATCGAAGAGACGGAATTTCCGGAATGATATCGACGTTATCCCCCGAATTCAATACTAATTCGATGATATTAAATTTCGTACATGGAAACTTTCGCAGCGAGGGAGAGGACTTACGATATAAGTCTTGCAATCTTAATTTCGCCTTGTGCAGTGAATTCAATGGCACACACATACCCACACACACACACACATGCACACAAACACAAATACACACACATACATAAACATTCGAGATACACGAAGTTCGCCGATGGAGGGAAAAAGCAACCCTCTATGCCGGCTTATTGATCAGATCACAAGTCATTCGAGAAGCACCTCCCACCCCTTATCGCGCTACCCTCGTGCTCGCACCACTTTCCCCTTCCACGAGCATTTTTTTCTCCCGAGCATTAGCCATCGATGTGAAACGCTGCAGTTTTATTCGTGCGTCGTAGGCGGCACTGCCATCACACTCCCTACCATCGTCCTACCGAGTCCTCGCCCTTACCACTTCGCCGTGCCGAGCCACCCAGCTCTACTTCGCGCGACCCTCTCAAACTTCCTTTTGGGCAGGGGGAGGGACGGCGGCGGGGGTGGGCGGGGGCGGAGGGGGGAGAACGAGGCAAACTGTCTTTTACTTCGTCGCGCTTTCAGCCGTAACGTCAACGAACGCGATTCCGTCTCGCTCAGCCCCGAATATCCACAGCCGCCATTTTTTTTGTTCACACCGTTGTGCGCATGCGCGTTATACCGAGCAGAAAATTGTGAGGGAACACGTGGCTCGTAACCTTGAAGTTTTGTTCGTTGCTTGGGTGTGGATAAAGTTGGGTAGGATTGATATCGATCGATAGGTAGGATCGATCGATCGATCGATCGTTTGGCGAATAATTGTGTATACTTTTTTTCAGTGGAAAAATTGATCGATTGGAAGATAGATCGAAGATAGATATATTATCGAAAGTCTATTTTTATCGGGGTAGAAATATTAGAACGAGTTATCGATTTATGGAAGGCGAACTTTTCATCCCTTAACGAGGTCGTAATCTTATTTCTTTTTTTCGCAAAGGCATAAAAATGTTGATTATCCATTGTTTTTTAAATCGAATTTGCGGAATAGCGATTTTTACGTTCCGGTCGACTGGCACGGACTAATTTCTTTTTTGTCTCGGATCCTTAAATTGTCTCGCGCGGCGTGGATTTTTTCGCTGGTTGACGAAGTCGAAATTCGTTCATCTCGTTCTCGCGGAATTCATTTATGACCCCTTCCTTCCGCGTGCTTTTATCCGTAATGTAATTTTACTAGCTCCGCAATAATTTCCGATAATCGCATCGGCCGACGTGTAGAGGACGCTTCAGATTTCGTGCCATGTTTTATTTTCAAATTTTTCATAAAATAAAATCTTCGTTCGACACTGAAACGTGATACGATTTAAGAACGTTGGCTAAAGTATAGAAGACGAATTTTTATATAAATTATTTTATCCTTTGAAATAAATAAAAATTATTCTTATCGAAGAAATATTTGTTGGAAATAAATTTAACATTACGTAAACAAAATTCTTAATATTGAATCAGCCTGTAGACGAACGAGCCCCCCCCCCCCCCTTAACCACCAAGGTATAAAAGCCTCTTTAATGTTCTATAAAAGAAGGGGATTATTAAAAAAAATCCTCGCGTAGATGTTACGCGAGATGAGTTTTAACGGGAGCTTTTTTCTTCCACGTGGTCGGATAAAATTATGGCGTGTATACGACGTTGGTTAATGGCCGGTGCATAGTTCGCTACCGTGAAATAAGCGATATTGCTTACATACTTAATACCCCCGCGGACTGCTCGCATAAAGCGCGATAATCCAGTGCAAAAGCCAGAATGATATCAATTAGAAGCTAGGCGAGAAATTTACAAGATAAAATGAGTCCGCGCTTCGTCGCACGATGATAAAAGGGGCGAAATTCATTTTCGAAATAAGAGTTGATTTTTTATTATTCTTTAAAATCGACCGGAGCAAGTTAATTCTTTTTCTTTAATATTTTTTTGTGAATGATCGAAGTGTCAAGAAATAAAGATAATTTATTAAGAAAAATTGTGAAACGTCAGATTATACGCCCTCGGTTATTTTTTTTCATCGCACGCAACGAAACTTTGTTACAGTTCAGCGTCGTCGTCGACGTATTACCCACGCGACACTCATTTGTCTTTTTCATTTCGAGATATCTGCATTCTTCGCGACGCCGGGGGCGTGAAGCCATGGCGTCGAGAGAAAATAAGAGAGACGAGAGGCGAGAGGGAGAGAGGGAGGTAGAGAGAAAACGCGTGGATCTCGTGCGAAGGTGAGGACTTTTACGGATTTGGCTGTGTTGAAAAAGCTACGAGGAGCTCGGGTTGGTTCATGGAAAACCAATGGAATATACCATGGAACCGAGTAGAACCGTGAAGGAAGCTGAGAAGAAGAGGAAAAGAAAGAGGAAGAAATAAAATTGGGTACATACGAGAGACGAAGAAGAGAAAGAGAGAGAGAGAGAGAGAGTGAGAGAGAAAAGGAAAGGGACGCGAGCATCGCCGTCGGGAGTTGGTTAAATAAGGAACCAGAAATAAATAGGAAGGGAAGAAAAGAGCTCGTTAGGGGGTCTCGGAGAGTTTCTGAGTACCTACCCAACTACCCGACCAACAGAGAAAAAGAGAGAAAGCGGAGGCAGCAGAATCAGACCGTTCACCCCCTATTTTTCCTCTTTCTCTCTTTCACGTATTTTTTTCCCTCTTTCCGCGTCTTTCTCGTCCTTCACGATCCCTTACCCCACGCCCATCCATGTACAGTGTCGTGCCATGAAATTCTCCACACCGAACCCCTATACGTGCTCCTCTCGTCCACCCTTAAACATCTTCTTCCATCCCCCTTCCATCTTTCCTCTTCCACTACACATTTTTCCCTCCTCGTTACAGCGATATTTTCCTCATGTCAATGTTTCGATTTGAAAAAGTCTCCGAGGTATAAAAAGACCCGCGTGATGAAAAAAATGTCAAATTACGATATTGCAAATCCGAAAGTAAAGAAAAATGCAACAATTTAAAAAAAACGTGCAAAGTCCTTGTTTTTAACAAGAAACAAATATTCGTATTTATTTATTTCGATCGTATATTTGTACGATCTGCAAGAGAAACATAATTTGAATCGCCGCGACGTCATCAGACCTCGCCGTCGAAAAGCGCACCTAGCGACAACTCATGAAACTAATTGAACAGAAATCTTTTCAGCTAACAAATAAAATACTTTACGATGGCCTCCCTCGAGAAAATAATATTTGCGTTATACCTGTTATACATGAATAATTGTCCTGCATTTGTACCATGAGATATAATAAAAATGAATTTGAAAAATAAAGAGAAACGTGGCTAATAAAGTCGTAGTTATTTTGAAAACAAAAAACGATTATCCTCAAGATCATCACAAGCGTCCATGCACCACGACTATTATCGGGTAATAAAAATGTAACAAACTTGCGAAAGATAATACAAAAGTAAAACGAGCAGTACGTTCATTACGTTTTGCATGTGTAAGTGCCCGAGTAATTCCCAGACGCGCGTTACCGCTTCTTCGCCGAGGCCGCGCAATTTTGTTCGCAAATTACACGGTTGTGCGCGCACGAGCTACTGAAACGGTGATGTACCGGCTCGTGGAATAACGCCAATTGTAGTTCGACCCTTATCCGCGCTCCGAGAAACCAGTGAATCTTTACAAGTCTTCGATTTTTTGCACTGTCGCCTCGCGCGCTGACTTTTTGTTTTGTTTTAAACTTCAATTTTTATTTTATTTTGTAATTTTTATAATATTATGCTTATCAAGACACACCGTTAATAACTCAATTTCAACGACGATCATTATTTTTTCACGTACATTTTAGTCGATTAGCAAAGTAACAACGATCGAACGCAACCCGGAAGGGTTTGTTTTCTTGGACAGCACGTAGGTCTCGCGTGACGAGACCGGGAGGTCCGCCTTCCCTCGACTCTCTCTCTCTCTCTCTCTCTCTCTCTCGGCTAACGGGGACTCGCCACTTTTCAACTTTCGCGACAAATACGACGAAGTAAGCGTTAACGACGTGGCGATGTATATTTTACAGGCTTGAGTGTCCGCACGGTCTTCCTTTAAAAAGCTTCCGGTGCGTCCCCGCTCTTAACTGCCAATCGTAACATCGACGAACATAAACTGCGCCCGGCTCTCAGAATTTGTAATTCGTTAAGAGGTAAAGTGTCACGCAAACAACCCCCTTTGTATTTTCTATTTTCAAGGAGAAAGAAGCATCGCAAGCTTTGCATCGACATTAGCGTTTGCTAAAATTATATTCTTCGTCTGATTTACAAAATTCTGGTGCAAATTAAACAGTGCGAAAAAAGGGTTGTGTTTGATTTCGTGCCGGTACCAGCTAAATATAGCGCTGCCGACTACCTGCACTGTTCGTCAAAAAGTTCAATAATTTAAAAAAATGGACACCATAAGGGATGAAAAATGAAAAATATTATTTTTTTGCGACAGCAAACAATTCTTAATTTTCCATAATATTCGATTCCTAGTGAAAAGTGCACCAGCTAATCACGATCGAGTGATGTATAACCGCGAAATGAGAAATGATAAAAGACCTAGGGGTGAGTAAATAGATTGCAGTAAGGGTTGGGGTGGGGGTGGTAAAAGTGAGCTTGTAAGAGGGTGGATGGAGAGGGTGGGTTAACCAGTCACGAGCAATTGGTCGGCGTCATTCTGCGCCATTGCTCCCTTCCACGGGCGACGGGAGAGAGAACGACGAGACCGACGGGTTACAACCGCGATTATATTCGTTCGGCCCCTTCGAAGCGACCGCCATGAGAGAAAGAAAAAAAAAAGAGGCCGAAAATTGCCTGATTAAACGAAGTCGGTGTCGTCGCGAGTCCCGCAGCGCTAATTAGGGCATTATCGAGGAAGAGAAAGAACGGAGAGGGGGTGGGGATGAGAAAATAAGGGCGGAAGTGGCTGCGACATCGATAGCTCGATTACTTACGTGGGATAAACGGTGCATTTATTTATAAACGAACGCGAGACTCTTTAATCCAAAAGCACCAGATCGATCGTCGTAAATTATCACGAAAAAAAAACAAAAAACAAAAATCGTTCGATAAAATTGCGCGTCCAGAGATTCGTCGAATAATCGACAACATCGACCGAGAAATTGAGTCAATTAGGGGAAGCGAATCGACGCAATCAAATCGGAAGCTTTCGTCGAGGAATTTTCTGAGCTCTCGCTGCATTTTGCTACAAGAGGGAACAAAAAGATAAAAAAGGAAAAAAAAAGAAGAAAAATTCACGAGGCAGTAGCAAACTCCGGTTATGCCCAGAGCTCGTACGTCTCTCGTCGGTGCTTTAATAGGAATAATCGAGTGTCGATCTCGTTTCGATTAAAGGCGTCCGCTCCGGCGTCTGCTCGGCAGATTAGCGGCTGTTCGGTGTCAGCTGGCTACGAACGATCCCGGCTCGAGTATTAAACCGTGTTCCGCACCTTTTTTTCCCATCGAGAGGCAGAACTCTTTTTGTTTTTTCGAAGAAGAAGACGACGACGAGCCGAGGATGTAGCGAGAACGAAGAGACGCGGAGGCAATGTTCCAAATTTGCAAGGTCTTTTCGACGCTTCCTTTTTTTATTTTTTATTTTGGGGTCTCGATATTACAGGCGATTTTTTTTATAGGATACACCTGGTATATATAAGTATATATATAGAGAGAGAGAGATTGTATACAGTCTATAGATACGTATAAGTCATCCTGTCTAGGCGAGGTTTCCGAATGTTTCCGATTTTCCGATAGTTACTTCTAGAGAAGAAATCTCACCGGACGGATTAACCTTGGCTGGTACGATAGCTTTTCAATCTCCGGCCTTTGCCTAAGAAGACGCGAACGAGAGATGCGTTCTAGTAGAAGTACCATTCGACTCGAATTTCCGATGGAGAAATCCTTGAGAAGATCTTGAAAGACTTTTCGAGGAATAAAACAAAAAATAACATTGAAAATCGTTTCATTGGTCAATAATTAAAAAAATCATCTGCTCGGTCGATGAATACGCCTTAATGAGGCGATTGGCGTTTATTGATTCGCGACCGTGATGTGTCACTCGCTCGAGTTATCCTTCGAACGACCGAGTGGATAATCAATCGAAATTCCGGCACATCCTCTTTCGTGTTTCATTTCTCTACGTATAATTGGCATCGGGGCAGAGGCGAACGGGGGAGAGGGGTAACGCGTTAATTAAAGAATCGGTATCGGTATCCCGGTACAAGACGTGATATTATCGTTTCAAACGGGACGTATCTTTTCGTGACGATAATTGGACCGAATTTGTCCCGTTTGTTCGTTTCGCCGGATGAAGGGAGAACGAGTTTATCCGACGGCGGTCGAGACCCTCGGCAGGTGTTTGGGACGCTATCGTCGCTGCCACTGTGCCGATGATGGGAAATTGTATATATTAAAAGAAATATATAAATACTTTTCGACACACGCATATATAATTTCCATATCGAATTTACATTTTTGTACAAATTCTTCTACGAAAGAAAAAACAAAATTCTTCGATATCGATTCCTCCAAATTATCTTACTTTTGAATAATTATAAACGTTTTGAGAAAAATTACGCGTTCGATCTTCAATTCTACGATATTTCGTAAATAAGACTGAACGAGAATCGATGAACTAAGAATTCTAATCATCCATAATTAATTATTAGATTATCCAAAAATTCATAAGGATTCTTATTGAAAATAGAACGAGAATAACGATTACGCTGATAATTTATTGTTCGAGTCAACCAATGACTCGGGTAAGAATTTATCGATCGGTTCGATCGGTCTCGAGTTCTCACTCTAACCAAAAATATTCTTCGCGATTCTCCAGTGATCGGTCACAATCCACAAATCCGAAAAAAACTATGATTTGTATACAAGGGCGAGAAGGTGTAGGGAAGGAGGGACGAATTATCGAGTCACGCGATCCAAAAGACAACGACGTGTACATTATACATTAACGAGGTTCAAAGGAGTCAACGGTGCGGTCGAGAAGACGAGGCGAAAACGTTGAGGTACAAAGTCGCCAAAGTGTCAGGCCACGAGAGACATCCCGTTCTCCTTACCCCGGGTTTAACGCCGTCCTCGTTCGTCGAGGGTACAAAGTTGCACAGAGGACGCAGGGAAAGTTGACCGGGAGATCCGAAGGTCGAGTCGAACAAAGATGTAGTGAGAAGGAGACGATCGAGTCTCTTCACAAGGGCCAGGCGAACCGTGAACTTGGGTTCAATCTCGTGGAATTCCTAAAAAGAAATCTGATGGCCTCGCTCAATCGCTGGAAGATCCCAACAGCCAGAAACGACGGGTTCGGGAGAGAATCTTCATGGGCAGCGAACACCTCATCCGAGGGCTCCAACTTACCAATCCGTCTGGAAGATCGTTCGTGTTCCGGGCTTCGTCGAACTCGAGTAAACCTGGGGAGGGAACAAAAACGCGGCCACGATCGTTAAACTCGGATCGTGAGAACGACCTTGATCCATCGGGCGATCGGTACGTTATAATCGATATCTCGATCGACAACACGGAAATATCGATCGAGTTGGAAATTTCGAGTTTCCGAGAAGATCGCGAGGGCCAAGTGCTCGTACGTCGATGAGCCCTAGGGGCATTGGAATAATGATGGATACGCGAGCGAAGAAGGGCAGCAATGGGTACGAAGAATGAATTTCGTCGGTTGGTCGGGATTGGTGGAGGACTGAAAGGCCCGGTGTCCCGCCTGCGGGTGACGTGTGCGAAAAGCGAGGGAGAATGGCAGCAGGTGGTGCCGATTTCTTTCTCTCTCTCTCTCATTCTCTTTCTTTCTCCTTCTTTCTCTTTCCTGCTCTTACTTCGTGTTATAATGTTCCACGGGGGCTTATAGTACAGTTCTTCGTGAAGAACTGGGAACGAGCGCATAATGGGTCAAGACCGCGTGTTCACCCACGTGCATCAAGTCACACCCTCTGGGCAGTACGGAGGGGCTCTACCGAATAGGGCCAACCCATATTGCTTCTCGGGGGTGAAAGTCCACCATAGGATCATTACGAAGAATATTTTCTGTACGAGGAGAACCCAGAGTCATTGATCGATCGAATGATCCATCAATTAAGGGATCGATAATTGAACGACTGAATTAATCGACCGACCCAACTAATTAAGCTAAATAATTGATCGATCCAATCAATAAAAGTTCAGCTAAATAAATAATTGATCGAACCGATCGATGATCGATTCTCTCGGCTAACCTCGTTTCTCGTCAACGGTTCTCCACACGTACGACATTTCTCGAAAATCTTGAAACACCTCAACGTTGACCGGGGGATCATTGACTCGAAGAGGATGTATAATAGTCGAGGGGATCGGAACGATTAGCGAACGGTGTTAACGATGCGTCAGGGCATAGCCGTTACGTCAAACAAGCAGAAGCAGCGACAGCGGAGAGACGAGTTAATGGCACGTAGCACGGTGTGAGACGTCAAGTTAATGGCATGCCACTTCGAAACGGCGCGCGAACGGAGGTGCTTCGAAATGGAGTTAGAATACGGGGTGTAGTTTCTAAACGGCGCGACTGTTGAATAATGCTTTTTTCCCGGCAATACGAAGCAGCTTCGGCCCGCGAGGCCTTTAATTACTGATGTCGAGGTGTTAGTTCGCGAATACCTGCAGGCACTCTCAAATAACTCTCCGTCCATATAAACAGATAATCAAGTTTTCAAGTCCGACGTTGAACGATCAAACTTTAATAAACAATAGACAAGTGGTCTGACCGCTCTATGACCTCAAATATCATTTAGATATTTTTACGTGCTATCTTTCAGCCAGTGCAATTATTTTTACAATTATTATTATTTTCTAATTATTGGGTTAGAAAAATTGAACGACTGTAAAAACTAGTAAGAAACTGAGCAAAGCATCGAGGGAGAAATGGCTGTTTCGTCAGAAGTTGTAATAGAGAAGCTGAACGACTTCTCCGTATTTTCATATGAAATTCCTTATCGAATAAACGGGAGGAAGAAGCCCTATCTTGGCACGTTTCTTGGTAACCTAACGAGCTTGCGACGTCATCGTGTCATAGTGTGATATATTTATTAAAGTATATACATCAGATACACGTATTGTTACTCGATGATGGCGGTATCTGATTTCTGGTCCGTATTCCCAGGTTCCAGGAACAAAAAAAAACGAAGAAGCGCGAGCTGTAGTCAGAAGAATCATCCAATCCCCAGAGTTACATTATCCTCGCTCGACCAATTTCCTATTTTCCCTTCTTGCATCTCGAGCAACTCCTACCACCCTGCTTCGTCTCTTATATTTCGCGAAATATTCGCATCTTCCCCTTCTCCCGACCAACGGCGAAAGTCGACTTTCTCCGATAGCGGGAAATGAGAAAATGATAAGAAAATATATATATATATTTTTTTATTATGCAAGAATAAAAAAAGAAGAAACGACGACGGTCTGTGTGCGAAACGGGAAGAGGGCACGAGATTTCGTTGCGAAAATACGAAATCGAAGGGGCGAGAGAGAAACTGGGGATGAAGATGGCGTCTAAACGGTAACGGAGAGATCATAAATCTTTGCGCAGGGTGCTTCCTTATCGGTTATTCCCCGGGAAATGGTCACGTTTCGAACTACCTTTGCTCTTTGCTCCATCGCGTTTTATGCTATTTTCTTGATTTTTCGGTGAATTCTTCGGGACACGAAGATCTCTATTCGTGTCCTTCGTGACATTTTTTTTCTTCGTGCAATAGTCGATATCGCCGGAAGATGGCGCATGTGCGACGTTCCAAGCGCTTACGTGCACCCGATAGCCATTGCGTGAGCCATTCAGCCATTTCGATCACCCGTAAGCACCTCGATACGTTTTATTTTTCTTCGTTTCGACAGCGTGTCCTGCAGTCACGACAAGCACAGCTCGAATATCTCGATAAAAGTTCGCCAAAGACTCTAACCAACTTCTTGTCCTTTTTCGATCCTTACCTTCACTTTTCATAACTTTTCTTTTTTCTTCGTCTTGTTCGAGTTCTCTAGACCCAAATATGATATCGTTTATATTTAATTAAGGTCGCTGGGCCAACTTCGTGACTGAAAGAAGGATAACAATAAATAGTTTTTATTTTATTCATTTTTTTCATAGAAAACAAACTTTTTCCCATATTTAACACGATAGTTATAATTTTTATAGTGGTCAAGACTTTTCTAACGTCTCAAAATCAGAAAGACCAGTGACAGAAACGAAACTGACTTTAATTTTCAAAAACGTAAAGTCGTGAGAAAAGATTTGTTGTTTATTTTAATATGTTGCAAGACTCTTCGTACTCTTCTTTCGATAATGTATTTCGCGAATCTCGTCAGGTCGAGCCGACACGTAGAATATCCGGCGTTCGTTATCGCAGTACTCTGGGTCTTCCGGTTTGAAGAGTTGTCAGGTGCGGGCGAAGGGCCCTTGAGCTTGGGTGAAACGGAAGAGGTATATCGCGAAGAGACCGAGGGACAGTGTGTGTGTGTGTGTGAGCGAGAGCGAGAGGGAGAGAGAGAGAGAGTGAGCTGAATCGAGAAAGACAAAATTAAAGATAGGCCCCGAGCCAGTCTGTGTTTGGCCCGAGAAGGCGAGAAAGTGATGGGAGAAGGGGCGGAGAGTTTCGCGAGTATTATCTTGTCAGCGCGGATAACGACACCTCGGAGGCGTTCTCGACAGAGCCCTCATCAATTATAAATCCCTCCGAGTCTCGGACGGCGATTCCAACGAAGCCAAAGAGAAGAGAGCCCTGAGGATGATGAGAGAACCGAGAACCGCGAACACCGATATTCGTCCGGAATGAGAAAATCAGGAGCATACCCGGAGCCAAATAGGCGATATCCCTCGACAGCCTCGACTATTATAATCTTGCAAAATCACCGATCGAGACAGCGTTCACGTCGTTATTTAAAAATCTTATATATGTTTTATATACATATATACATATATATATATATATAACACGATGGTTTCAGCTTTCACGAACATTTGGAATACGACCAAGCGTAATCGAAGGATCGGAAAATAATTGCGAATCGAATATTTTTCATTGCCTCTCGGTGACAAATTGTCATCCGAATATCGATAAACCAAGATTTACGATGCAACGATGAAATCGAATTAATTCTCGTATCTTATTTTGAGGTCGATAATCAATATTCATTTTTTATCATCGATAATTGTGTTGAAAAAATAAATGAATTTTGAATTATTCATAAAATTATGGTAAAAAATTGTCCATTCTATTCTTTCGATAATTTTGTTTTCGTCCGATCTTCCGTCCTAGTGATAACCAGGGCGACAATGCGAAAGATCGACGGTTAGCGTTGTTTTTAATTTGTATTCCGACAGCGAATGGCGACAGACCCGCCGTATCTTATTGAAGCTCGCGACGATTTTGTCTGTCGCGGGCCACCCTCGAGGACAAAGCTGGTCCACGTTTTAGTTAATGAAGGGTTACGAGATATCCACCTAATAAAAAAATGATAATAATAAGACATAATAATAAATGGTAACCAAAGGTGTCATTACCGCGGCAATTTGCCCGGCGCACCTTTCTGCTCGAGACACTTCGGAAAGTGGGACCCTTGGGCTAGATATTTTTTGTCTCTTTCTCATTCCTCGTCTTGTTTCGTACTTTTTTTATTTATTTATTTTTTCATTTCTTCCCGAAAGCAAGAAATCGTCTCTAGGTCCGTCGGTTCTTTGACTTCGACTCGATTTCTCACCCCCTTCGGGCGTCTTCTGTATTATCGCGATTGTCGCATCGTATTCCCTCTTCGTCGTCGTTAATGGTCCGACGAAGGCGAGAGAACGATAATAACGCGACGTCGGACGATTATCCGGAACCCGTCGCTTCTCTCGTTATACGATACTCTGGGAAAAAGCGGTAACCGATCGGACCTTTATTCTCCTATATATATACATATATAGTCCTCGGGGGAAAACTCTACGGGAGTTAACAAGAGATTCTTCGTCATCGCCCTCGTGGCAAATGAGCGACGCGAGATTTACTCGATGAAAATTTTCATTCTCAACCCGCTCACGCCGAGGGTCGAATTTCTCTCGACACCGGAGCATCTCCGGTTGCCCGACTCCAGGCGCCTTTCTATTCTATCCCGACGGAAATTTCGATCCGACGCTTAAAGTTTTTATCGTCGACGAGGCACGCAGTGTTATTAAGCGAGGTCAATTAAAAAACAAAGTAAATTCTTATTATTTTTGTTTCTGGTGGTACAAAGTGGCTGAAATGTCGGAGTATATAGCGACGAACGAGCGAGACTCCGCCGCGCGTCGACGAGGGGTTGAAGTTCTATCGGGAAAAAGAAACGCGAGGGTAAAACTTGCCATGAGGGTGCGGCAATCTGTCACCAGGCGACGCTACGATCGAATAAAAATGCCGCGTTAACCCTAAAAAGAATTCTGCCTCGTTGATGGTAATGCAGTTATGCTGGGAAGCTTGCATTACCGACCGATCGAGCAATCTTGGTACCCGAGTCGCCCGCCAGATCGATCTGCTCGCAGTTTTTTCAAGAATGATTTTTATCATTTTTTCTTTCATTTAATTAATTTACGTCTTGGTGAATATACAGCGTTTTATGTGCATAGTATTTTAATACGAAAAAGAGAAACCTTAACGAATGATAAATTTTAATTCTTGTCAAAATTGAGAAATTTTCAATTGTTTTGACATTAATTATATTTCGATTTTCTAGCCTATCGTTTGAGAGAGTGGCTGTATTTACAGTATTTAAATAATTATTAATTATCTAATTAATTATCGATGAATCATATTTATTAATAATTCCATCAGAATATCGATCGATTTAAACAAATTTAATGGTTATCCATGAAAAATCCAAAGTCGACTCTTTTCGCGAATAATTTATAGATAGAGACCTACGACTGGTTCGTCGTTCCCTAATCGAATTCTCGACGCAAAATTTCAAGCAGTGCTTTTTCCCATTCTCACCGTATGCGCTCATGGAGAGTGCGAGGGAGGAAGAGAGATGCAAAAAAAACACTTTCTTGTCGGACAGCCGGCGTCTGAGCTACCGCACAGTGAGCCCCGGTGAATATTTCGTTGATATATAACTGAAAAATATCTCGAGCGTGTAATAAAGCGCGGGAGAAAAATGTCGAGACTCGAAGCAAGCCTCGAGACGAGAGCGAAGCATGCCGGGGAATGATATACGAGTATCATACGTCACAATCAGCTGCACGTGGCGCCCAAACGCTTGAATATATTCCACCGAAGCTTCCTACCTCTCTCTTTCTCTCTTTCTTTCTCTCTCCTCCACCCTTATACTCCTGGCACCTTTCTCGTTCCATGAAATTGCATATCCACTGCATACCTTAACATTATCCAGAATTGTTTTATTGAAACTCTGGCTCTTACTCGCCCGAGAGCGAGCAAGATAGATGGATAGGCTCTATGTGTGTGCATGCCATCGCGTGTATTACACTCCTCCAGAATAATACTCGAGGTGATATCTGCGTATATTCATTCTAAATATCCAACCCTTAAGCTCGATTCTTGAAAAAATCTCAGAATTCGTTTATCTCTATTTTATTTATTCTCAATATTCGGAGCATTAACAATTTTTCAAACGTATTTGAAAATTATGTTCAACGTATGAGAAGTACGTTTTGTAGTCAGAGAATTCGTTAATTAGTCAAAAGAATATGAAAAATCTTAGCATCGATTCAACTCCAATTTTATTTATGTTTAACGTAAAAGAATAATAGGGAATCCACTCCACTCAATCTTTGTAAATTGTTGATTAATAATTTCAAGAAAATTATAAAATTGAAAAATTCGTTGAATGTTAAAAGCAAAACAAAAATACGCGGATGAATAATTTTTGTTATTTCTGCGCACAGGATGCAACCTTCTCGAGATCGATCGACCGGACGCTCGGCCTCGAGTTCGGAAACAGTTTATGAACCAAACGGAGACGAGTCGTTAATTTTTTCGTCGCGATGGTTAACGAGGGTGAACAACGGACGGTTAACGAGGGTGAACGTTTGCCACACTCTTTTCTCATGTAGCGTATATATTTTCGGCGTATACGCGTATCTATAGCCGGGCATTGGTAGTACGTTGCATACGTGTCGGGATCGATATCACGCAGGTCGTGCGCGGTTTCAAGTCTTATCTGACTCGCCTATCGGTGTCCGTTCGAAAATATGATACCATATGCTAATATAACTCACGCATGGCTCGACGTAAAAAAAAAAGAAATGTGGCCTAAGAGCACGAGAGAAAAAGAAGGGTGAGAGAGAGACAGAGAGAGAGAGGATCGAGAAGGGGAAAATGGGAAACGCGGGTTGCGCACTAACCACGTCGAGGGACAAAATGAAATAAGTAATAACGAAAAGTGCTGTCACGCTTCTGGTTATCGATCACCCGTGTCTCACGATCACTAGCTAACTGTAATTGAAAAAAACAAAATATATATTTTCAGAATTTTTAATACAATTTTCAAAAATTACAAACAAATTTTTTAATTAATTTTCAGCCACTCGACATTTTCATAGAATTTGATGGAAAATAAATGAGTAAAATTGAAACGTAGCGAGTTTTTGTTTAAGAATTGAAAATTTCCCCCAAAGCTTCGACCATATAATTAATGTAATATTTTGTTCTCTTCGTGCGTTGAAATATTTTCGTCGCGATGAAAATTTATACGCGCGATCGAAAAGCTGGCGGTTCGTTGGTCGGTTGATATTAAACAATGAATACTGCATAGATTACTATGGCTCTTTCTATGCACAATGGATGATTTTTAGAGCGCAGGTACGCGCTCGACTGGCTATATAGCTTCTCGTTAATATATAGCATTAAAGTGAATGAGATAGCGAGATCCGCTTATGTATCGGCGGACGGTACGTGTATCCTGTCCCTTCGAATCACGAGCTGCCTCGTTTCACGGGATTTTCGAAGTACAAAAGCAAACATCGACCTCTCTTTTACCGCACAGACCGCATAAACCCCTTTCCAACCCCCCACCCCTCGTCCCGCCCCTCTTACCATGATATCCTCGCTATATATCATTATGTATATTCATCTATCCTCTGTCTGTCGTTACGATAGAATATATCGAATATTTACCGCAAACTCATTTTTAATTAATTTATTTTGTGGCAATTTTAATTTCTTGTTAAACATTTTTTACCAATTTTCATTTTTGTTTGCCATTGTTTATCACTCTAGACGTATTATCAAAAATATGTTTCGTGAAATTCACCCTTAAAACGTTTACAAAAAAATAAATTAAATTTTATTAGATGAAAACCAAAATTCTACATAAGATCATGATTAATCATGCTTTTATTTAGAACGAGGAGTTATTGGGAAGTAGGTCAGGCATTCGATCGATGACTTTGTCGTATCTTCGAGTCGATTCCTACGAGTCGATCGCGTTCGACTTGAATAACAAATATTGTTTGCGACGAGAGAAAAAAGAAATGTATATCGGGCGTTCGATGAAACCGGTGTCGGTGGAAATAACAATCATTCGAGTTAGAGGATTGGTGTGGTGCACAGACCGTGTACAAACGTTTGGTCGATTGGTCGCCATCGGGTTTACTCGTTGGATGCGGCAACGAAAACCACCCCCTGTGCGTCGTGGCTCATCCCTCGACGCTACTGGACCGACGAAGTAGGGTGGAGGAGTGCTATCCACGAACGGGATTACAGTTTCCATCGTCCCTTCCTCGTTCGCGTTCACCGCACTCGCCCCACTCCTGTCTCATGGGTAACGGGCATTGCCCAGTTCCATCAAACGTGTACCGATATCCCGATGGCCATCGCCGCGTGGACCTCTCGAATCCATTTTTTTTTCTCTTCTTTTTTATTATTAGTTTTATAACGATACGAGCTTTTGAAATACAATATCGTCCTTATAAAAAATGAAAAAATAACGACAAAGCTCGCTCCGATACTTCTGTTTTATCGAAGCGTTATAACGCAAAATATTGAATTTCTTTTTTCTTCGGAAACAGGCCAACCGCTTGATATGAATAAATATGAAATACAAAATTCTGATCGATGAATAATTTTGTTTATTCTTCGATAAATAAAATTTCACAATTTTCGTCAAAGTCGAGGTAAAAAAAGAATTCTTCTTCTTCTTCGTGTAAGTAAAATAAAATGTTAAATATGTTAAGGACCGAACGCGTCCTTACGTAATTCGAGGATCGCGATTTTCCACCATTTCGCTTTTATTTTCGCTTTGGTAATCGATATATCTATGTATATTTTAGCCAAGAGGCCTTCTTCACTCGCGATATTCGTAGAAAGACGACGAGAACGCGATGCTGCTCCTTTGCGATGCTGCTGCTCCTGCTGTACCTTCGCTATATATAACTATATAAATACATGTATATATATATATATATATATATATATATATATATATATATATATATATATCTATACGTATATACGAGAGGCTCGCTATGAGAGTAGAATTTCTGTGCTGCCGTACGAGAGACGCCGACTGAAATAAATCTTCGGCCCTGGGCTCTACATCACCGGTTGGCAAGCAATTTGGGCCCCGGCGATAACTCATACGTGCATCGATAGTACCACGGGCTTCGAGTATATATGCATAATATATTATGTATGTATGCATATAGTACATATATATATATATATATATATATATATATGTACTATTCTACGATTTACGTATACGTACATGTATGTATGTATTATGTACTCTGAAATGTTCGTGGTGTAGATAATACATAGTAGAGAGAAACAGAGGAAAAGAGGAAGAGAGAGAGAGAGAGAGAGAAGAGAAGCCTCGAAAGATTCTCGGATGATTGAGAAGGACGAAAGAGGATGTATAAAGGGGTGAAGAGTAAGAGAGGGAGAGGTGTCGTTGAGTTTCAAATCGAGACAGGGTGTGAGAACGAGCGAGAGAAGAGAGGACCTCTTATACTCGGAACATGGAAACCTCTTATCTGTATATATGTGTACGTGTGTGTGTGTGTGCGTGTTTGGTTCAGGCACCGAGAAAGATAGAAGAATTTGACAACCCGGTATAGAATATGCATATATATATATATATATATATATATATATATGTATGTATAAAAGAATGAATAAAAAGATAGGTGACGTTATTATGTTGATAGGGTCGTCGGTCGTTGCACACAGCAGACGAGAGAAACCGCGCGCGCTACCGACGATCGTGCCAATTTTCTCGTCGAGCGAGGCGATGGGTATTACGAATTATCGACTGTACCTTTTACCAAC
Source organism: Netelia virgata (assembly GCA_951802705.1). Taxonomy (NCBI): domain Eukaryota; kingdom Metazoa; phylum Arthropoda; class Insecta; order Hymenoptera; family Ichneumonidae; genus Netelia; species Netelia virgata. The sequence continues at coordinate 40,481,355 of OX637866.1, read as the reverse complement.
GGAAACATCCTTGATCCGAAAACGTTCTTTTTTTTGTTTGTTTTCCAGCAAATTTGCCTAGTTTTTCGACAACGAGAGTCGTAACGTTGAAATATCAAAGTAGCGTTCTTGCTTCGATCAATATTCAACTCATCGCCAAACATTGGCTCATTGCATAGCATATTTTGAATGATTATTTGCACGAATATTCGGAAAAGTACAACGAATTGTCACTTATAGACTGGCGAAAAAGTAATTGCACTTTTTTGTAATCGATCGACATACATTTACGTGTATTAAAAATGCGATTACATTTTGGCCAATCTAATATACATGTTTAATAATAATAATAATATTAACGATAGTAATAATAACAGTAGCAATAAATATTATATCATTTTGTAAAAATATATTTTAAATCTTGAGTATAAACATTTTTTGTTTTCTAAAAAACGAGTCATCTTTGTATTTTGGAAATATTTCAAGGTTGAAATAAAATATAAGCCCATTTTTGACTAAAATTGAGCGAATCTCTGTAATCCAGTCAATTTAAGTCCATCGTGCGAGTAAAATTTATCCTCCCCGCACTGACGTAGCTCGAGCAGTCCTCCCTTCGTGTGCTCTTGCTGGTCTCGATGTTGCTCGTGTTAGCTATAGCTATACCTATACACGTACTCTCTCTCTAAGAACGGTGGCTCACGTAAATCCTTCCCTCCACCGTACTTACTACTCCACTCAACTTATAGGCCCTCTTGCTTCTGAGCAGCTTTCTCTCTCTCCCTCTCTCGCTCTCGCCATCGTGTGTATGTGTCCGGGAATACCCGTCCGCAGAATCCAAGGGTTATAGGTAACGTACATACGTCTTTGCATATAATTAGAAGAGCATTGAATCCCCATGCTCTCTTTTCTCTCCCCCTTGAGGGACGCGTTTCTCTCTCGAACCAGTCCATTCAGTGATTTCAGCATCAGGATCGAGCCACGTTGCCCACGCTGCTACGACATCCTCTCTCTCTCTCTCTCTCTCTCTCTCTTTTGCCCTTGCCTCCTTTTCCTTACCCTGGCACATCAATAAAACTAAAAAAAGATCCTCATCGTATTCACCGAAGAAGGGTTGAAGGGTAAGGGGTCTCTTCCTTCGTTCATTCCAGGCTTCCTTGCACGATCCGTACGTGGTTGGGCCTGCAGGTACATTTCGGTGACGACCCATATGCATATTACGCAACAAAAGGGACGGCAGGACGAGGGAAAAATGAGCGAAGCGACACGGGGACTTTCGCTCGTTTTTTTTTGGAGTCTCGTGCTATGGAGATTGGCCCATGAGAAGCAATTTAATGGCGTGGAGAAGATCGTGGAAGTATGCGAAAATAAATCATTGACGGTCTACGATCGCGTTACTTCGGGGAATACCCGTGAGAACAGCAGCGCCTCTAGCGGCGGTCGAGTGAACCAATTCCTAACCTAAGATCGGAAAGTCGTTAAAATTGGAGGAATTTCGATATCTCGATAAAGATTAACTCGATCAAACACGAAATTCGAAAAAAACGATATTTTCTATCGAAATTCAACATTATAAGATGATTTCAAGGTGATTTGAATTATTTTATGACAGCGCCTCTAGCGGCTACCGGACAAATTAATCCCTAACCTAAAATCAAACGATTCTTTAGCCTTCAAGAAATTCGATATATCGAAGAAAATAAATTCGACCGGAAACAAAATTCAGAAACAAATATTTGTTTCTAAAATCAAATCTTTAAGAATCGTTTCAAACTTTAAGTCGATCTGATATATGCACGCAAGTTTAATTTTTATAACTAGGGAGCACGGTCGAAACCCTTTTTTTCCTTGCCGGGATCAAACTCGCAGTGGCTCAGTCCTTCCTGGGTGTGAGAGCGAAGGAAGGTACACCGGCGGACGGAAGGAACGAGACGCGTCCTTGGGAAAATTATATGCAGGTAGTCGTTCTAGAGAAAAGTATGCGATGGTAAGAGAGAGAGAGAGAGAGAGACAGAGAGAGGGTCGACTCATTGTGAACATTACACGAGACCTCAGCGGGTACCTGTGATAAATTATCGCGCATTGAGATTTGGCCGGGGCGACTCTACGATTGATCGTACGGGGTACGTAACGAGGCTTCTTGAATTTGAATATTGACGCGCGAGCCGCTTTGAAATTCTCACGCGCGACTCACCATTCTGTCGATCTTCGTCAAAAGCGCTCCAGCTTTTTTCACGGGCTTACCTGGCTCGAGGCTACAGTGGGACGCACAATGATTCTGTGATTTGATTTATCGGGGAGCGAGAGAGAAATTTGGCGAGCGGACGGGTTACGCGGACACGACCTCGTGCATACATTATAAGAGACCCATTGATTCGCCCTGGGGTACTTCGCGTATTACGCACGAGGCAAAAACTTATCTATAGGTAACTGGGGGGAAAAAAATCAAAGGCAAATCAAATAGGAATTTTTTCATTCTACGTGCTTAATTTTTGGAAATAAACTGATTCGGTTGAAATTGAAAGAATAATCGAATTCGATCGATTATCGATTATAGATTCGAAAAATTGATCGTAAGATTTTAATATTCTAACCGTTCTGTTTCGATGGTTTTTATTTGATTAAAATCCGTTAATATCCGATTAACGACGCGTTTAAAATTTGTTCGTAAACATTAAAAAATATTCAATAAACTTTTAGGTTCGTAAACATCGTTTGCGTTACAACGCGTTCTTTTCCATTCTCGAGTTCTGCCTTTTTCATACTTTTTTTTACCTCCCTATACGACTCGACTCCGAGGCTTCTAGTATGAAAAACCGACGCGCCCCTCGCTCCTCTCGCCCCTTCAACCCCTCAGCACGCAAGAACGATTTGCATACGCGGCCGCCGGCTGCGACGTTTTTTTCTTCTCGCTCCATCCCCCGTGACTCAGTTTTTTTTTGTTCTTCGACTCTACGCACGTCCTACTACGTTTTACAACGCACTGTCGCTCGAAAACTCGACTTCGCGAGATATTTCGTAACAAAAAAAACAATTCAAAAAATTGCGAAACAATTGTGCGGGTAATTAGATTAAAAAAATTGTATTTTTAATCATCGCGTCGAATTTTTTGAGAAAGAAGACCGCCGATAATGAGCTTCGTACATCGTTTTACAAATTAACAATAAAATTAAAACGGGAGGCTTGAGATTACAATTTTCGTTCTTCAAAATTTTTAACGAAACGTCGAAAGAAATACAAAAATAGTAACCAACGACCGATTTAGTAAAATTGCTCGTCAATTTCGTTTCTCGTTGACGCTCGATTTTATTACGACGTTCTATCTTGTCACAATTATTAATTTAATTTTCTTAACTGAAAGGGCATTCTCCGACTCATAACAAAAATATTTGCTAGACGCACATTGATGTTAAAATCGATAATTAAAATTTGTCAATTAACGAACGAAGATTGATTTAAAAATGTGAATTAATACAAAGAAAAAAAATGGTCGTATTGCGTGGCACAATACAAATTTAATCGCGTTGTCATTAAAATAATAAATTAACAGTCGATGAATTTTATCGATCGTTTCATTCACGCACTAATAATAAAAATAACATAAATTATTCGCTCTCGCCTCCCCCTAACAAAGTCCACTAATTACTATCAGCGAGGTGCGTTATTCGTCCCGTTATTTTATTACGTCGTAACGATCGATCGCCGACAAAAATTTCATTCGGTCTCTGGGTCAGAAGGGCCGTTACCCTCCCACCACCACGGTTCGAGACGAGCACTTAACCGCGCTTTGTTAATTACTGACAGTACGAGGAGAGACGCGTGAATACAGACGAAAGTGGAGAAAACCACCCTTTTGGCCGGAATGGAGGCAACGACACGGCGGCCATGTTGACGCATGCGCCGTGAGAGCGAAATACGTCGAATCACCCCCGCAGCATTGTAGGCACTGAAAAGGGGGTGGGGTTTGCATATATATATATACATATATATAAAACGAGGGGTTGCCGAGTACAGTCGGAAAACTATTGACTCGCCATGGAAAAACGATTCGTATCAGAAAATATAATGGCATCGAAAATAATAATCCACGAAAAAAAAACCTTAAAGTGTAATATTAACGTTAAATTATTTAAAACAAAAACAAATAACACGAAATATATAAAAATATCTCAATGATCTCAAATACTAGCTTAATATTTAAATCGCTCTCGAATCTTCGAGAATAATCAATTTTCCGAACAAACAATTTCGGTCTTTCCAAAAAAAAAAGTCGAGAACTTCGACCGTAACAAAACGTGACAAAATAAAAAATGAAAAATCATAATTTTCCTATTTCACGTCACCCCGACGTTCTAGTTTTCTCTCGCGTTCGTCTTCTTTTTTCTTTCGAAGATTGCGCGTATCGCGAGTGCTATAAATTTTGTGGATGGAAAAAATTTGATAGAGATTCGAAAGCGCGACGAAGACGAGGAGGTGGTTCGGCGACGGGCGGCAGAGGGAAGGGAGGAGGGAAAGAGGATCGGCGGTAGTGAGAAACGATATCGCGAGGAGGGTTTTCGTACGAAAACGGAGAGACGCGCACGGTGGCGCACACGTTGTACGCGAAGAGCTTCGATAAATCCGTTTCCATAATAAATATAACGTGTACGCGGATCTCGAGTATGCGCGCACACGTCGGGGTTGTACAACGAGCGAGATCCTCTGGGTTAAGCCTTGCTAGTGCGAGTGCGTTTTCTCGTCTATGTGTGTATGTGTAAGAACGATCGAGAGAGAGAGAGAGAGAGAGAGACGCCTACGCCGCGCGGCGTCGCGACGTTCGACGGTACAGTTCCCGTTGGACGGTTCTTCGAGATGGCAGGGAAAATTCGCGGCAGTCCTTCCTCAGTCTTCGTCCTTGGCGTGTCTTGGAAAATTCAGTCTCATCGTCCAAAGTTTATCACACCGTAGAAACGTACCTCGATTCTCGAAAACTTTAATCTCAAATTTCACTATAACGCACCAAATAAGAAAGTCCCGACTTTTTTTTATAAATTACAAATCCGATGAATCAAACTTCGCGCACGTTGATAATAAAAACTGTCCTTTTTTTTTACATCGATGCGTTAAAAATCGTGAATTAAACATTTTTCTTTTTTATCGTCGATGAAAATTTAAAAAAAAAAACTAGAAGGCGTCGTTTCGAAACCATTTCTTTTTGCAATTTTAACGATCGTCCCGACCGTGAATATTTGAAATTTTCACACGCGTTTTTTGTTTCGTTGAAAATTTTAAAATTCACTCGGCAAAAGAAAAATTGTCATTGCACTTTTGTAGTAGAAAAGTTTGTCGTGGACGCTTTTTAAGAACGAGACTGAGGAAGATCGGCGGGAAAGATCGCGGCGCAAGTGACACCGAGGAAAGCCGACAGCTGATTGTTGCTGACGCGGTGCGCCGCTCGGGTCTTTTATCTCGAATAATAATTACGCTTCATCCCCCCTCCCCCTTCTCTCTACCGACTCACCCCCGGACCATTCGAAAGAGCCTAGTCTCTCACGCGCAGTAGCTCCCTCGACGGAAACCCCCACGCGCGCGTGGCAAAGCCCGTTCGCGTTAATCACTCTCTCCCTCCCTCCCTCTCTCTCTCTCTCTCTCCCTCTCTCTCTCTCTCTCTCTCTCTCTCTCTCTCTTTCTCTCTCTCTCATTTTCCCACCCTCTTCTCACTTTCACTCTCTTTTTTCCACCCTCAGCTCTCCCGAACTTTGTTCCCACAGTTCAATGGGACTTTCGTTTTTGTCCGTCGCCCGTTTAAAACCTTTTCCTCGTTTCTTATTATTCGCGACGTTCAATCCTTTTCGCGAGGCGTCGAGGACCTCCGACCCCTCGGTTCTTTTTTTTGACCTCGTGACACGGTCGTGAATTATAACGAGAAACTTTTTTTTTTTAAATCTTTGAACGGTTGATAAACGTTTCTGGGGTTAAGTTTTGACACAGAGAAGAACGAGAAAGAAGAAAATCGATCGAGATGACGACGAGGAACGATAAGAAGAAGAAAAAAAAATACGATTCGGCCGGAACAGCGATCGGTGAGTACTCGAGAGATCTTGCGATTTTTTCTTCAACGATTTGTGCCAGAATTTATTTCTCGTCCGTCGAGCTAGAAACTCCGCGTTATAATGCGATATCGAATAATATATTTAATTTGAATCTGCGAAAGTAACGGCGGGAGGCGTGCCTCGACAAATGCGCTCTGCTCGCGTAGATCACTGAGAGAAAGAGAGAAAGAGAGAGAGAGAGTCGATTCGTAAACTCGTTTTTACCGTCTTCGAGATCCGGCGTTACGAATCGAGGCGTAGCTCGAAGTTGAAAACAAAAATCAAATATAGAAACGATAAAATGGCAACAAAAAAAATCAAATATAATAACGATAAAATGGCAAAACAAATCGATCATTTTCAATTCTCTTCTATTCACTGAGAAGATGTTTAAATTTCTAAATTCATTTCTCACCGCGAGATATTTGTGCACAATTCTCTGAGTATTATTAATTTTTTGAATTTTCCAATCACATTGAAATTTTCATTCCTCTATGTCGTCCCTCCCTCTCGATCTTTCTTTCAACCTCTTAAACACTGAATTTCGAGTTGAACATATTTCGTATTAATTATCCAACGACGTGATAGAAATTGAGAAATATGACCGTTTCGTTTATTTCGTTAACAAAATCACGTGACGAAGATTTCGGAACAGCGAGTGGCAAACGTTCTTTATCGAGAGAGATTTCGTGCTAAACTGCTCGCGAGTCCGGTTCCACAGGCACTTCCTACTGGCTCATTCCGTGCTTTGCACGATATATATATATATATATACCTATATATATATATGTATATATGCATACATACGTATAGTAATAGAACGTACAGGAAAAGAGAGGTAGTAGGTCGTAGTGGTTGTTGTAGGGTGTAAGAGTGGGGGAAAGACACCGGTTGCACTCATCAACCCTTCCATCCCAGGCAGTGGTCCGTGTTCGTACTGGAGCCACACACCACCACTCTCAAACTCATCCTGGCCTCTCTCTCTTTCTCTCTCTCTCCTCGCTCAACACGTTTTCTCGCCCCACCACTCTCATTCTCGCACATCCTGCGCGCGTCCTTCATATACGTACGTAATTATCTCAGGTTCGAGGCCAGAGTCTCAAGGTCGAATCAACTTCACCCCTTCACGACTCTCTAGCGAAGCAGTCACCTACTTCCGTAAGTTCCGAAAGTTCAAGTTTAAATCCACGGTGAAAGTTGATTCCTCGAGGGCGTTGAACATTTTTTTCGAATATTTCTGCACACCGAGTCGATCAAGTTTTCCTTTATACTTATATAAAGTATATTCCTTTATACTTATCCTTTGTACTTATCGATCTACACCTCCCCCACTCGAAAAAAAAGAACATAGTTCGTGAGTAGTAAAAGTCGAACTGGCACGAGATGATAAAAATCGGCAGAACGTTCATCAGCCTTGCCACGAAAATAATATATTCGTCGTCATCTCCCTTCTGTTCCCTGCGCAAGCCCCGTGTCCATCAGCCTACCGTTGTCTAACCACCCTTTCAACCCTTTTTTTTCATACGCATATTCCTTCTGTCTCATGGGGGTTACCGAAGCGGGCGGGATTCACCCGACGTTACTTTTTCTCAACCCCTCTTCCCTCCTCCCTGGCCCTTTTCGTACCAACGTCAGCGCAGCATCCGCAACGGTGCTCTGTCTCTCGCTCCATTGTAAAGCTCGACCCGGAACGCGCCACGTATACGAGACGAGACCCAATAATGAATTATATTTTTCTCTTCCATCGAAGCATAGATTATCATATTTTTTACTATCTACAAAAACTCGAACGTTAACCCAACGATGCCTGGGCGTACCTAGAGGTTATAATACACGTGTATATATAGATATACGTAGAGAGGAGAACCCGGTGGGGTTTCGTTGGAAAGGGTCGCGTCGCCTTGGGTCCGCCAGTCGATCCGCACATAAATATCTCTCGGCAGTTCTAGGGACCTTACCTGCCTCTTTTACATCCCGCGTTACGTTACCTATCTTTGAATATTATGTATATGAGGAGAGCTCGCCGGGTTATACAACCGTTTGGACAAAACCAGCGAAATATCGCGATAGGGTGACACGAGGAAGCCCCAAGGGCCAACCGATCGCGTATGTTCTCTCGTGCCTTGTTTCGAAAAACTTCGCGTCGGCCAACATATGCGTGCGCCCCGACGCGTGTTTAATGATCCTATTAAGGATACGGGTATCGCGAAGCCCTTTTTTTCTCGTTATTTATTTTTTTTTCGTCTCGTCCTCGCGTTTTTCCCTCTTTTTCTTCACCTAGGAGGAAAATAAATTCGTCTTCGCGAGGAAAATAGGGAGAGGATAACAAAAAGAAAATGGGAAAGTTGAAAATGTCTCGCGTGTCTCGTTGGTGACGGAACGAGAGCTAAAAAAAAGACGATAATAAGAGTGACGCAAGGTGAGATAGACCTTTTTTATTATTTTTTTTCCTTGTTTTTCGTTTCTTTTTTCTTTTTGCTCATAGTTCTCGTTTCGTCGTTACCGCGTGTCTCGTGACGGATAAAACGGAAAGAGGCGAGAAGACGTTTCACACATGGCGTCCCCGCCCTTAAAACCTCGAAGGATAAACCCTTACGAGCCCTTTCCCTACAACACGTAGCTCCTGTAGCCGTTCTCCGTCTGTGCTTCGGCTAAACGGGCTTTTTATATATGGATTGTATAGAACGCTTGAGAACAACGCGTGAATGTTTCACTGATCTTATCCCTGAAATTATACGTCCGCTTTATTGGCCCTCCGACTATCTATCTCATTTGCTGGCTCGATTTCGGGACGCGTATCGGAAGAGGTATCGGAAAGTGATCTAACCACTTCGTGGCCCTTGCTCTTCTTTGTTTTATCTTTTTTTTTTGAGAGAGTGACTGGAGGTGAGAAAGGGCCTTCTCATTTTCGGACAATTCTTTGGACAATTTTTTCAAAATATTCATAACGTTATTAAAAAAAAATAAATGTGTTGAAAATTGTATTGATATTTTTCAGATGAAGAAAAAACAATTTTTAAACTGTCTTTTTTGATAATAATTAATAAGTGAAGAAATCGGAACTGTCGGAGGAATGTCTGAAAAATAGTTCTTCGAGCGATATTGAGCGCAGAGATTGTTGAGGAAAAAAATTGCTCCGAAAAATTCGAATTTGAATTTTCATCGAGAAAATTAAAAAATAAGGGTTGTAGATTTTGTTCGGTATATTGTTATGCACAATCTCCCCTCGTCGATGCATACGAACCGTCATCAAGATGGAATGCGGCTGGTTTCTGATTTATGGGAAAGTGAAGCAGGCAAGCGAATAACCCTTTTTTTTATATATCGAGGGCACAACAACGCGTATACACGTATAACGTGACTAAAGGGTCGTTCGAATCACCGAGGGTAATCGTATGCATTTTACGGGGATTCGTGGTACGCGACCGACGAACGCGGCGGTATCGAGTCGTATAAAGGCCGGAAGATGAGAAAAGAAGAGGAATGTGCCGAGCCGAAAGGGCTCTCTCGTTTTTTTTGCCCTTACTCGTGCACCGTGACGCGTGTAACTTTGCAATAAATTTCGATTACCTTTTTTGTGTATGATTTCTTTTTTTTTCTTTTCCGTCTTTGCATTCGACCGTTCGTTTCGCACAGTGGCTGGAACGATGTGCCGGGGGATGAATACTCGAGAGTACGAGGGTCGTTCGTTCCTCGGGATTGGAGAGGGATATGGCATATTACGCTCGACAAAGGGATGATACACACGTTTTCTGATTTAACCCTTTTTCACTTACGCATCGAGCACCCCAGCACCTTGTGGCCCAGATAAATAAACCACGTTTATACATTTTACACGTAACTCTACCTGAAGTGCGACCCTCGTCGTGAAGAGGACAAATATTTAACGTTTCCTCGAGTGGCTCGAGTCGATCAAATGCTCGAGGCAAGAAATCCCGGTACTTATTGATAATTTTGGACGATTATTATTATTATTATTATTATTATTAAAAATTTAAGCTCGATTGTACGAAAATCGATGTTTCTATTATAAAAAAAGATTATAAAAAACAAATTTCATTGTAAAAATATGGATAAATGACGTTTTAATTAATTATGCTTGATTAACGAGTTAACAATTGCATAACAAATTGGCAAGCTTAAAAATCGTACGAGCTTTTGGATATCAACGTCAAAGTGCTTTGTGTCGTTCCTAAGGAAAGGCAAAAGTTTGCCAATCTCGTCAGACTCGATCGAGTTTCGAGGTCGCCCCGAGCTTACGCTCGACTCTCTCGCTGCAAAGTTTTTTTTTCACCGTTATCGACCCCGAGCCAGAATCCGCGAGACACTTTGGAACTTTCTTGATAATTCTACCGGCCGACATAAACATTCTCAAAGTAAACGATAAAATAGCAAAATGGTGTCAATAAGAATATTTACTCATTTCTAATTTCATAATTTTACGAATTAAAATTTTGACAAATTTATTTCAATATTTTTGAAATATTCATTAATTTACTTATTCGTAATTGATAAAAGACGTCTAATATTTTCGTACGGAGAAAGAGTTGAAAACTGTTCACCAGAAAAATAAATAAAAACGAAATAACCAGTTTTGTTTTCAAATTGACTTTTCAATCGTAAAAATTGCAACTGCCGATGGATTTGTATTACGAACCTCGGAAAAGACTAAGCGTCAGCTCTAAAAATCGTATTCGAATATTGACACGATATAATAAGAGCCATATCCCGAGGAAATACGAGAGCGAAAGAAGGGAATCTCGAATTTGCGCTTAGACCTCAACCCTCGGAGTAAGCATTCGCCATCCTTCTTCGACGATGGAGGATTTTTTCGAGGAAAGAGAAGAATTCCTATGTAATACATAAGGTTGTTCAATTTTACGATGTCTCGCTTCGATTCAGCGCGTCGGATTTTCCACCATTATCCGCTCGAGCCTCGACGGCGTCTTCCCTTTTTCCTTTCCATCGCGATACATATTACTGTATATACGTCCATATATGTCTGCCCCTAGCTCGTAGGCTCGCGCCACTTTGCGAACCTAAGACAGATTGGAAATATCTTTGCGAAATACGGGCAAAGTATCGAGCCGCGAATACTCGTTGTACGTATCATAGAATTCTTCGATAGGCTGTAGTTGTTGAAAAAAACGACATTCGCGTTTTCATAGAAAAAGAAAGAAAAAACATCCCTTATTACAGAATTTCATTTGTCTTGGATCAATTTCTCCAATAACCATGACAAAATATATTTCAAAGTTGATCTAAATATTATTATTATTACTATTTAATATTGTATTTAATGTTTTTTCTTCATGTTTATATTATTTATACATTTTATTTCGTGATTCGAGTTAAATTTTCCGATAACCTTCCAAGAAAACTTAAATTATCGCTCAATTATCGACCGAGTATGAAGAAGGATTTGGAATCTGTTTTAAAAAAAATTCATGAAGATCAGCTTGAAACATCGAACAATAATCGCGTAATATAAATATATACGATATTCCAGCTCGAGAGTGAAATCGGCTATTAATAATTGAGGATTAAGTGAATTTCCTTTCGGAGGGGGAATAAAACGACTGTTGGGAAATTCAGGAAGGATACATTCTGCGATTCTTGTGATAGCGCTCATTAATAACGAGGGCCAATATAATGGCGCATTAGAGGATATAGCGGGGTTCTTTCATTCCAGGGTCCATGGAGCGAGCGTGAACGCTAACGCGGAGTGTGTATACGGTGTTGAAGGCCTCAAGGGCTGAAGACCCGAGGGCGCCGAAAAAAAAAAAAAAAAAAAAAAGAAAGTTTGTACCGCACTCTGCGGTTGCAGGTAGTCCAGGGTCAACGGGGTCACACCGCGTTCGATCCACGGGCCTCCCGCGAAAAGGGCACAACCCCGCAGCACCCCGACGATCATCTTCCATACACACGGACAGACCCGTTTATTTCTTTTTCCAACCCTCCAGGGCCAGGTCCCAATTGCGTTTGTTCACTTTCTTTTTGTAGCGGCCAATAGAAACGGGAAAAAGATTGTTGAGATCCGGGTCAAGGACGATGAGTTCGGCTTGTATAAACGAAAAAATGTACCTGTCGTCGATATCGATCGTGGATCGATCGTTCGACGGTTATAACCGGTCGGATAACAGTTTTATTTGGAAATTTAACCTTGAGACTTGACTCGAAAAAAACGATGATTCTACTTTTTAGCCAGTCTGACATAAATAAATAAACCACCCCACTCATTGATCAAACAATAAATCATTGTTTATTTTTACCCTTAACACAAAATCTCATTTTTTCCTTCGATTTTAACAATTTTCCCCAAATTCGCCTCAAAGTCTTCTCTTTTGTTCGATCGGGTCGCCGAGTCGTGCACCCTTCGTCGTACCGTTCGTCGATGATCGCATAGTCGAAAGGGTGGAGAGAGGGTGACAGATAGCGACCCCAAAAAGGTAAAGAGATCGCAGGTAGCACAAGCCGCAGGTACGAACCAACGCGAATGACGAACAGCGACAACAACAAAAAAAGAGAGAGAGGAGAGAATATAAAAAATAAAATGGTCTCGGGATGGAGAATCGAAGCCCACGAGAGTCCAGGGGTGAGAACGACAATGCGAGAGAAGATTCGCAGGCGCGCACGTTTCGTAACGGGGGAAGAAGAGGATGCGTGAGTACAAGTTCCTCTGTTGTGCACGGATCTGGTCCGTATCCTGTCGTTCCCCAACAATGACACACCAAATAGGCGGTTGATTGCACAATACTCGGATGTTTATCGAAGCATCATCGATACGTGCCTCGATCCGACTCTACAAGGGCTCGCGCACACGCACGTACGCACACTCGTTCCTACCGATCGCACGAGCAGACATTCTTGTCATTGGGATTCCCATACCCACGTGAACATCCCATTATCCTGTCTCGATTACAAATGCTCGTTCGCGTTTGCGCGTACACGCGAAGTCAACAGTCGAACGTTACACCCAATTTAAGACACTCAATGACGCGAGACCCGTTTGATTCGTATTAGAATTCGAAGTGGCGAAAAGACAGCCTCGTTCTATTATTGCAGACAACCCGGAAGAGATTTCATTCATGGAACGAACTTTTTGACTCTTCGATGATGTCGTCCAAATGTCCTTGATCGATCATCAATCATACGGATAATTTTATTTTTGGAAAGGTATTTAGCCATTGGTCGAGTTAGTTTTTCACTCTTTGTTCGTGTTATTCAAACGACCTTGGGCGATCATCAACCTGGACAATAATTTCGACCTCGAACATTTAGCCCTAGATCATGTCACCGTCTCGTCAACAGATGGTAATGATAATTTGTCGTCGAAAAAATAATCTTATGACACAAATTTCTAGTTTAGTCTCTCCGTCTCGCCACGTGCTGAGATCGCTGTCTTTTGACAGCTCTCAGATTTTTCTGAATTTAATAAGGTCCATCGTTATTACGATACCACGTTTGGGGAAAACTACCCCTAAATCTCCGCGTATAATAAGGGTTCGTGGTAATTAAATGCCGGGTGGAGATCTTGAGCTCCTTGAAGTTCCGCGACGAAAAGATAAAGACGAAAGAACGAGAGAGTTTAAGCTCGCCGCTCAAACGGAACGAGCATGGTGGATACGCGCCTCTTTGCACTGAGAGAGCGTAATATGTTCGAGCCCTCGCTTCTAAAATCTTATAATATTTTATATCCTCTCCTCGCGTCTGTAGCCGCGACCGTTGGCGGACGTTTTTTCAGACGGTAAGAGTGAAAACGGCTACCAGGAGTTGGAGGGGGGGGGGGGGGGTGAGCGAGAGAGAGAGAAAAAGTACCTCGCTGGTCTGAATTCTCCATATAGAAGGGATGCGTGAATAAAAATTGAATTTCCAGACTTCAGCAACCCCATCATCCCCCTACCGCCCCTCTCTCACTCTCTCACACACACGCACCATCTATCTATCTATCGCTCGAAGCGAGTTAACAATCACGATGATGGCTTCGTCTCCAACCGAATTCCCAGATCCACGCACGACATATATATATATATATATATATCAATGTGTATTCATATATCGCCCAAATACACGATATACCACGTGAATACTTAAATATGTTTTCTTTTTTCTGTTCGAGTTCGCGCAAAAAATTATATGCAACTCGCGTGCGTTCTTCTCCGTACGTCGATTCGGCGTATTTCAGCCCTTGGTACGCGCGGTGTTTTCTCCTCCCTGCTTTCGCCTCGGCAAAATTCCTACCGCCGCTCGTACTGGCTTCGATATGGAAGGGAAAGGAATTCAGAGTCGAGTCACTGTTGGCAAACGTCGCCCGTAGGATCTGTGCTGGCTGTTGATGCTGCCAATTCGCGTGGTCGTGGTTTTGCAAACCCTCTCCCTCCCGCTCTCGCTCTCTCTCTCTCTCTGGCTCTTACATTTTTTTTCTTTCTTTTCGAGCTGCAACCTATGTACATGGAATAAAATGAACGGACGAGAGTGAGCTGGAAAACGTAAAAGAGGAACGAAGCTCAACGGTTCGAGTAGCACGAGTGCACGAGAGCACACGTAAGCACACATAAGCTGGAGCGCATGCATATAGCTATACGTACACTCTATCTCTATCTATCTCTCTCTCTATATATATATATATATATATATATATATGTAGATTAGAGTGAGAAAACGAGTGAGTTTTCGGGGGTCGGAAGAGACGCTGCGTTGACGACATGGTGTGAGTATGTGAGAAGGGCAGGGGGGGGGCTTGAAAGGCGTTGCTTAGCAACCACCCCCAGCACACCATAATGGCCGCCACACACGTCACACACATACTCCCCCTCCCCTTCTCCTACTACTACTCCTACCCCCTTTTACAACCGCCCGCACGCCCTTCTTTTCAACCCTCTCGTGCGTCTTTGCTCTCTCTCTCTCTCTCTCTCTCTTTCTCTCTCGCTCGCAGTCCCTATTTTTTGGCTTCGTATACTCCCAAAAAACGAATTTTACCCTCTTTCTCCCTCCCACCTCTTACTCGCATAATACATATCCACCGCACCCCACATTACGCGCACCCGAAAGGTACGGGGTGCGGACGGGGGGTTGACGGTTAAATTCTTAAATTTTGCCCGAATTGAAAATTTCCATATCTTATTCTCAACCCCCTTCCCTCCAGGCCTCACCACTTTGCCACCGTTGTCGCACCCTGCGACGAGAAGAGGACCGCTCTCGTGCGAAACAGGGCAAAGGGAGACCGAAACCCGCCTCTTCCTCTCTTTTTCCATCTAATCCAAACCTCTCGCGATTGCTGAAACCGAATTGACAAATTTTCGTCCGACTGCAAACCCCCGCTCTATCCCCTAACGAAACCCCCGTTTTCAGCTTGAATCTATTTCCAATCACAAAATCGAAATTCGCGATCGATAGCTCGAATGTTTCTCGACTCGAAAGCTTTCGAAGGATACTCGTCCTTGATAAAAATGATGAAAACAAAGCTATCTCGAAATTCTTTGATTCACAAAGGGTCGAAGCCCCGAGATGCTGCTCGTTTACGTCTTTTCTCGTTTCAAAATGTACGAAAGACGCGAAAGCGAAACGATGAAGTCCGTATGTCAAAAGACTACGAAGAATGAAGAAAAAACAACAAGAACTACAAATTATTCAAATATATATATATATATACGTTGAACGAGGGAAGCCAACGACGAGGAGAAATTTCGAGATGGCGAAGAGAGCGCGCGTCCGTTAATCGGATGTCGGGGCACGTGTTTCGCGGGGTCCTGCGCGACGCGGCAGCTGCCGGAACACTTATGCAAATCGCGCGCCTCCCGTACAGCCCGGAGAGCCCTCTCGCGTTGCATACCGCGTCCGCGACGCTCGCTGAGCTTTCGGCTTTATGCCACACTCCGTTTCAGCCGCGGCACAAAATTTGCATCGACTGAATCGTTTCGACTCTTCTCTTCTTCTCGCGTCTCTCTCTCTCTCTCTCGCGTTCTATCACATATCGGCTCTTCGTTCGCTTTTATACCGAGCATCGTTGAGGAACCTTTATACCCGTACACATATACATGATATATATATATATATATATAACATGACTACCTGAGCGAGAGATGGAAACGAGAAGAAGTGAAAAGAACAGAAGAGCGGCCCGAGTTCCGTTCCCTCGATGCCGAACTACGTGTGTGTATACTCAACACAAACTAAACACGTAGTATATATATAAAGAATATAAAAGGTGAGCATGTGACGGTAGGTACCTGGTCCTCGATGTCGCGTAGAATTCACGACAATATGAGCCAATTTGCATACGAGTGTCGCACCGTTTGTTCCCTTTCCTCACTCCGTCTCGCTCATGTGTGTTCTCCCGTTCCGGCCATACGAGACAATACCCCGCTCCTCCGGACATGAAAATTCGTAGGGGATGAAAGAGACGAACGAAAAAATTAGTCGAGCCAGGACCGATCGAGAATCGGACGTCGATCGTCGAACAAAGTCGAGTTTTTTGATAAAGAAAATTAACGTTTGTTTTTTTTTTAATTTCTTCAAGAAGATGACCGAGGGGTTGAAGCGCCGGAAGTCATTTTCTTCGAGTTGAAGGCATTAATGGATACGATAATTAGTTATCGAAGCGAGAGCTGGAATAAATCGATACTTGGGACAGCTTATAGGAAACATCAAGTTTGACAAATACGTGTGCAGTGACAGAGACACGAAGGTTTGACGAAGGTTCGTATAAAAACGTTTTTAGGTATACAAGGCCAACCCGAGATTTGCATATATTTTGTACGAGGAGAGGTTCCGATCTCTACGCGGATATCTGGCTGATTATTCGCTCGAACTACTAGGGATATTTGGGTACGCGAAAAGAAAAAAAGGAACGGACGGGGTAGGTAAAATAAAAAAGGCAAGAGGGATGAAAGGGGGTGGGGGGTTGAAGGAGAAGTCGATGGAGTAAGTTGCCATCGTCGTTTGCTCTCGCGTATCCGCAGTCTCGGGCACATATTTGCATATGTATTTAGTCCGATACGTCGTGTATTACGCGTACGAGAGGGAAAAAAGGAAAAAATGACGCACGGGGGCCAAAAAGTTAAAAGGGCGAACGCGAAAACGTAGCCCTGTACTCGACGTTTTTCCTGGACCGAAATTCACTCAGACGTGATCAATTTAATGATTTCTGCCTTATGTTCTCTCCTTCTCCTCGTCCCTTACATTCTCTCTTCCTCGAACCTCCGCCACCCCTCGTCCACTCTCGTGTCTCATAACATTATCAACTTTTTTTCCGATTCAGTTTTTTCTCTCATCCCTATCCAACTTGCGTGAACCACTGCGACGGTCCACGACGAAAATAGAATATATTCTTCGTGCTTACTGCAGTATATATTTCCCATTGATATATTTCCGGGTTCTTCTTTTTTCTTTTATTATTTATTTCGTTACTTTTTTTTTTTATTATCGACGAGACCGAGAAAGCGATTCGACGAACTTTTTTTATTTTCTCGTATATTCTTGCGCGAGAAATGACGAGAGAGCGTCGAGACGCGTCATACACGTGTATATCGATGGATCGTTCAAGCGCAGTCAATTTAATGATTCAGGGCGATGCGAACGTACCCTCTTAGTTCTTCTTTTTTGTCTTCTCCACCTTCGTAGCCTCGTGTATTCTGTTTCACGATATATATATATCAATTCCTTTCTTTTTTTTCGATCGTACACGTCGTACACGTATAGGTAGGTAACCAAGGGATGGTTAAAGTAACTTTCACCCTCGCTCGCCTATACGGAAATAATTATTCCATCGAAGAGAAAATTAGCGTTAGACTCGTCTCGAAATGGATCGAGGTAGAACATTTTTCTTCGAAATTATAAATTTGCCACGGGGTGAAAATTAATATTTACGAAAATTTTTTCTTACTTTTATTCGGAGACAAATTTTTTCGAAAACGAATTTAATGACTAGTCGAAGTGGGGATGGTACTAAGTAATCTTGGTTCAGTTGGCTTTCTCAGCATCGACCTATGAGAAAAGGCACGACTCAGGTACCTACGCGTTCGACAAGGACGGAGCGAGCGAGCCCCGTTAGGGGATAATTCGTGTGGGGATGGAAGGGTTTGAAAAAAATATCGAAGCTCAGTATAGTCGCATCACGCGGTACGAGACACTTCGTGTTCGATCATCGTCCAAACAACCCTTATCGTTTCTATGAAAATCATATTTCATTTAAATTCGTCGATTTTTGAAAGTTCTATACAAATTTTCTCAGTCGAGTTTTCGTATTAAAAAGAAAAATGAAAAATAGCAAATTGTCGATTAGGTACAGTGATAATATTTTCACGCTTTTTGTGGGGAGGAGTGGGGGTGGCAGAGACGTTGCCGGTACCGCGTGTGCTGCACTCGACAAATCTCGATATGGAAAAATTTCGCTAACCTCGGGGTACAAATGTAAGCTGTCAGTGGCAGGCAAGGCAGCCAGCTAAAGCATTGGACGCAACAATTCTTGCTCCAACACCTTTGACTCTCTCTAGATTCGTGCGTTTTTCTCTTTCTCTCTCTCTCTCTCTCTCTCTCTCTCTCTCTCACTTGTGTATGCGCACGTTTCACTTCGCGAAAAAGATTTCTCCCGTCGTGTCGTTTGGAGTAACAGTGACGAAGACACGTATACAAAGGGGGTGTACACACAATATCGTTAGCGTTCGAAGTAAATGTGAGTGTTTGCGCGAGACTCGTCGAGATGTGTGCCAATTTTTCACTACATTTGGTGAGAGAGGCAATGAGCGACTCTCTCACCCCCCACCCCTACAGTCGTCCAATCGTGTTGTCGTGCTTCTACGCATGGAAGTCATCGGTTTACGTCGAGATGTCAAATTACACGAGATTATTTACAAAAAGCTTCAGCGCGAATTTTACGAATCGATATTTATCGATTTTACGAATCATCGATTATCGATTCTGGAATCAGGCCGTCTGTTCTTTTTATTGGTAGAATCTTATCACTTAGTCTTGAGTATAAAAATGTATCGTGATTAGTGTCAACTATATTTTTCATTTTCCGAAAAATTAATTTGCAAAATAAAGGTTGAAACTATGTCTGACGTCCGTTGATTAATAATAAATCCCTTGAAACACTTCATCTCTTGAAGATCGTATCGAAATTTGGCTTCACGTATCAAAAACGATCGTCAGACGTGAGGATTCATCCTTACGTTTTATCGAAAGAGTGATATCGTCGCATTCTTGGGTTACAAAAACCACCCCTAAACTATGTGTATATTTTATAACACGCCGAAGAAGATTGCCCAGGTTCCAGGCTTAGGTTCTATTCGAATTTTCAAGGAAAAAGCTTTTTCCAGCTCTTGTCTTACAATCGGTGGGACGCACGAGGTTCAGCTTGTAGGAGTGGGAGGGATGAGAAAGGGGTCGAGGGTTGGCGGATGCGAGATACGTACGGCATCGAGATATGAAAATTCCTGTCGTTCTATACTCCTGTACGGCTCTCTCGTGTAGCCCGAGGAAGAAGCAGCACGAGGATGGCTGCTCCTGTTGCCATCGCCGTACGACGTTCACCTTCTCTTTCCATTCACGCGCTTCTCTCCTTCCCTACTTTTTTCTGGCATGGCCTCTCGGGATCTCCGGGCTTCGATAGGGTTTTTGCACAGCACCAGCCTGGCTTTTTGCACACAAGGCGAATACACGGATGTGCTTTACACCGGCGAACGAACAGAGAAGGACGTGGCTACCATCCCCTCTCTCCAACCCTCGATACATATATGGAAACAGTCGGGTTATGCGCACGAGTAGCTCGCATACTTTTCAACCATCCTTATCACATATTTTTGCATATCATACCAATGTTGCCGAAGCAACCGTAGTCCTCTCTCTCTCTCTCTCTCTCTCTCTCTCTCTCTCTCTCTCTCTCTCTATTTATCTATCTATTTATCTATCTATCTATCTAGTGTCTCGTGGAAGCTTCCAGAAAAATGCTCGACGTTCCATCGCGGATTCAAAGTAACTAAAATAAAATCTCTTTTCAACCCTCTTTCTCTACTCGCTCGTTGTATTTCCTTTTGCAATATTTATATTGTTATACAGATTCTCATATGTAGATACGTCGCTCGCTCTTTCCTCAGTTACTATATATTGTTTTCCTCCTTCATTCTGTTATTCTTGTCGTTACATGCGAGGGGATGAATATGGAATATGGCCGTCAATATAGGGGATGAAGTATCGAAGTGAGTCGAAGGTGGAAATTTTTTGCCAGACTAACCTGCTGAAAATTTTACGGTATCTCTTATGAAAATATCTCTCGAAATAACGTCAATTTTTAGGGGTAGGTTTTTATGAAAAACAAATTCAATTTCAAATCGTAAACATACCCCATAGAAAATCACTTATTTTTAAAATTATATAAAGCAAAAATTGAAATACAAATTTTTTATCGAAATATTTACACCCTAAAAACCATTTTAGCTCGGATAATTCTCGTTACGGTTCGTTATTTAAGGGATGACGTTGATATTTTATTTTTCTTATTT
Source organism: Netelia virgata (assembly GCA_951802705.1). Taxonomy (NCBI): domain Eukaryota; kingdom Metazoa; phylum Arthropoda; class Insecta; order Hymenoptera; family Ichneumonidae; genus Netelia; species Netelia virgata. The sequence goes on along the minus strand of OX637866.1, from coordinate 40,460,807 downwards.
GTTCTGAGAATAATAAGTTTTACGTCGACCAGATAATCGGTATTATCCATATTATGATCGCTCGTTTTCACCTTCCATCGCGAGTCACAAAACCCTTATTCGCCAGGGATAATCTTCCTCGTTCCTTCTTTTCGTCTTTCACGGATCGGCTACCGTGAGCAGGAAAAATTCGACGTGGGTAGGTTTATCTTTGTTTCACCATGGCTAACGCGTGTCTCGTGCAAAATAGGTATAACGGGTACGAAGGCGACGAAGAAGACGAGGTCGACGACAATATCGAGGTGACGGTTCGAGTCCAGATCTTCTTATGCTTCTTCTCTCCTTTCGCTTCTTTCACCGTATCCCGTATGAAATACTCAAGAGTTTCTTTACATCCTTTATTCTCTCGGCCTCTTTCCCTCATTCCTTCAACGTATATCCGGAGACGTTGGACCGAAAGATATTCAGCGGCAAGCTTAGTCGACTCGCATGCAAATCTACTTCATACTTGATTTCTCGCGCGTTCCTTCGCCGGCTACGACTTCTCTCCCCCCACCCCATCGTGGACGGGGCTTTTAGAGTGGCATTATAAAAAGGCCAAGAATTCTAGCTGCGTTACGAAACGTTCGACGCGTCAGAATGCATCGCACATATTGCGAAATATACAAAATACTCTCGACAATGTATTATTATTCTTATATTTTTACACATTTAATCTTGACTCAATTTTTCATTTTTTTATTACTTCATAATTTCTGTTTATTCAGATTCAACAATTTTAATCATTAAATGTAATTGATTGCATTTTTTTACTATGAACAATTATGTAGCGTTGGATCTATTTACGATTTTTGGAAAATTTCATCGATCGTCAAAAAAATGAAAATCGAACGAAAAATTATTGAAATTTTGTTACCGAAGTGAGATATAATGTCGATAATTTACATACGGAGTGATCGTGATGTGCTGGACCACGATCTTACTGCGCCCTTGCAAGAGGGTTGGGAGATTGTTGCGTCGGTGTTACAGGGGTGGTTCGTAACTCGGAAAGCCCCGGGCGCTTCTTCTTCTCGCGCGTTTCGCGCACGAAGCGAGAAAGGAAGTTTCGCAGTTCCATGCCACATGCGCGTTACACTTGAAGTTCTAACACTAGCGTACGCGCTCTATTCTCCCTTATTTTACCCCTTTTTACAATTTCACCACAGATGATCAGATCTTTCGACACACTTATTCAAGAAAATTGTAAAATAAAGAACGAATAAGAAGCCCTCGAACATATTTCCTCTCTAAAAACGTGTCGCTTCGTTCAATAATTATCATAAAATAAAAACTATGATTATTCTCAGGAAAAAAAAAAGAAAAAGACTTCCACACCTTTTCGTTCGACATTCATCGGTAAAAAGTCGCCCACGGCGTAAAAAGGGGTGACCAGAGGGGTTAATGTAATAGTCGAATGGCACGGCTCTCTTCAAATATATTCGCGAAATATCCAACGCGTTGAATACGAAATAGTATAAAATAAAGGGCAGGGGGGGTGGAAAAGAAAAAAAGGCGAAAAAGTAATAAGAAAAGGTAACACACGGGGAAAAGCATTGCACGCCTCTATTCCACGGGGGACGACATTGAGAATCCGGGGTAGAGAGGAGCGAGGGTGGTACGAGATGGGGAGTAGGGGAGACGGGGGGTTGGTTGGCAGGAGTGGCAAGCGGGGGTTCCCTGAAAGTGCGGGACGAAGGAGGAGGGAGGGGGTTGGGGGTTAGGTAGAACGGCATACGGCGTACGATACGTTGCTGGAATTTCATATGTGAAGAGCCCCCTCTGTCCCCACCCCTTCGGCCTCTACCCACCCCCTCCTCCTTCTGCCTCGTCGTTTCTGGTCTCTGCTCTGGCTGTGCCATCCAGTCGCGCCCCTAGCACACGGCTCCCAGTCAGCCTTGGCTCAACCTATCCCCCCCCCCTCCCCACCCCCCACCCCTTGTCCCTCACCAACTCCAAGCTATCTTCGTTCTTTTCTCTTCGTCCCAGTCGCACATACGATTTTTGCATCACACGTGAGCGAGTATGGGAAATTGGTACGGTGGGCATATCCACCTCCAGGTTTTTCCAACCCTCTCTCACCCACCTACCTACCTACCTACCTACCCACCCTTCTTTTTTTCTCTATGGCTCGTCGCAGTCATCCGCGACCTTTTACCTTTTACCTTTCACCTTTCAGCCGGGACATAATAAAATGAGAGCGTCATCCCGAGTTCCGCAACACCCCTCTTGCACGCAGCCATCGGTCCCGGTACTCCTCTTTCACCGATGAAATAGACGAAAAGTCGAATAAATTTTGTGACTTCGTGTCGGACTCGACGGTAGAGGGTAGAATCGAAAGTAAAAATAAATTGTAGTCATGGAATGGATCGAAAGTGCAAACGTATCGAGGGCTTTTGGTTTAGGTCTGGAGAATAAAAAATTGTCGATCGCGCGAAGGTATGGCTCGAACCTGAAAAAAAGCTTAGGAAAAGGACACAATGTTCTTTTTGGTTCGTATTGAGGTGGTTGAAGATCGCGAGAGTGTGAACGGAACCAATACCATGGTTTCACCCTTACCGTGTCCAAACACGAGGGTTAAAGGTTAGCGAGGGAGTTGGTCGCGCGGAAATCCCACGTTTTCCGTGGCTGTTCACCAAGGGTGACAATTATCGAGGTCCTTCGAGCAGAACGAGAATGCTTCGCGACGTGTCTGAACGATCTCGTCTTTGTCTCCCGTTTTCCTTAAGATACGTTGCCTGGAAGAGCCAGAGGAGCAACGAACTATGGCTCGGCTATCATTAGGGGTTGAAAACGCAACGACGAGACCCAACAACGAATTCAGTTTTTCGCGACTATCCCTTCTTTCTCGAAGTTTTTTCGTCCTCTACCCTGACAATCGGTGAAGAAGCTATATCCTTGGAGCGAATAGCGATGAAGAGAGTGTGTGTGTGAGAGAGAGAGAGAGAGAGAGAGAGAGAGAGAGGTAGCAAGACAGAAAAGGGAGTCGATATCCCAGAGGTGGTTGATGGTACATACTGGAGGGTGCTTTATGGATTCTTCCTCGTATCTCTCTTCCGTAACCCTCTGCTAGCTTCATGGTGGTTGCTGCATGCGAAAAAAGGTATAGCGCGAACCAAAGAGAGGGAGAGAGAGAGAGAGAGAGAGAGAGAGAGAGAGAGAGAGCGCGTGTGTGCCCGTGCACAGAGGTGGTGAGAGGGGTAGGTGGGAGGGCTGTCCCACCCGGAAACGAGGGTGGTTTGGAGCTGGGTGGTCGGGTGACTCGGTTGGCGTTGCCACGAGAATGGGAATCCCCCCGGGGTAGATGTGCTTCTATCTTTCTCATTTCGTGCCTATATAGCTGCTCGAGAAAGATAGGCAGAATGGTGTCTGCAAAATATGTATATGCCTCGAGGATCTCGAAAAAACATGAGAGCATATATACGCTTCTTCTCGCACGGAGACACTCCGATGTGAGACGAAGTCGCTCGTATACACGCCGCGAGCTCGCTCTCGTTCTTTCTTCACCGTGCTACGTACACACACGCGAGAGCATTCTTCCCCCCGTTGGAAAATATAGTTATTCTTGCGTGTGTGTATATAGTTAGCATCGTGACGGTACTACGCTGTACGATTCCGTCACTTTTGTATTCCCCGGAGCACTTCTGGCCCAACCAGATTTCCCTTTTTTTTTTTTACGTAAATACGAGACAATGTTTCTGTTTTTTTGTTCCAGATGTTTTGTCAATCCGTCGAAATGTCGATCAACGTACCCGTACGTAGTGATTATGATTTGAGGGTAAGGGTGGTTAGACAAACGTCGAGTCGTGACTCGATATCATTCACAATTTTATTTAGAGAAAGTGTCTTGTGCAGAAACTACCCTGGGGAAGAAAGGACCCCTTTATCTCGCATGTGTTATAGTACATTCGAGAGGTTGATGTCGTTGGACGCCATTACAGTTAGTGCCAGCTATCGAGAAGTAACGTTACGTCATGCACGAAGCAAGAAACGAAAATTGAGTCCTGGATATATCGTCGAACGTTATTTTTTGTTTGTTTGTTTTTCATCGAAGCAATGGAGCGATACGAGCGAGGGAAGAGCACAGGCTCGAGGGTAGGAGAGAGATCGAGGGTAGGGGTATGGGTGAACGACTGGATGGGTTTTTCCAGCGTGCGCTTAAGTAAGCTGCCACTGGATGTAACATAAGGGATGAGCGATGATGCCTGATATTAGGAAAAGATGGAGGGTGTCGGGAGGCCATCGCGGGAGTAAAAGTTCGGCACTGGAATTGCTCCGCCAGGACAACCCGGTGAAGTAGAACCATTTTCGACATTCTTTCGCTAGCGCGGCTCCCTCGAAGTTTTTTGCAATGAAAAGTCTTTGTCTGGAGTGGTGATGTAGCTCTAGTAACAGAGATGTAAGAATACCAAAAATATAGCACAGTTTAAAGATCCACGATATTTGTAAAGGACAGTTGAAGGTCATTCGTCTTTTTACCCAGAAGAGTCTCAGTATGATGAAATAATTGATAATTTCCATCCCCAACTGACCGTTAGGGGGATAAAGTGTGGATAATTATGTAAAATTATGAGACGAAAATCCAGTCGTTGATGACAATGTAATCAACAACTTGACGATGATGTAACAATGACATAAAGTGCCCCGGGGAAATTACCATCGCCGAGTGACGAAAGGCTCACGAGCTCAAGAGCTTCGCACCAAAATGATCCATTTTACTCATAAAAATGATACTAGCTAGTTGTTAAGGATTAGCGAGACACTTCGTGTCTTACTAAACCTAAACCAAAGCAAATCCTTACTTTCGGAGACCTTTACCCTCGGCCCTGCAACGATACGACTCGTATAAAATCATATAATATACTATATCGTATTACTTCGTCCCTAGTCTCTTTTTTTGTTACTGTTATTTTACACTACCGTCTATCTCGCGCTTAATATCGAAGCAAAAGTCACAACGTCGGGGATATTATCGGTACCGTATGGCGTTGAGATTCAGCGAAATTTCGATATGCGTACATTCTAGAGAAGGGAGCGAGGATTGAACAGAATTCGATCCCCACCCTTATACGTTCCTTTCGTAAGAGATGTAATCCTGTGGATTAAGAACCAGACATATTTCTTTTCACCAATATTTTCTAATTGATTTCGTTTTTTCTTTTTTTTCTATTCAAAGAAAGAACATTCTCTCGAGTAGATAAAAAAAAAATTCCGCATTTTTTGCACGATCTAGGAAAAAAAATCCGTATTTATTACATACTTTGGCAACCGATGCAAGAATTCGACGAGATTCGACAGCAGCGCCATGTCCGCAAAGGACAAAAGCCATAAGCTACTTAGTCTAGAACCGTAGGAAAGTTTTTGCGTCACCGAAAAAAAAAGAGAGAGTCGAAGAAACCATGCTCGTGATTTGATTCAACCCGTCGAAAGTCTCATTCCCATTTTAGCGAACGTACCCAAGTGAGAGAGAGAGAGAGAGAGAGAGAGAAGACGAAAGGAGATTCCACGATCGACGTTGAAAGTCGATGGTAGAGTCGGAGCTTCCGCAGGATCTTCAACAACATCAGGACCAAACGTACACGAGAGCGTCACATAGGATGGGGGCAGAGTTGAACCCGGGGAGGGTTCGGATATTCGAGTGGAAGAGCTTCGGTCCTTATACATCTAGACATCCTCCTTCCATCTACCAACTATACACATCCTATTGCATCGCTGGGCGCAGAGACCCCAGCCCCCTATCCCTCTACCTCCCCCCGAGGTTGAAATAGGATTTTTCGTATTCCGGCAGACGTCAGTGCCATTACCGGTGTAGACGGTGGAGAAACGAGAGACGAGTTTCCTTTCGTATCCAACTACAGGTGCACGCCACAACCTACCGGATTCCTTGCATCCCGCTACCACCCCTCAATATAGGGACTGAAGAGGGTTTGATGGGCAGAATCCCGCTATGTCGAAGTCGTCAAGTCGGATGAAGAGGAGCTTCCAACTTGGCGAAAAGCTTGTTCTATACTTGAGTATCAGAGGCGAAAGGGAACGACAAAAAAACAACACCCAAACTGAAAGAAGAACAGGATGGGAGTAAAACGTAGCTAGGCGCCGTTGAGAGAAATCAAGGGTGGGGGTGGTGGGAGCAGGACAAAAAACGCAAGAGAGTCTCGACAATAAAGGTGAAGGCAAAGGGAATGGAGATTGTTATTTTCAAAATTGAACCCGCAGCGAGTCTTTCTCGGAGGATTCGTTGTCATCGTATCGTCTTTTTAGTCTTCTTTTTCCTTTCGAATTTTGTTTCGACGTTGAAGAGAGCGAAGACAGGGAGAGAGAGAGAGAGGTATACGTTGGTTGTGCGAAGACAAGAAGGGATGAAATAGCAGCGAACATCTATGAGGATCGGTGAAGCGGTGTCACGAGTATGTATGTATATCGAGGGAGGGTGTTGAGGGGTGGACGAGGGCTGGAGGAATAATGAAAAGGAAGCGAGGAGAGATTCGATGCTTGGGTAAGGGGGTTGCTTTCCTGAGGGACGATTGTGCGACGAGGGAACGCGCGAGAGGGACCACGGGAATGGCATTGAGTCCCCGTCAACAGCAGCATGTGTGTTGCGGGGGTTGAGTGAGGAGGAGCGGGTAGGTTAGGGGGTTCCTCGAAGGATGGAAGAAGGAAGGGAACGCGAGGAGACTTCGCATCCTGCTGACTGATGGTAAAAACTTGAAAGGCAGCCTGGAATTGGGTCTTCGGAGCGTTCGGGCTTGGGCGTTTGGATCCGCGCAACTCAGGAATGGGCTGAGCTCTTGGTATTCTCGGTGTTTCGGATAGCGACGAGAATGGTAGGGTCTCTTCGCTCTCTGTGTCTACAGAGACCAATATAATATATGAGGAAGAAAGAAAAAAGAAAAAAAAAGACAAAGTTAAAGGAGAATATACGACATAAGTATGTGTACAAGCGAACCGAGCTAGGGAGATGACAGGGGGTTGGTAGCCGGCTCTACCGATTTGACCGTCCGCTCGGTCGCTCTTTCATTTCTTTCTTTTTCCCCCTCTATCTTCTTCCTTTTCCACTTTATTATACACTCGTATATCTCGTTGCCTTACTTCAATGTTATGTGAATTGATGCGTGACGCGTTTCTCTTTCAAAAAGATTTTACACGCGGGGTAGCTCGGTCCCTAGCGATCTCAGGGGGGGGGGGGGGGGTGGAAATGATGAAACCTCGTCTGTAATTTCGCGGGGGTCGGCTGGACCGAGTCCGCTTTGACCAATTTTATTGCTCCCGTGCGTTTGAGGAAAGAAAAACATTGCTCTCTCTCTCTCTCTCGTCGAGATTATGGGAAAAATGACGACTTTCCAGGGGAATGAGAAATGGGGGTGAATCGGATTGACAAGGTCGTGGTACGAGCAACGGGATTTTGTAATTGCTATGAATAATGAATTTGAAAGTGCCACCGGTGGCATTTCGGTACAGAGCCCGAGTGGGAAAGTAAAACACGGTGGGCCGGGGGGTAAGAGCGGGGAGGGTGACCGGAACGATGGTAGGAGTGTGGATAGATGTGGTGTGAGAAGTGCGCAACAGGTTCCACTTAATTATTGAACACTGGAGCACCACGGTTACCCGTCCCGTATCTGCACAGCGACGCCAGTTCTCTCTTTCACTCGCTCTCCCTTTCGCTCCCTTCAACCTCTACTCCCTCGTTTTCACTCTCTCTCTCGCCATCCCGCAATTCCCTGCAATTCACCTCTTCCCTCTGCAGCAAAGTCGTAATGGCGAGTGAACGAAAATCCAAGAGTCTAGAAGCGGGCACATAGCAAGCTTAAAATCACGAGCTCATAAAATCCTTAATAATGTTCGAGAAGAAAACGAAATGTGATTTTTTATTTTTCCAAAATACGAATCCACAATTTTGCTTTAAAAGCTACAAGGCACCATTTACCAAGTTACGCGAAGTTTGTTTATGTCAAATATCAAAAATTCAATCCCTAAACTTGGTCTATTAGTTTCTTCCATGTTCGGTGTAGGGGTGGAAAAGGCTGGAAGTAAATGACGAATGCCCGTTCCAGCCTTCTCCGTGGATCTGGAGTGATCTCGAATTGGCAAACATACACCCCGTGTGTCTCGAGGAAAGACCTTGGCAGCATCAGAGAGGAAAATGACAAACAGAACAGAGAAATGAGAGGGCGAAAAGCAACCCTACCGGGATGACTAGAGAGACGGTGCAGCAGACGAGTAAAGCTGGAAAGAATGGGGAAAATGGTCTCGGAACCTGCTGAGATAGTATTGATTTTCTATCCGACGTATGAGAGATGCGTGTTTAGGGTAGTCCACCGTTCGCCTTCTTCTCCCTCCCTCCACCGTTCGCCTCCTTCTCGTACAACCCCCCCCCCCCCCCCATGTCCTCTTCTCGAGCTCGCTCCTATCTCGCGTCTTTTCCTCTTCCGTTTTTTGCTTTCTATCTTTCTCTCGTGCCTTTTTTCCCTTCATCCTTGGATACGTAGCGCGAGAGCGCTCACGAGCACCACGAGAGTTCTCCTTTGTCGGCAAAGAGAGAGACTGAATAATGCCTCCAACCCTCTTCTTACTCCAGCTCCAGGATCCTTCCTAGCATCTCTCCTAACGTACGTATACGCTACGGCGCTATATATATTTCACTCGTCGTTATGCACGTACAGGGTTCTTTCCTTCCACCAAGGATCCTCTTTCTATCTGGTCTCTCGCGTATGTGTGCCTTGGGTTAACATCGGTAAACGTGACGAGAGAGAGAGAGAGAGAGAGTGAGAGGGATGGAAAGAGGGAGTAGGGGGAGGATGCGAGAGAAAGAAGAATTAAATAAATAGAAAAGAAAACATCGATACGAATGATAACAATGCCGGATTGTCTGTGTTGGTTCTGAGTCGCAGTCAAGGCTGGTACAGGTATTTCACAACAAGATCAAACGATATATTGACCGAGTTTTTATTTTGTCGAAAAATCGCCAACTCTTGACCGGAAAATACGAAGCGGACCCATGATAACTTTTATCATTTTAATCGAAGTTAAATACACGAGAACAAGGTAGAAAACTTCATCCCCTACTTAATAACCTCATTGACAAAACAACCTGTGTCAATCTTATTGTCGAATTCATCGAACAAGGGTTGACAATTTTGCGTTCATGCGTCCTTCGTAACCAAATATAACGCGCGACTACCGAGAGAGAGAGAGAGAGGGAGAGAACAAGAGAGAAAGACGACGTCGCAGGAAACTCGTGGTTGTCGATTTTGCGGTGCGGGTGCTCGTGGTGGAATGGTTCATGACCCCCAGGGTGGTCGCTGCTCGGTGGTAGATTTCAAACTTTTATGGGGTCGTTACGAAGGGCTACGATGGTACGCGGAGGACATTGACGGAATTGAGACCAGGTTTCCGGTTGTAGCGAGGAGCATATCGCGGTTGGTAGCTCTCTTACAACCGTGTCGAAGCTCTCGGCTTGTTTCGCAACTGGGCTCGCGCGTGAACTGGATTCCTGGACGAGCAAGAAAAGCCCCGGTGTTCGTAGTCGTTCGCAACGTTCGTATAACTTGGCGACTTCGAAGTCACTGCGCGAGGTGCGAAGAGAATACGAACGACAAGACATGAAACTACCGCGAGACCAACTTCGTCAGCTTCCTATACGTAACTCGGAACTACCCCTACCCTTGGAGGGATTAATATATATGTATCGGGTGGTGGTACGAGTGTGTTTGCGGCGGCGCCGTTTACCAGCGATATAGCTTTGTTGGAGAACGCTCCAAGGCGTGCCATTGCATCTGCCAACTTTTACGAGTCTCTCTGTGCAACCCTCCTCCACCCTTCCCGCGTCTTCATACAACCCGTCTACTTCTTCTTTATGTCTTGTATAAATCACGCTAATTCCGCGACTTTACACGTTCTTACGTTCGATCGATCCTTCTCTCTTCTGGTTTTCATAGTTTTTTTTACCCTCGTGATTCTCCGTCCACGTTCGATCTCGTTTATTGAAAGTCACGTTGCCGAGCGTTACGTTTTAACCGAGTAAGATTTCATTTATGAAATACACTTTTTTTTTTGGCTGGGTTCTAGCGATGTTTTTTTTATGGAATTCCCTGAATTCTCATCACGAAAAATGTACCCCCCTAAGTGTGATACCACCCTATCGGGCGTGCTCTATCTTCATCTTATCGGAAGATTGTGGCGCGATACGATATGGGAAAAAACAAATATACAGTCGCAACTTTTGTCGGCTTGTTTCGGTTCGGGGGTGGACGGGGTGCGATCCAAGCCCTGTTTCGAAATTACGCCTTGTCGTTCGAAGATTTTCATAATCGTTATCGATCCATTGCAAACAACGATTCACCAGCTGAAATTTAAATTATATAAATTCCTAATTGATAAAGAAACTAGATTTTTGGTCGATCGACAAAAAACATCAAAACATCTTTCAGAGTTTATTTTTTGATTTATTATCGCATTCTCCAATAACAACAGCGTCGCTTTATAGACTATTAAATTCTTTTCACTTACTTCAACGTTATTGCTTTCAGGTCGTTTTTTCCCACATAACATATATATATATATTTTGTTTTCATCCCCACCCCGTGCCTCATATTTACCCTCCGTGACGCTCTCTCACTCCTCACATCCGTGAAAAAGAAGAGAAAAAAATCCGCCAAGAGCTTATCTCTCACTCGTTTCCCCTCGGCGAGCCCTCCGCCCCCTATCTCTCTCGACTATTTTCGATTTCGTGGTTCCGCACAAGCCCGCGATACCGTCATCAGCAAAAGCCGGGGGTTCGTTCCTCTTCGTTCTTTTCACGAGGTCGTTCAAGCCGAGTACACGCTTTCTCGGGCCACGAAGATTAACAATATCCAACCGGCGCGCAGCTATCTTTCGCACCACGTGTGTGCCAACCTACGATATACGACGACAACACACACACAAAGACAAGAAAAAACCATGACACAGGGGCTGGTATGTAGATATAGCATTTCCGCGTTTCAACGAGAGCACGTACGTAAACGTGTATGCCGTGTCTTACATTGTATAGAAGAGGATAAAGATGAAGAAGAGGGCATGGAACGAAGAGCACGTATCTACGAGGGCGTAAACGCTCCGGCGTCTCATAAACACCCTCGTAGATTATACGCCCATTGGACCGGGTCGTACGTCGTACGACTACGGCAAATCACCCGACCAACCCCACCGACCATCGAGACAGGAATCAAACCCCCTCTTTCAAAGATTCTCCGTGAAATCATCGTACAATCGATATATTTATAATCAAAGTCATTAGGAGTAATAAAACATTGAATTATTTTTCATTTATGGCCTCGTGCTGTAGTTTACAGTTACTTTTTACTGAAGGTTATTTCAATGACATACTGGCGAATGTTGAAAAGGAATAATAGCGTCATATCCGCCTGGATCAAGGTCGTTTCAATGACGACGATGAGATTCGATCCTCGTTGCAAATTATAAAAGATCGTTGTATTTTTAACGTAGCTCGATCGCCCTTGCCACGATCCGTAAGCTCGTATCCATACCCTCAGCCTCGAAGGAGCTTTTATCCCGAACGATGGTGCCAGAAGAATACGAGGTAATATATCATGTGGTACGATTCGTTCTGTCCGACGTTGCATAGACGCTATCGTCTCCCTGTCTGCGCTTCGCGGAAAAGCAGGGCCTTACTGAAAACGCGAAATCCACGGTGTGGAGAACGTAAGCGTTGTACATATTCGCGGTATCCCCGTCGTGCGTGACGCGGCTGGTACGGTACGGGTTATATCTTTTCTTTACTCTGTGCCTCTTCGTTCTTCTCGACGAAAGAGAGAGGGAGATAGAGAGAGAGAGAGAGAGAGCGAGAGAGAGATCAGAGCGAAGCGGATGCCGCGTCTGTGGTCGTTGCGAGAAGGCAATCTATCACTCCCAACCCTCTTCAACCCCTCACCCCCCGAGCAACCATCCCTTTAACCAACGCAGAAGCGTAGCTACCACTTCGCCGGGGTGATCGTTCCGCTACCGACCAACCCCCACCACCCCCTCTGCCACGACCAAGCCAACCGTTGAATTCCACCAAGGCAAGGCAGGTAACTCTGTCTTCTTTGCTGCGAAGATAACGCTACGGCGCGAGTGGTAAAGACGACGAGATGGCGGACGTCCCAGAGCCGACATGCTTTTCCACGAGACACGAATCTCGCGAGATAGCACGATCTCTCGCACGCCAGCCAACAATTCTCTCTCTCTCTCTCTCTGTCTTTTGAGCAACGACAAACCCCAGCTGCTCGTTGGTTCGTTCGTTCGTTCACGGAGCTGTAAAGTTTATTTCACTACGACGTATATTTCCCTGGGCGCCACGTCGCGAATGAAACCAAACGTATATCGTTAAAGGAACGGAATATTTTGTCATCGAGTTTTTTTTTCGTTCTACCAGCCCTCTTTTTCCTTCGATATGGGAAAAAAGCAAGGAAATATGTGGGATCGAGGGGTTGCCGATGTCTGACGAGTTATTTCGAACTCCCAGCCCATGACGTTATTAAATTATCGCGAGTGGTAGACGCGAGCAATTTACACGTAGACAGTTGTTATTTTTCATCCCCCGGAAAGATTTAATGATATTTACATTTTCGAGACGAATTGACGATTTTCTTTGCTTACACGGAAGGATGAATCGTAGTTTCGACACGCGTCTAAATTTTCAAAAACTCATCTTGTTTGTTTTATCTCGTTACAACCCTTGTGTATTTTTCTTCATCGTGACTGGAACAAAGACAGGATCGAAACCCTCGATGGAAGAACGAGACTGAGCCAAAGTCGAGAGGCTGGTACGCTGGTAGAAAAAGCTAGATAAAGGATCTACGATGGGAAGGAAGTTCATCGAGGTGCGAGGAGAGGGGGATGGACCAAAAATGAAAAAACATCAAGAAACGCCGAATCAGCGAGCAGGGATGAGTTGATCTAGCTACACTCGGAATTTATAGTCGGCTTTTAGCGGCTGAAATTGATTCGCCGAGTAAACTGACGCGTAATGGGATATCTCTTCCCTTGCCACGTCGTGACTGCCTCTTTTTCCTCGTTCTCTCCAACGTCTTGAAATCATCCCCCCCGCGTTCTCTATGCCACTTGTGCGTGCTCGTATCTTATTTAAAACGAAGGATTTTCATGGATTTTCTCTCTCGCCCCTCCCCCCTCCTCCCTCATCGCTCCTTCCCGGTCGAGACGGTTGAACGTAGATGTGTACGAGAGAGGATCTCGTCCTCTCTCGTGTTACGCTTTTGTTTTAACGTCGTTAATCGTGCAACAAATTTGTACAGCAAAAATCCGCGTGACTGATAATTTTTTCTCGCGCTCGCTTCCGCCAAGACAGAGAGGAAGAGGGAGAGAAGGGGAGGGAGTGTTTTTTGCGTTTTTTTCGCGCATAACAGATGTATTACAAAACGGGCGAGAATCCAGACTCGGGTAAGAGAGGTGGTTATAGCCTTCCAGTCCGCTGAGTTCAATATTTTCTTCCATCTCGAGCAAGCATCCCCTCGAAACTGTACCCTCCCTTGGCCCACCCCCACCACCTTCTCTCGGCATCCTCGTATCTTCTTATTTTTTAAGTCAACGTCAGCGCGCGAGAAGGCGCCAGAGCAGGCAGTGTTTCATATCGTCGATTTTCCAAAAGACTAGCCACGCTCGCTCGGATCTTTCTCCATTCGTTCGCAGTTTATCCCATGAGGCTACTTTTAAAATCACGGTAAAAACGATACAACGAGACGGCTGGCAAACCACACGGAACAATTTATCGAGAGTTTCGTCTCGCTAAAAGCGGGAGGTGTAATTTTGTTTTTTTCTTTTCTTTTCCGCCCGCCAACGTTTCGTATCTCGGTATTGGAATTCCGAAAGTGTATCCGGTTGACTTTTTCTCACGTTACGACAAGGGGGTCGAGTTTTACTTTGATGGTTACTCGCGGCTCTTTACGCGTCGTGTCTAACGGGAGTAGTGAAGGAAAATGGAGGAAAGGTCTGAGCCTCTTGTCGTACACGCGAGTATACCGATGTAGTACAGTTTTGCCGTTGGCTTTGAAGTCTGGCTGTATCGCCTATCGGTTACCTAAAAAGCCATTGACGAGTTTCGTCGACGAACCAAACGACTCACGAACGTTCGTCACTTATCGACCTTCTCTTAATTTCCCAGTGGAAAATGACAAGGAATTCTCGATAATGTTTTTTTTATACAATATTCTGTCGATTCTGAGCGTTGGAAGTTGCGGGGTATAGAATGACCTTTGGCTGACCCGTCAATGTCAGACGATGGAAAATATCGTTTGTTGTCAAATTTTAATAAATTTTACTGAGGATAATTTTCTATCTACTTCCAACACTTACAAGGATGCGAGAATAATAATGACCTTCGGTCGGTACGTGAATATCATAGGATGAAACCAAAGGGTGGTTTTTCCAACTACCTTCGATTTCACAACAGCGAATTTCCTACCAAAGTCTAATACTCGTTGCTTAAAGCTCCGGTATCGATTCTGTCTCAAAATGTCCCACCTAACACGATGAAAAAGTAACGAACCAGTGACAGGAATAAAACGGACCTTTTTCGTAGATGCGCGAGCCGCGGATGCGTAGAATTTTGCAGTGATGGCCCGGGTATTCAGAATACCTGACTCAGCGTCTTTCATTCGAGGCTGTTGGATATAAGTTCGAAGGAAGCGATAGAGAGCAAGAGGAAGAAGAAGAAGAAGAGGAAGAAGAAGAAGAAGCAAAAGAAAGAAAGAAACGTGAGAGGGAAGGAAAGAGAGACAGGATACGGGATTTCGTGCGTCCTGGGCCTGTCTGGCTGTCTGCTATTCGTACGTTCTTACGTCTGGGCCGGAGGGCACATCAGCAGCCAACGAGTACCACGGTTGAAGCCCGAAGAAGCCGAGGAAGACGAGAAAGAGGACGACTTCTGCAGCGATGGAAGATCCTTCGGCTTGGCATGAAAGACGCGAATGGAAGAAATAAAATAAAAATGAAAAAAAAAGGAGAGAGACGAAAAGCTGGCGAGCGGGGCGGAGGAAGGAGAGGTCGGAATAGGATAGGATGTAAGCTACGATAGGATATAGGATATAGTAGATATATACATGTATGTATATGCGTCGTCTGTATGTAGAAAGAGCGAGAGAGGATGAGGATAGTGCCGACGAGTGTAGAGGATAGGGTAGGTAACCTAATAGAAGGGGCTTGAGCCGACGTCATTGGCAGAAGGAGAGAGGCTGTCGAGTCTCGACGCGGTTTAAAGTCGAATTCAGAAACGCGAAAACCTCCCGAGAGGGTTGCTGCTAGCAGCCTCATCCCTCTCATCCACCCCCGTCCCCCTCTACTTTGCCATCTGCAGAGTTCCTCGAGCCACCCCGTCCAACAACCCCTAACTCGAAGGACGTCGGTAACCCACATACGAATTTGAGACTGTAATTCCATTCCCGACTGTCTGTCTTTCCGCCCCGACGGAAAAATCAGAACGAGTATCGCACCTTGAACAATTTTTATTTTCCTCTTCAACCCTTAGACGCTTCGGTTCGCAAACAAAATAAAAAACAAAAAAAAGGCTGTGAGAATTTTTTGGTTCTCGGTCGATGGGGGGATGAGTTTTGACATTTATTTTTTAGATTTTTGTCGAAGCATCACCGACCATTCTTTCGAACGGATAACCCTCCCTCGAACAAAATTCTATTCCAGAATTTCATCCCTCGCGCGTCTCTCCGAACCTCGCTCTTTTCTCGTTTCGCTCGTTGGTATACTCGCCAGAGTCTCTGCGACGTCTCCAACCCCTGGGAGAATCGCCAAGCGCGAGGTAGGAAAAAGGGACTTGTATTCCACCCTTCGCGTCCCAGACTGACGTTCTGACATCCAGACCTCCCCCAACTACCCTCAACCCTCCCTCCCTCCCCCTTTTATACGTCTCTGGCACAGCATCCCTTCTCGCTCGCCTCTCCTCAATTCCACTTCGGTTCGTTCCTGGAACTCGGTTCTCTATCCTACTCGGTTTTGCCTCTGTCACCCACTCCACAGCGGGAGAAACACCAATCCCCTCCCTCCTTCAGCCACCCCTCGCGAGTCATCCCTACGGTATACGCTCGTTCGTACATCCAATATTGTAGATATGTCCTACGTAGAGTCGTCGTCGTCGTCGTCGTCGTCGTCGTCGTCTTCTTCGTCCTCATTCTCCACCCTCTTATTTTCCTACTCGTTTCATGCAGGTACACACGCACGTCAGAATCTACGTAAGCTCGCGCATAACCCTCGAGCGTGTATACGTTTTTCTCCACCTCTGTGTATATGTGTGTGTGTGTTTTTGTGTGCGTACGTGTGTATGGATGTGTGCGTGTATCGCGAGTCTGCTGATGCTCCGCTCGCTCACTGTACGTAGCGGAAAGAAAATAAGGTTGCTCCTCGAGAGACTCGTGCACGGATCTACGTATCGTTTCTTTCGTTGTCGGGGAAGCCTTCCCGGATTACGTCTCGAAAAATATTCCAGATATTCATATTTTTTCATCAAAGTATAAAAATCGGTATATTCGCGTATACTCGTCCTCGATGCTTTCACCGCCCGAGCTTTCTCCTCTATTTACATCCCCTCCGTTCCCTCTAACAAAAAAACACAGCTACAATATAATTTCAGTTTTCTTCTTCACAGTGGACTAATAAATGTATCGCGTAATAGAGAATAAAACGATCGTCAACGTTGCTTTGAAAAATGTACTTCGAAAGTTTCACGCTACTTAGCGGAAATAGTAAACGAAACAAAAAATTTGGTCACAAATCTCCCGATGAAAAATAATGTATTAGGATTTATAGTTTAACGGTTGAAAATAATTGTTTTTTTATATATATTCTATTTTATTTTTAATTGGCTCGTAAAAGTTTCGGAACAGTGAGGTAATTTGTGTCAGGTCGAGACCCGACAAAGTTAGAAGGAGCGTTGCTCTAGTTTCGTAATGGGAATCACCCCTCGCACCCCCCACCTCCCCCACCTCCCCCTCTCCTCCTCCTCCTTCCCCCCTTAGCCCCGTCGCCGTTGAGGGTGGCCGTCTGAAGGTCGCGTCGAGACCTGAATGAGCGAGCAGAGAGGAGCACCATTCCTCGACGGAGGCGACGGTGGTGAGTTGAGCGTGAAGGAAGTTTGCAAGGAGTTGAGACGCGTGCGAGAGAGAAAGAAGAACGGAATTACGTGGCTGCGATGCTCGCGGATGCCTGGGCTTTTCCTTGGGGCGAGCGAAAGCACCGACGAGAGAGGAAGAGAGAGAGAGAGAGAGAGAGAGAGACGAAGGAGAAGACTTCGTACGCGAGAGAGCGAGCGAGACAACGAGCTGGGTAGGTTTCCCCTTATAATTAATGTGTAAGGGTAGGTCGCGGCTCTCACTTTCTCGTGGCGGAGTTTACATCCACGTGCTTTCAGGGGAATGAAATTGCATCAGCTGGTATTCAACGAGAGAATATCCTCGGGGTTGTTCACCTTGCCCCAGTTATTTCTCTTCGTTATTTCGCGACCTCTTCGACCCTCGTCGCACCAATCCCCTTAAACAATTTTACATACGTTTCTTTGTTCACTTTCGTAACAATATTTTCGATCGCTCGATGAACAATTTCGAAGCAAAAAAAACAACAATAACGGATTTCATTGCGACAAATTACTCGATTTTCTTGAAATCTTCGATGACCTTGGATCGACCTCCGATGGATCGATTCATTCGTATATCGATTCAAACTAAGATCGGACATCGTCGAAACGCTACTTTTATCGGCCATCGTCCTTTTTGCCAATCGAACTGTAAAATGGATCGAGAAAACACGCGAGTCCAAAGAAAGAGACTTTGGCTCGAAGGTAGAGCCAACGGATACGGGGAAAAAGCGATACACGAGAATTTCACGTCGGTAACAATGTCGGATAAGGAATAAAGCCCGAGGGGTTGCAGGGTAGCACGCCGCTCGTACGCCGAGTCAGGCTGCGCCGATGATAGAGGTTGTCAGGAAAAAAACGAGGCGGGAAGGGGAGAGAAGTCTTGTGTGCGACCAGCCACGGCGTATATGGAAGGATGTGGGGACGGGGCTGGAATAGAAGGAATTCAGATCACGGGATGCTGCTGTGTGCTCTGCGAGACACAGCAGCGGGAGTATAGTGAAGGGGGTGGCTTGTCAGAGGGCGTGGGTGGATATGAACTCCCCCGAGGGGAGGAGGTGGTTCGAGGGGTGGGTTTTTGCCGGAAGGGAGAAAGAGAGTTCCCGGAACGAGAATGGAATCAATACGCACGGCAGCGTGTGTGCTCTTCCTTGCCTCCAGTCTCACATGCGTGTATGTACTGTATTATATATATATATATACTTATGGTCGATAATAAAGCTATATATATATATGTAGTACGTATTTTTTGGCGAAATGGTAGTGCGCCTGAAATTCGAAAATGCAAATTCAACGTTCTCGACGTGGACGATAGGAAAAATCGTACGGGTGGACGATTATTTGCCAATTATTTACGCGAAGTACGCGACTTAACGAAAGGGATCGCGATCGAAGGGGGATGAAAAGTAAAATTGATACGACGGATAAGGAAAAGAGGATTCGGGCTCGAGAACCAGCTGGATAAGAAGGAATATCGGAGTTGGATTCGTCGTCGATGATACGAAAGCCTCGTGCGAATTTTCCGTGGAAGTTCACGAGGCGAAAGACGGTTAGGGGATGATGTAAGATATAATGCCCGCGAGATAAAACGTTCGCGATGGCAAAAGATGAGCGTGAAACGAGAGATCTGGAGTTCGTGTTTTCTCGGGATTAGGGGAAAATCGTGAAGAATTTTTGGATTCGCCGGGGCGATAGGGATGGTACGATGGAGTATTTTGAAAATCGGCTTTTCGTATCGTCCTCCAGGCTTGAAACGGGGTCGAAGAAAACATGACGTTTGAAAATCAATATTTTCCAAAAAAATAACAACCGCCAATGATTTCATCGAACGACCATCGTTTTCTCCATATAAAAAATGCTTTTATCAAAAATGGAGAATTTTTTTGAAAATTAACGTTCGCAGAGAGGATTTGTCGATACATCACAATAGCCAATCCATCCTCAAGCCCGTCCCATCGTTACAATTTTCGAAGCGAAATAGTAATACACAATGGAGGACACTCGACTGACTCAACCTACCCCCCGTTACAGAAATATACAACCCTCCTTTTTTTCGTTTTTCTCGTTCCACACCCCCTCGAAGGAGACATCTTCGTGCTTTCGCCTTCGCGTGTATCCGGCATCTCGCGATGCCAATAAAAATGAAACTCCCATCACGTATGATCGATTCGTCTGCCTTGAAGGAAAGAGAGAGAGAGAGAGGCCCACGCAATTCTCCTCTCATCCCCTATTTCTCCCTCGGTACCCTCCCTTCATGCCCCCGTCGTTCTTTCATTTTACATCTCACTTGCTCACCCTTATGCCCCAGCGGTACCTGTGCCACGCGAAATGGAACGTGCGCTATATATAGATCGCTGTGCTATAACCATAGAGAGACGACCATAGAGAACGCGGTGGTGAGGATCGAGATGGTGATGGGGAGGAGGGGGGGGGGCGAGGAAACGTCACGAAAGTGGGAGGTAGAAAGAGAGGGTGAGCGAAATTCTTTACTCTATCAATTCTCCGAGGAGAGGGTTGCACGAGCGAGCACCCCCCCGAAGCGTTTCAACTTGGCCGCATGTATCTCTACGTATAAGAGAGATACGTGTACAACCCTCTCCCCTTCCCTCGAACCCTCATCCTCGTCTTTCGTCTATGCGCTCTTTTCTTTTCCATTGCTGATTTGTCTCAAGATCCGCGAACTTGTCGTTCCAGTATCTCGTTCTTCGCCCTGTATTTTCTAGTTTCTCGACATATACTCCCTCTTTCTTCGATTCATACCCTCGTGCTTATTTTCTTATTGAAATTACCGATCGATTTTTTATTTGTTTTTGTTTTGTTTGTTTTTTCGTTTTTATACGAGAAAATCAGCCTCGCCTTCGTCGTTGAATATCTCGTGCTGCTGATTCGTAGAAACTTCTCATCGTGAAAAGAAAAAGTTCACTCGAGGTAAGAAAAGGCCACGTGTTTCGTACATTTTGTACAGAAATTACGAGAGGGTTGTAACGACGGAGTGGGGGTAGTGGAGAAGGAATTTTGTTCGAACATGGTGGATCATTTCTGATCCTCGATTTCCGATCAGGGTCGAAATATATACCGCACCCCCTTTAGCCCCACGACGACACAGACGGAGAAAAAAGAACTCGACGTCGGATGTCCTGCTGCTGTTGCCTTCCATGCGAGGAGACTCTACCACTACCACTATTGCCATTGGGGATGATGGGGTGGGTGGTCTATACCGATATCGCGTGTACGTACACCAGGGTGCCACGGGGTTGCCATGACGATGAAACCGAATTCCATAGGCAGCAAGCAGCAACAGCAAACGCGGCTGTACCGGGGGTGAGAGAGTTAGGGGTGAGTCTCTCTCTCTCTCTCTCTCTCTCTCTCTCTCTCTCTCTCTTTCTCTTTCTCTCTCTCTCTCTCTCTCTCTCTCTCTCTCTTTCTCTTTCTCTCTCTCTCTTTTTCTCTCTCGCTTCGCACACGTCCTTCGCTTCTGATTGGGCGCTATTTTTTTCCGATAAGGGTGTGCAAGCGCGCTTCTACGAGCACATCACGTTTATATACCTAGATCGAAAAATGCTTCGAACCCCCATAGCCTTCCCCCCAACCCCTCTTCAACCCCTCTCGCGTATATGTAAATCGCGTGTGGGTGTCTCCTAGGGCTCCGAGGGATGGAGAACGAGGGAACATTTTTTTTTTTCCTTTTTTTTCTCTTTTCTTTTCTTTTTAGGGGGTCACGTATGAGCGCAGTGGGTTACAGCACCCTCGAGCCTCGAGATGCTCTCTTCTATTCTGTTTCTTCCAATCTTGTATCCGATCTAGTCACGGTATCGTTATCGTCATCATAGTTTCGTGTAATTCGAGGATTTTCGGTAATTTACGTGGGTTTACCGATTGAATTTTCATTAGCGACGATCAGTGGAAACGAAATTGAGGAAAATTTTGTGGAGTAGGGAAATACAATTGAATTATCCAATTTATTGGCTATGGATCATCGCTATAAGGTTAGTATTTTTCAATCGTAGAAATATTTAGTTTTTTCTTACTTCGTATTATCGATTTTAAATCGATCGATAAATTAATGTAACGTGTATTGAGAAGAATTGGAAAAAATATGGAAGCAAAGTTGATTGTTTTTGGAGACTTATCGAATCCTTATATACATAACGGGCATGTAAATTGGCCAAGTGTATGAGGAAAAAAAACAAACGAGAAAACAGTACCGAGATACACGTCGGATACACACAATGCTCTCTCTCTCTCTCTCTCTCTCTCTCTCTCTCTCTCTCTCTCTCTCTCTCTCTCTCTTGCTTTGTTTGTTCAATCACGCGAGTGTGCGAGCGAAATAGACATTTTCCACGTGGCTAACTTCTGCCTCGATCCTTATGCAAACGTCCCGCTAAGTGTTTCCTTCGTTGGGTCGGGTGGTTGGGATTTTTATCAAAACAATGAGGAGCAAAAGGAAGCCGAGGGGAAACGATATACGACGAGCTCGAGAAGATATCGACGAGTGTTTCCGAGAATCGTTTACTGTTTATCCTCCTGACAGGAAGCAAACGAGTTGGCCTCCTCTGTTGTTTCAATATGAAAATATAAATGTTCGAAAAATAAAACACTGCAACGAGGTATAAATTATTTATCGATAAGTTGACACGTGTTCGCGAAGCGATGAATTTTTTTTTATCGAGAAGCGTCGGAAAATTCGTCGACGATGAGAGAAATTGGAGTGAATAACAAAGAAAACGTGCCAAAAACAACCCTTAACTGTAAAATTTGTCGAGTTGAATATTCGTTGCATTTTAAGGAATGAAGAAATTTATATTTACATTTCTCGAAGCTGCATTTTTTTTTACCAACCCCTAAAAAGTTTTTAAATTCCATCTCGAAACTGAAGTAAGACTTGGCCAGTATACTGTTCTCGCACAAACGTTCGTCGAGTGATGGATCTTGGTATCCATTTTTCATTCTGTCAACGAGAATCGACAGAGTCTGTGAGGAGTTCTGTGTGTGTCGCATAGAAAGAGGGATACCACCTGTGTTTATGTGTACGCAAGTCCGTTCATAAATCTGGCTGTTTTCGAGTCGTTCGTACTGAAAAGGAGCTTCCCCGTCTGTGAAATATGATAATAAATGCGTGAAAGTGGCGACGTGAAAGCCAGACATGTAGAAAAGATGGGCGAAGGTAAATCTACGCTCAACAGCATAGCCGGAACATCTTTCTTCTTTCGTTCTGTGACGAGAGTTACAGTGATTGACACTTTTAAAATTATTAGCAATTTTACGAAAAATCATTAATTGCCAATCACTGATAATCGATATAAATAATTTTTCAAAGTAACATTCTTTCTTCCGAAACGATAATTTTTATTCCATTTACGCGAAACACAAAAGTGCCAATAACTGGTAACCATCATACTGGTAAAGTGCCAATCACTGTGTTATTTTCTGGCCCACTACCCGTTTCGCTTCTGGCACTTCTCATAGTTTCTGGTAAGTACTGAAACGGTATTGCATCGTTTTCACCCCATTCTCACAAGCCTGACGAATACTCGAAAGTGAAAAAGACTACGAGAAAAAGAGAGAGAGAGAGAGTGAGGGATGAACGAAACCACAAGGCAAAAAGAGGGATGAGGCAAGTGAGCTGAAAACTGACTGAACGTATGCAAGGCTTCTTTTCCAAGTTGTGTATACACGAGGACGAGGAGTTTTCCACGAAAGTTTGCAGATTACTCATGCGGATGCTGTTGTGGATTTCACAGGGGTAGTATACCTTTCCCTCCTTCTCACGACTCGCCTGCCGGATTCTCACCTTCGAGCTTCCTCTCACATATCCACATTTGCGTTGAATAAATATGTTTCGTAGTTTTTACATCGGGTATACCCTTTTTGCAACGTGTCTTTCCTCTCCATTTCGAATTTATTCTCACCTTGCTTACCCCTTGTCGACGAATCGACGTTACTGCATCTTAAAATGGACAAGGGTTAGGATTAGTTAAGGGTAGTTTTTGTGCAACTTCATTTTCGTTATTCCTTTAAATGGTTGAGATAAATTCCGTCCCTTTTTTTTAAATAGAAACAACCCCAATTAACAGCAGTGACAAAAGCTCAAATTATTTTGACCACCTTTCAGAGTTTTTTTTAATTCACCCCCCGTTGGTAAGACTTTTTACAAGCTTCGATGAGAAACTCGGCAAAGTAAAAGTCCATTCGCAAGCACTTTTTTCAGCAAACTCCTCGTCTTCTCTTTTTTTTTTATTCTCTCCCTCTTTCTCTCTCGGCACACCGAACGTGCCCCAGTCTCGTTCTCGTGAAAGAATGAACGAGCGGTTCCCTCGACTCCTTCGATGCTTCCACCCTCATTTAAAAGAGGGAAAAAACGAAAAGAAGAAGAAGAAGAAGAAGAAGACGGCTTAAATATATAGAGAGTAAAAGCGAGAAGCGCTAAGTGGTGAGGTAACTGGGTTAAGGTAGGTCGTGTTTTTACCCCCAACCCCCCATCACCTCGAAAAGAACCAGCAGCGGTTAAGCACCTCCCTCAACCCTGCTTCGCTATCTCGGTCATTTGCTCCTTCACCATCCGATCTCTTTCTTCTTTTTAGTCACTTTTTTCCACTTCTCAACTTTCCTCCCCGAGTCTTCATCCTCTTTTTCCCATCTTTTCGGAGTCTGGCGGCGTTTGAAAAAAAAAAACGTAGACATTGATTTTTTTATCAAACAATTGTGAAATATTTCAAATGTCACTCATTTAAAAAAATCCGAATTTAAATAATTATTTAAGAGTTAATAAAATAAAAACGTAATATACAGAATCGCTTAAGGGTTGATGAATGAAAATTGTCATCGCGTTGAAAATTGAGGACGCCGGGTGTGAGTCGAGGAATTCGTGGGAAAGGGAAGCTTTAAGTGGGTCGAGATGGAAGCTCCAATGTCACAACGCGAGTCGAGAGAGGGGTTCTGGGTTAATTAATTCCGGGACATAAACCCACCCCATGTAAAGTCAGCTGTGGATCCCGACAGACTCGGCGAGGACGAGCGTCGGGGCCGCTGCCAGTGAACCCACCGCTTCGTTCATAACCCATTATCAAGAGCAAGGTCGCGTGCATTTAAACTGTGCCACCCAACCCCTCCGCAACCCCCTATCCCCACTACCACCAATCCGCCATTTCCATTACCATTCGAATCCACGCGCGAAGGACGAGGCGTTAAAGGGAACTACCCCGAGGCAAGCGAGCGCTATTTAAGTCGGAAGCTTAATACAGTTCGACGTTATTCTTGGCTCGAAGAAAAAATAACTGGGATGTTGATTTGAAGGTCATTGAAGGTCATTATTAAAATTTCTTTTCTTTGGCACTTGTAAAGTTCGTTATTTTGTTTTATTGCATTTAGCAAAACTCTTCATCCATTACCGCCGTATTTTCATTTCCACCCCTGAGCGATTGCCAATTTATGTCGCAACGACGATTTTCCGCCTTTAACAAACTTCGACGAAAAATAAATGTCAAATTTGACGACAAGGATCGCGTAACGAGTCACGAGTTATAATGCAAAATGCACACGTGACGTTCAATATATTTATGCATTCGCGCTTTTACAACCCCTTTCATCCCTCTCACGGTTTTTTTTATCGTCACGAAAATCGTTAAAGAATCTTCTTCTTTGGGGTGCGCGTGGTCTAACGACGACAAAATTCGTTGAATACCGAAGCTCCTATATTACGGAGTTTCTTCTCATCGTCCCTCGCTTCTTCGTCGATCGTCTCGCAAACACGCAACGACGACGTCGACGACGACGTCGCTATTTTCCATGTAAATGTATACGGGCATTCATCAGTGGACCATTGTCGAAGCCCCGGGGAGCGCTACGACACGCCTCCGCTTCTTCCACGTTAGTGACGTGCACCAGCATGGCGGAAAATATTTTATCACGACGGTCCGGTCTAACTTCAACCCCCTAAAAAAAATATCTTTCTAAACCCAACCCACGTGTCTTTATACGATCTTCGTCTAACTCTCGATGAAAAAAAACAGTGAAATTTCTTGATTAACGTCGTCGTTCAAATTTCATTTTCAGCCTTAATACGATTTCATTACAACCCCCTCGGCTCGTTGGGTAGACAGGGCGGAAGTGCGATCGCGGGACAAGCGAAAACGTTTAAGCACGTATCCTTACACCGTTTTCACCCGTGCCGTATTTTCGACGAGACGCACGAAGCTTTTTTTTTGTCATGTTTTTTTCATCCAATCGCGATTAGAGAGAACGTTGCGCGTGCGTCTCGCGAGGGCATATGCCGGACGCGGATAAGCAGCGAGGTTTCTATCTCGCACGCATATCTACGCGTCGTATATTTCACCGTGCTTTCGTTCCTCGTTCGTTTCTCTTTTTATTCCTCTCTCTCTCTCTTTCTTTCTCTCATTCTGGTCTACGTTCGAGCGTCGGTGTACAGAGAAATAAAAAAATAAAATAGAAATACGACAGACAAACGTGATAATTAAGTATCCATAACACACCCCGCGTATAACGAGGCCGTGTGAGTCGGTAATATAATACGGCAAAAGTATATGATAGCTTTCGTATAATGTAAACCTAAGATCTTTATCTGCAAGGGAGCCGCGGTGTCACCTGCGAGAACCTGGCCAACCACTCACCGTCGCTGCTATACAACCACATGTGTATAAAATAGTTATAGCTATAATACAATGTCTAGTCCAACTGCCTTGTTCCAACGTATTAATTACTATTATCTATAATAATAGTATTCAATTGTCTTCCTCCCTTGTCCACTTTAATCATTTATCCATTTTTTGTTCTTTTCATTATACTCGCAAAGGGAGTCACGATTACGGGCCAACGTGTTTATTTTTCATGTTTGCTGGTGGTTCGTCGCTATTTCTGAACGACGTTTGCCTAGAAACGAACGATTATCGGCATGCAACCACGAGACTTTCAATATATATGATAAATTTGATTCTAATCGTGCGTAATATTAATAATCATTATAATATAATAATAATAATAATAGTCTAATTTTGATGACAAATTATTTTAATCGAAGTATATTGTTTTCTTTCTATGACGAAAACGCGTCGCAGAGCAAAGACCAACCGAGTTGCGGGATTTTGTCATCCCCTCAGGTGACGTTGTATCGACTTATAATTCGAGGTCGTTCGGTTCGTTACGGGTCAACAATAGCGGTTTGCACGCGTTACTTCGAGCAGGTTCTATTCGAATAGATCGACGGACCGTTAGGAATGCGAACGAGAAATAGAGAGAGAGAGAGAGAGAGAGAGAGAGAAAGAGAGACAGAGTGGTTGGTAAGAAAAATTTCGTCGCGTAATCTTCAACAGACAAATTTGCATAGGGGTCGTGATTTTGGTTTATTATTATAGTCATTGTGCGAGAGCACGCATGTCGTATAGCGTCGAACGTACGCGCGTTGTGAGGAACATCGATTGAATTATGTTAGTTCGATCGAAAAAATTCGTGTACGTGTGCACGTGTTCGGTTAATGTGCGAACGTCTTTTGAAATTCTTGCCATGCCGAGGAAGACTCGACGGGGTGGCGCGTGAACCCCGTCGCGTACGGAAATGCGGAACTCGAACTGATGTCGCGATAATTTGCATATGCCATCGAAAACGAACTGGTGATTTCACAGTGAGTGAGTGAGAGAGAGAGAGAGAGAGAGAGAGAGAGAGAGAGCGAGAGAGAAAAGTATTGGTGGGCTAAGCATGTTTTCCCGGAGTGCTGGTTGACTCGAAGCAAATAATGGACTGACGAGAGGCTCACGGGGTTTTTGCTCCAAGGCTCGCGTCAATTTTTACCAATTAAGTCGCACATTTAGTAACTAAAATAGCATCATTTTTTAAATATTTATGTTCGCTTTTTTCAGTAATTATTTATTTTTTTTTTGTAAATGTTATTTATTATTTTATATCTTTTATTTTTATTTCTGCCGAGATTGTTGCAACAAATCAATAACACGATGTCATAATTTATAAAAAATAATAATTCTAGACGAAATTAATAATAAACGTACGAGAAAGGTGGTGTAAAAAAAGTAGTGAGCAACGAGTGAAACAACGCCTGCCGAATGGCAATCCGTTGCACTTCGCGGTGCGAACGGCAAACGCAGTCAAGGGGAACATAGCGGCCACCGGTCTATCGAAGCTTCCCATAGATAGCGCCACTTTGTCCTCGAATCACTAATCGCCCGTTTCAAACCGTATGAATAAAAAATCCTCAAAATTAATGCGTTTACGTTCGAACTTATCGCGTCTCGTCGTAATTCCATTAAAACAAAACAAAAATTCTCGTTTCGCTTTTCCATACAATTTCCATACGTAATTTATCGTTTTATTTTTCAATAAAGCGTTAATTCAATTCCAACCTTCACCAACGATGGAAAATCGTACCAAGCACCGCGCGTCTATAAACAATAAAAATTCTAGACATCCGATCGACGTATCGAGCGTAAATCTGCGGTCAATTGTAAAAAAAAAATTTCAAGCCCACCTCGGGATCTCGATTGAATTCCATCGGAACTTGTATACGTAATACACGAGAGTCGCGTTGCAGTTCGTGAAGGAAGGTTGAAAAACACATCTTAAAGGGTGGAGGTTTGAGGGTCGGTTGGAATCGCGAGCTTGCCAGTGCACAACTCGGTTAGCCTCTAGTTCCGAGAAACTCCAACTCTTAGTCGCATTCTCTCGCCAATGCACCCCATCCTCTCTGTCCCTCCAACTCTCCTACACATACACACACTCACATATATATATATATATATATATATAGACATACATACATAGACTCCTCAGTCTCGAGTCTCTCGCCTATCTGGTGGGCTAGAGCGGATCGTGGATGAATGCCCGCGTAGGTCGGAGGGGATGTTAAATCGTGCGGTAAATTCGCTTGCACTTCGCCTCTATCGCGAACACACCCAAGTGAGAAAGATATAGAAATGGAAGGTTGCGAGAAAGAAGGGGTTGATCGAGGGAGGAGGGGTGAAAGAGTGGGGGTTCGGGGGTTGTATAGAAGAGTCGGGGGAGGGTCGATGCTGCCACGAGTAATACGTCGAGTCGTCGTTTTCGTAGTCTTATATATATATATATATGTACGAAGAGCGAGAAGAAGAGAGAACGCAGGGAAAAGCAGAAGTAGAGGAAGAAACCGAAGCAGAGCGTAAGAGGTGAGCAAGGGGAGGATTGAAGAGATATTGGACCCGGGGTCGGAGGAAAACTGCGCGTGGAGCGAGTTCTGTGGAGAAAGAGAGAGAGAGAGAGAGAGAGAGAGAGAGAGAGAGTCTGATCAGTTTATAAGCGCACATTGAGTTATTGGTAGCTCATCTGCCTCGTCGATATCCGCCTGGGTGGCTTCGGCTTCAACTTCGTACTCGGTTCTCTCCCTCCTCTTTTTCCTCCACTCGCCCAGCAAAACCAACCGCCCTTTATCTAAACATATCTGTACCTATCGAAACTCACTCGTTCGAATCTCAAGGACCAACGATAAAAGTACAGGGAAAATCGAATAGGCTGGACGACCTAAAAACAAACAAAAAATCAAGATACTTTTATTTTTTTCGTAATATTTACGATTGTCGCCGAAAATTCTGACGGAGCGAAAACGATCGTTCTCCCTTTAATCCATTTGCCAGATTGTTTCCGATTCGTCGACGATTCCGAGGCGATTTTGTGACGTCCGAAGGGCGAAAGAGTCGGGAGGTTAAAACACGTTAATACGAAGAATCGAACGAGAAGTGGTAGAGCGTCGGGGCAGGAAAATCGGGACTTGTCGTGATAAAAATGATAATTCGATTTCGATCCATTTGCCAGATTGAAATAATTTCTTCGTAGACGTTTTGTCGCGACAAATTAGTTTTATGAATGTTAGAAAAATCCATCGAACGCGAAAAAGGGGATGCCGTTACGGCGTTGTAAGTAATAGGGGTTGGGGGATGGCGTGGGGATTGCAAAAAAAGAAAATAGTAACGTTGTACCAGAAAAGCAAGATTCTCTCGTTCCATCGACGTCGGATATAACTTCGTATAACCCAAACCTGAGGATTTTGGTGCACGGGAGGGATGAAAGCCATTGGGGCGGGGAGGAGTCGCAAAGAAAGGGTGCATTAGGAGATTGTGTTCGACAGTTGTTTACGACGAGCTCGAACTTCCTCGTGTTTATTTCTCCTTCCGTTTTCTCTTATTTCTTTCTCTTTTTTCCTTTTTACAACTGTGTGTGTACGTCTACGATGAATACGGAGAAGAGGGAAAAAAAGGTGCTTTTTCTAGGGTTCTTTGTGTCACGCGCCGAGCCAAGTCTCTTTCTTCTTTCTATCACTCGTTTCCTTTTTATCCACATACATTTTTTTCCCCACTTCTTCGTCGGCGTCTCGCGTCTATTCGGTCCGCATCGACACACTATTTCGTCGATCTTGCGTTTTTCTCTTTTTTTTTTCGTTGGACGCTTTTTTTTGCATAGCGTACGATATTTTTTATACCGGCTATAATTTTGTGGATGAGTCGAATTCGATCTTTTTACGACGTTAGGAATTTGAATCGTTAGCGTATATTAGAATCGGAACTGCGCGGGGCCATTTGCATCGACTGGTCGTATTCGTGTTATTCGCGATGCAATTGACCCCGCTCTCCTCGATCGCGCCGTAACGTTGAAAATAAGTGCAACATTCGTTGCCTATCAGACTCTAGGGTCTAATAGGAACGAGCGGTGAAACTAATTTAGCTCGGTACGAGCTGCAAAATGACCGTTAAATACGAAAATAAAATTATAAAAAAAAAAAAAAAAAACGAATGAAACAAAAAAGAGGCGAAAGAACGGAAGAATGCGAAAAAGGGAAGGAGAATTAAATTTCTCCACACTACGAGCTAATAATCCACCGGACGTTGGTTAGTTGCGAATCGCGCGGAAGAAATGCAATTCCCCAGCTGACGATGCACATAAAAGTGCAAGCTATTGGATTAGACAAGGCGACGGGGGAGGGTTGCGCGAATAACTGCCGGATAGACACGAGAGAACGAAAAAAACAAAAAATAACGCTCGATTACGATAAGGTTAATTTGTACATTACCCTGCCTACCCTCGTCCAATTCACCCGAGCAAGCAATATATATTCTCTTTTTACCTCGTACAACCTTCGTTTTACATCTTTCTTTTTTTTTCCCTCATTTTTTTTATTTTCAATGTTCTCTTTCTGTTTTTTCTTTGTTTTTCGTTTTGTTGTAAATTTCTAATTATCGCTTAATGATCCGCCGCGGCGACTCGGTAAGCCCCCGGATGCAACGGATGGCCCCCGATGTGCACCACCGTCGTGTCTGGGCCGATGCACAAGCCCTGGGCTAGCCTTGCACTATTAAATTATAGGCGCGGTTAGGTGATCGGACTTGAGTTGTGGGTTGCAATAATTGCCAATTTCCAGGGGTCCTACGCGCACGTAATAACGTGGCTGCCGCTGCTGTTCCCTCCAGGAACGCTCCTTCCGCGAGTTCCACGTGTTACACTGGACTATGTGCTATGCTATTATCCTGAGTACGTGTGTATTAATGTGTGTGTGTGCGTGTGTGTGGTATGGCGAAGGATCAAACCTGCTTCATCGTTATAGGGAGTATATCGACCTCTCTCTCTCCCGGGTCATCGGGTTCTCCACTTCCCAGTCTGTTTCCAGGCTGTTCAGCTACGTTGCGACTACGTCCTAACTCAGCAACATCGATAATCATTGCTAATTGCTGGTCTTAGCTCGACGCTGCCGGTGGCAATCAGGATTTTTGCGAATCACGATCAGTGACGGGCTCGTCTCTGTTTGAACTTCTTTGAAAAGATTGCCGATGGTGACGTTTAATGGTATAGAGAAAGGAGTGAGCGATGAACATCTGTGCCAAAATCCAAGTTGGACCGAGAGCTGTTTGTAATTGGATAGGAAACACGTGGAGAAAAATTTGACTTTTTGCCGAAAAAATTGTTTGTTGTAAGTTCGCGTTATCGGAAATTTCCCGTACAATGCGAATAGCATATTTTTTATTTCGATTTGTTGCAATTTTGG
Source organism: Netelia virgata (assembly GCA_951802705.1). NCBI lineage: Eukaryota > Metazoa > Arthropoda > Insecta > Hymenoptera > Ichneumonidae > Netelia > Netelia virgata. The sequence goes on along the minus strand of OX637866.1, from coordinate 40,429,632 downwards.
TAGTCGAAATCTCGAAAAAGTAATTCTTGACATTTTTTTTCACCTTTTCACCGTCGAATCACCGCCAGTATCAGAATGCCATTAAAAATAATGTAACGTATAAAGTAAAGATGCAATTCCGAAACAAATGTTGTCATTGCTTCGTCACTGTTTTCTTTTCTCTCTCTCTATTTTATTATTTATTCGGTGACCTCCGGAAGTCTCCGTGAGCCAGAAATTCTCGTTCAAGTTGTCGATAGTTCAGGCATAAGCGAGAGCTCGAGCTCGCTCGCTCGCAATAAAATCGTCGACGATGAGCTATAAATCGCGTGACACGAGACGACGCTCATAAAGAGATTTATCGTCGGGCGAGCCGAGCGAACATTGGAGGAGTAACGATCGGCGTCTTATGGGAATAAACGTACGAGCATTTGAAAATTCGTACCAGGCTCGTACAAATCCCTCGATTGCTCCCTCTCCTCTATACTCGAAGGAACGAGATATACGGTATCGCCTATAGACGCCATCGGTTATAGATATCACGCTGGATATCCGATCGTCGCATAAACGCTCGCGTCGATTTTACATTCTCATACAAGACACCGATAACAACAAGAACGACAAAACGATATAAAGCTAATCGTCGAAAAAAACGTTTTCGTGCGACACTTTCTCAACAATTGAGCATGAAATAAAAGAAAAAAGACTCACCGATGGGACGAGACGTTCTCGTAATCCCGTAGATTCCTGTGCTCCTGCAGATGTTGAAAAATCGCCTCGAGCTCATCCAGTTGGTCGTTTCTCGCGCTGACCGCTTCCACGAGAATCTGCGCAACGAATAAACAAAATTTCATTTAAACATCGTCGATTCTCTTAGCGCGATAAAAAGAAACAAGAAAAAATGATCAAAGTGCCGTCACGATAAAAACGAGGACTCGCGAGAATGGAGAACTCTCTTAATTAAATAAATTTCTCTTTGAAAACAAAACACAAAAAAAACAATGCACGTTGCTCGTTACCCACGAGTAAAATAGTTTTTTCGATAAAAAATTATTTGCTCGAGTGGCTGACTGAGCGAGGATACCGGAAGTGGCTTAGGCGTGTTATATTATCGAGTTGAAGTGGAAGAAGAGGCTTCGATTGATTGAAGAATGTGTACAACAGGGTATCTATAAATATATAGACATCACAGTGAATGAAAATAATAAAACAAAAATCGTGTACGAAACTGGTATATTGTGTGTATGGAGGAATGCAGATCTCGAGTATAAGATCGACTTGGTCGTGTGGATCGCGCGAGGACAATATATCGGCGTGATTACAATATGTCGAGAAAAGTTGAGAACCCAATATCAAGCAAAAGATAATGTATATATATATATGTGTGTGTATGTAAATATATAGATATGTAGAGAGTGAAAGAGAGTCGAAAGGGGCTCAGCCAATGCTAATAGTCCCCATTGTTCGGCATCTGGTGGTACGCCAGCACATAGTAGGTACTCGTAGCTTGATCGTCGTCGTATTATATCGTCTGGAAACTGCACGACATAAGTATACTATAAAACTATCGTCGTATCGAAAAATCGTTTAATTTAAAAAATTTCATTTAATTCGACGAATGATACGATTCGATCGTTACGTATTGAAAAAATAATAATTACGTCGACAAAGTGGAACGATAATGTTGCGAAAAAATCCATTAATTAACGATTTTGTTTTAATCGATCGAATTTTCAGGGATAAATCGATATTATCGATAATCGGCTGAAAAATTTGATTCGACGGAGAAGACTTTTGATAAGTATCGTATCGATAAGTATCGTGTATAAAATGATAACGATCGCGAAGTTGAATGATAAAAATATTGACGTATCGACGAATTTTGTTTTTCTTTTGTTTTCGTATTGACTTCGATCGATCGAACTTTCATCGATAAATCAATATTATCGTTAATAGGCTGAAAAAAAATTAAAGTTCACTTGGAAAGACTGTTAACGCCCGTGGCTACGATTTTCTCATAGCTGGAGCACGCGGACCACCTTTCGCACCGTCCCACACTAAACATTACTCGGGGCTTTTCGAAACAATTGTAATAATAGTACACATATATATAGTACGACCATTTTAAAGAGGCGTCGCGACACGTTATCCCACGCATTTCCTTCTTATCCTCCCCACATCTGGTCCTACCGGACCGTCGTTCTCTCCATTGATCGCTCGGCAAGACAGAGTCTTATTTGAACAATGAGGCGAGAAGAATCGTCGGTACGTTGCGCAAGTGTCTCATAAATATGAGAGAAAAAGCAGACATAGTGAAAATACGCCTGTTTAATCAATTTTATGTACCGACGCGTTGTTTTTCATTATTTATTCTCTCTTTGCGTTTGTTTCTCTCTCTCTCTCTCTTTCCCTTTTTCTCTTCTCTCGTTCCGTTGAAATTTCTGTAATTTTTGTTCGAGCGTTATTGCCGACACCGCGGTAATTGAGCTCGGAGAGTCACGATGGAATGTTATTCTAATGCAAGACGGCGCGAACCTTCGTACGCTCGCGCCCACACCCCGTGAGGTCTCTCTCTCTCTCTCTCTCTCTTTTAGCTTTATACCCCCTAGCGTCACATCAGCCACGATTTTCTTCGTTCTTTCCTCATCGGTTTACACGACGGAGAACACATCTCGCGTTATAACGGATCGCGAGAACGTACTTGGGCGAATCGCGGCCCACATGCGACTCGGGATCGAGTCGCCTATATTACGCATCGAGCAATGAGATCTCGGGGTATAATGCGTGGATTATGCTAATCGCTCTCACTCGCTTTTTCCTTTTTTTCTTTTTCTTTCTATCTTTCTTCGTCGCCCTCGTCGTGCCTTTCCTTCGACGGACTCTCGTGCGAATGCAACGTACGAAACGATCGTAGCGTTAGCCCCGAGATCGCACCTTTCAGGCATCACGCTGCGCGAATAGCCTGGTCGATAATTATTTTGCCGAGCATGCTAGGGTGTGAAGACGAGCAAAGTGGCGGATTGAAATGAACGAAAAAAAAAAACAAAAAAAAAACAGTAGGGAAAAACGTCCGTGGGCACGAGTGAACGATAGAGTCATCGATCTTCCACGGCTTAGGGGTGTCACGTGTCACTCGAGATTGCCGACGATCGAACTTTTTTTTGCCTTCGTACGAGGGATGGAAAACAAAGAAAGTGAGAAAATCGATTTTTTCTTAAATTTTTTACAAAAAAGACAATTTTGTCGATAGATTTATAGCTCAGGATGATAAAAATCGCCAGAAATAAGAGAAAAATTAATTAGAAATGAGAAACGACGAATGTGAAAAAATGTATGCATTTTTTAAATTAGAAAACAATATATTTAAAAATTGCAATTTTATTATAACGCTTAAAAAAATGTCTTTGTCGATGAAATTACCATAAGTCTGATTGCTTGATAAATTAGTCTCGGAAATTATCCTTGGTGTTTGATTTTTCTATCGAAAAAGTTGATTATTTCGGGCAAACAAATGATAAAAATTTAATTAACGAATTTTCTTATCTCAAAACGATAAATCTTGGCCAATGTTTCACGAGAATTCGCGAACGAGTCGCCTCGTTTCTTTGTCTCTTTGGCATTGCCTTTTGCAGAAGTCGGTACGATCTCACAGTGGAAGGTTAGACCGCGAAACCGTGTCGCGGTGACGTTGATTTTTAATTGCATCGCCTCGTTTACAACCGAGCTCCTTGGATTCTCCTCATTATTCAACGAAACCCCGATGGCCGGCGTACGGCTCGACTATGTATTCGCGTTTTATCGTGAGACAATGACGAGAGCGATGGAAGGGAATACGCGAAGGTGGAGTGGGAGTCGGGCGTGATGCAACGAAATGCTCGAGGCAACTCGAAAGCGTCATCATCGTCATCATCATCATCATCATCTTCATCATCATCATCTTCATCATCATCATCTTCATCATCATCATCTTCATCATCATCATCTTCATCATCATCATCTTCATCATCATCATCGTGATCGCATCCCACTGTACGATCGGTAGATCACGGCGCACCTGGTAGTCGTCCGGCAAATTTTATCATAAATACCGAGTTTGTCGCTAAACGCCGTGCGAGAAAACGAGACGACGAGAGAAACTGAAGCCGCGGATCGATTAAAAGGTCGTCCGGATTAAAGTGGTGGGAACTTCATCGATCGAGACCCATCGCTCAACGACTCGTTCGCATATGAGTCGCAATTGAAGATTAAACGTTTTGTTATTTTAATTCTTTTTAATTTTACTCTTCAATTAATAATTTATGAGAGACTAAGCGTAATTAAGGAGGGGATGGAATTTTATAATCTTCGTTGGATCGAGTTTCGATGAATTTGAGGAAGAAATATGTCGATACGGTTTAACGTCGATCTGTAAGAATCAACGAGGGCGTAATAATCGTTCTAAATTATCGGTTACGAGTCCTTGGAGGCTTTTACCAAGAGTTCGAAATAGAAATCTGCTTGAGTTATCGACACTCCCGGCGTCGATTACTCGCGTATATCAAAAGGTACGACAGTCGTTTTCCTGAATGATTATTACATCGCTATTTATTCAATCGACGTCGGGTATTCGCGCGGAAAAATCGTGCTCGGAATATTTTGCACGTGTTTCGTTCGTCGTTATAAAAAAAGAGCACGTGGAGTAGTATAATGATGTATGGTGCGAGAAAACGAGTATTCTAGGGCTGAGAATATTTTTAAATATCGCGCATAGTCGAAAATCAACGTTTCTTTTCAACTAGGCACGTCGATCCATTTTTATTTAAACGTTAATTTGTCTTTATATCGTAATTAAACGAATGATTCCCAATACGAAGAAAAATGTTTCAAAATCGAGAATAGATCTCAGTCGAGAATCGATCTAAATCGATGGTCGATCAGAATCGACAATCGGAATTCGCCCATAACGAATTCAAGATTCCCTCGTAATAAAATATTTCGATAAAACAAACGAAATAACGAAATATCGATACGTTCGTACATTCGTTCGTTCACCTGCCTTATGACAGCCAACAATACGATCACATTCTTCAACGATCTCAACCACGTACGAATCTTGTCTCGAAAGACAAGCGTGTATTTGCCTCGTACAGAGATAAATGTCGAACGATACGGCAATGTCCATCGAGAGGTAGCGAGGGCTAAAAAGCGATAGAACGTGAAATGAAAAAATGCGCGTAAGGTGTTCCATATTGGTTGCGGCAAACGTGGGCCGGTAACACGCGCATACTTGTACCCCCCTCCCTCTTTACACGCCGGTGTATATGTAATTCTGGTTCGCGCGATGCAAATCCGATCGCGTTCCATCTCGCAGCACGTGGAATTTGCTGTTTGTCAAACGGACGCATATACGCCAAGGAGATAACTAGTTTTCTTTATATTCGCGCGTGACTTTGCGTTTTATCCGACTCATGACTCGAAGTGCTCGTGAAATATATCCCGCGTTCGCTTCGTGGCGCATTATACGTGATGAACACGTATTTTATAGTTCGCGATAAGCGTTTTAATGCGAATTCCTTCTTTCGACAAGAGTGTCGAGAGACACCTTCGTTTTTTTTTTTTTTTTTTTTCATTGTTCGTTAATCATTAATGGCTCGTTCTCGAAACGTCAGGAACTCGAATCGATATCTTGCTAAATATTCATTATTGTTTTTAAACACAAATCTTTGAGAACATTCTTCGTAACGTTTTTTTTTTAAAGGAAGAAGTTTTCGAAATTAATTATATTTTTGGGAAAAATAGCGACTCGTTTGTGTTTGAAAAGAATGGCAAAAAAAACGAACATTTTTTAATTACATTTCGTAGTCGTTGGAATCGTGCCCATATACGGAGCGAACCGGTGTCCGGAATTTCTGTATTCTTCTTCCCTCGCCTGTTTCTTAATTACTCGTTGGCTACCGTTGCCGCTGTTGCTGGTGCTGCTGGATCAGGACGCGATCGACGATTAGCTTTTCGATGCGACAAAGAAACGCGCCGGACAGAACGCCCCGGCGAACCATGAATCAATAAGCAGGTGTTCGTTCATCGGCGAGGCACAAGGTGCGTTTTCGTAGAGCATTACGTTCTTTTTTTTTGTTTGTCGGTAGGTAGATATACAGTTTCGAAACGGCGAGACCTGGAACGTGTCAAATTCCCATTGACAATTAATTGCACTCGTATATTATTTTGCAGGAAACGTTATGTACAAAAATATATCATTTTAAATTATTTGCATATTTATTTATGCACTAATCCATTTATTTAGTTATCTATCTATTTATATATTTGTTTATTCATTGATTTTTTAAGGCTCCGTCTGAATCTTCGCTCTAGTTAATTTTCGAATTAATCGCTTAATCGCACCGATAATCAATTTTCTCAACTAGCCGATTTTCCTAAACAAAACTTCTCGTCGTCAGGAATTTTTCGATCCACGTAATGGCTTCCTAGACGGAGAAACACGGTCGAACGATGGCGATCGCATGGAATTAAAAACACGTATGTATTCACGTACATAAGGATAACACAGTGCATTCAGCCCGGTGTTTATGTAAGCTCTAATGCTTAAATCCTTATAACGTACATGCAAGCTCGATCGTCTGGTGTAACGTTTCAATTTGCCGCGTTTACGGTTTTACCCGAGACCCTATATAGCGTGAGGGAAAGCTGCCATAGCGAGCGAGAAACGACGGCACGCCGCGCCATCTATGCCACATCGGCCATAGATCCTGGCTGAATTTTAGCCGAGTAACGCGCCGCGCCGTCGCTCTGATCATTTTGCTCGAGCATACCGCCGCGCGGTCCATTAATTCTACGGACGCTTCGTTAATTACTCGCGTCACGAACACGCGATCTATACGTATGTACATAATTTCCTCATTCTCGATGATTATCCGTACTCGAACGATCTTCTAAGATAAATACGTAATTTACAGTCAACTATTTTCACGTCGCCATACACCCGGTAGCACGAGATAATACGTTCTAGTATCGCGCGTTTATTAGTAATACACGAGACTCAGCACCCAGTGAAATTATTCTCGTATGGTTACAAGCTCCAATGTTTCTCTCGCCGACTGCAAAATTTTCCCGCACCCCTCGACCACCGGCGCATTACTCGTTATTTTTTCTTTCTTTTTTACCTTCTTTTCTCTCATTAATCACCGAGGATGGGAGCAAATGAGCAATTACGCTCAATTATCCCGATAGATTAACTCTTCTTTCACAACTCGACTATTTCTCAATGATCCTCTCGAGCGCCTCTTTCTCGTCGCGCGTGTTTTAATATATGTCTGTGTGTCTGCGCGTCTTCCGTTTGCTGCCAATCTCTTTGCGTTTTATAACGAATACGTATATATATTACTAACGTTGCAATAATCGCGGGCGAACGCGAGTTGCTCAATCGAGCGAATGTCTACGAAGAAGTTGGAGAAAGGGACGCGTAGGACGTGGCGCGAACGACACGACTCGCGAGACTCGTTATCCAATCCATAAACCTTAACTATGCCGTCGGACGATCGCGACTAATTTAATTAACAAACGTAACAAAAATCATCACAATTTTAATCTTGATTTTTCACGAATAAATTAGTGTATATTTTTTTTTCGCACAGAAAAAAATAATATTAATAATGTCGTTTATGATTCGAGGCTAAATAAATAAAGGGTTTGTCAATTTGTTTGGGAAAAAGATCGTATCGAGTTACGGGGAATTTCTGGGTGTCGGAACGACGGAAGAGAGACGCACGGTCGACCACGAAATGGAATATCGTTGAACGTCCCGGAAGCGTGTTAAGCCACTTGGTGCCCATGGTTTAAATATCCTATCCTCGATTGTATTTTCATTCGGCATTTCCATCGGTCGTTCGATGGAAATTTGAGCAAGTGGAAAAAGCTGTGATTAAGTCAGTTACGTTATATCACGGTGAAATTCAACCCTTACTGTTTTTTATTCCAACTATATAGAGAGAGCAGAAAAACAACCCCTATTAAATTTGTATCTGTTTTTTACATTAATCCAAAAATAAACAACCCTCGTTAAACTTTTAACTATTTTTTCGATTCGAAAACAATAAACAAGCCCCATTCAATTTGTATGCAATTAGATCAAAAGAAATTAACGTTACTTCTCGATCTCTCGCGTTTTAAGAATATGTCAACTTTAACCGATAAATCGTACGAAAATAAAATCGAGGATCCTCGTTACACTTTGACCACGAAACCCAACCCCTTGCCTCGATTTTCCACCCCTCGTTCAATCTCTTTCGTCCAACAAGACCAAAGTCAAGTCCCGTCATCCCGATTCAACATTCTGCGAGATCGAGAGTCATCCCGCGATAAGAGCACAAGCGTCGCTGATTGAATCCCGTTGATCGCATCTCGCGTCCGTCTTCGCCGCATTGAAAGTAACCACGTTCCCTCTCGCGATGACGGATGCCGCTCTCGGTATGATTTTTCTCTCGAACACACGAACCAGCGTTTCGTACGATTTTTCTTCGCGTCGCGAACTCTCGGTATCGTTGCATCGACGACGATCATTCATTCGCCACGTTGTGCATGAATCATTCGTAAGATCGTGCGGAGAAGACGCGTTTTGCTCGATTTGCATCGCGTCTCGTCTTAGCCACGGCGTATATAAGCGGAAGACTACTAATTCCTTCGTTGCGTCGCAATTAAATAACTCTCTCTCTCTCTCTCTCTCTCTCTCTCGCGCGAGCGAGCGCGACTCGACGAATCGATCTTCCCCGGAAAATGTTGCCAACGGGGATTCGTGTTTTAAGCGTTCCAACGATTTCGCGCGTCCCGCCAATCGTATCCCTCCCTCGCGGTTTAATAACACACGATGTGTAGGTACACACCTAAATCCCGGGAGAAAGAAAACCGCGAGTTCGTCGAAGTAGAAAATAATTGCTTACTCCGACTCGAGCGTCTCGAAGTAACTCGCCGGGCATCGTTTCCTCCTTTGAGGTTTTATCTCCTATACACAAACATACAGACATATATATACCTACATAAAGAGAGAGAGAGAGAGAGAAACACACACACACGAACAAAGTACTCAGGGAACGATTAACGAGCGATAAATAAGTCTTGGCCATCCGGGGGTCAGACTCTCTTTTACGATTTCCTCCCCGTGCGAAGAGAGCGGCGCGATATTATTTAGTTAGAAAATTTCAAAAGCCCGAGGTATCAATAAGCGATATCGCCTATTTGTCCGATAATTCTCTCGTCTTGAAGCGACGCGAGACGATTCACTTCCGTGAAAATACGAATTGATAAATCGCCGATCGGCTCGAGAGCGTAAGTATACGCGCGAACTTCTGGATAACGATCGTTTTTCAAAATTAACGAGATTGTGATAGAGATGAGAGATAGCGGAGGCGCGTTTGTAGGAAGTGGCTGCGAGGAGGCCTCCTGTCGACTTTTGTATGGAAGGATGGGTTTTAGCGCGCGTGTGTTGGCTGTATCGTTGGCCGAGCGTATAAAGTTGCCGCAATCAACATCTGCTCGCGAGACTCGAAGTCGTTGCGCAAGAATCTCGAGACCCCCATAAAGCATCGTCGACCTCGTTCGTTTATAAATTCTCCTCGTCGCTAGTTGCGGTTCAACAAAACGTTTCGGTCATTGACAAATCTCAGTTGGAATCTGCGAAGTTAATTTCAACGCGCGAGAATAATATTACGTGAGAAATATGACCGAGGGGGTTGAGTCAATGATCGGTAAGGATAGAAGAGAGGAAAGAGGGGTTGCAGGGGTGAGTCATGAGTAAATATAAGGAGGTAGTTTTAAGGGTTGATTTTCGCTTCGACCTTCGAATATTGAAAAAACCTGCCGATAACTGATTCTCCGAACAAGAAAAAACTACCCTATCGTGCTGCCCCGCCTCGTGACCGAATGAATTACGACCCGAGTGTAAAGTTCATTATACAACGCGACGATCGTTTCTCATTATCCTTTCCAGCCAGGCTGCAAATCTCACGAACTTTATCGACTTTTATCGATTCATCGAAGATCGAACCGAGATTGGTGATTCTTTTTTTCGTTTATTTTCAAGATTCTTTCTCGCCTGTCTGAGATCTCGAAGCGAGAACGGATCAGAGATATATAAGCAACGGTGGGGCTTATGGGTCACGTCGAGAGGTGCGAGTACCACGGAGACACATACAGGACTCGTACTCGTACTACGAGCTAGTAAATACTCGTTGGCAATTAGCCGCGCGGTCGAGACACATGCTCGTTGTACACGGGGCAAATGTCTTCGTGCGTGGTTTAGAATTTATTATCGCGTACGAGTCATTATGGGGAAGAGGGGGAGGCAATTGTGGAATTTCACGTCCGAGTCTCAACGAGAGACGACTCGACTCGATGACCGATCCTCTCGCTTCTCTCTTTCTCTCTCTCTCTCTCGACGTTTCACGCTTTTGTTAATACGACGATGAGATCGAGACAATGAGATTATTCTAATTGTATTCACACTTGGATAATTGATCTTGGATATAAATCGCGTGCGAACCGGGCGCGTTAATGCCTGTTTAATAATCTTGGATTCTGCGTTTATTCCATTGTCTTGTCCGACGAGCGCGTCATGTCGTTTGTCGACTATAAACGATCGTTGATATCGATTTTATTACCGACGTTTGACGCCTTCGGAGATTTATCGGTGATTTAGATAAGCTCGTTAAAAACATCTCGTTTATTTACGCGATTTATCGAATTATCGGAGCGACCCTTGTTTCTCGAAAGAACAAAGTTCAATTTCGAGGTTTTATTCAAGATTTAGATAAATATTGAAAAAAAGGTCAATTTTGTTCTATTTATATGAATTTAATTATTAAAACCACCCCCATCAATCCCTTCTCAACGAAGCATCCTTCGACCTCGAAGGATTAATTTTGAACATGTGAATTCGATGAATAGTCTCCTGGTTAATAAAAATTGAAGGTCAATTTTTTAAGACGATTACAAATATTCCATAACTTTATCATTTATCGTCCCTCGAAAATCGTACTTAACCGCGATAATTAACGATCTGTATCGCGACCTTTCGACTGATAGCCGTCGATTTAAATTCCCGTCCGCAACAACACGCATTAACCTTTAATAAACGTTGATATATCACTACGCCTCGTTGTCGTGCGTTATTGTCAACACCACGAGAGAACGAGAAATTAAAATATCGAATGTAACTGTAACGTAAAAAGTGGGGGAAAAAAACAAAGGAAAAAGAAAAAAAAATCTCTCGTATCGTCGTACACGCAGAAACGAGAGTCGTTTTACGACGGAATCGTTGCGTATGCCGGACAACGGACGCCGGTTTTCCAATAAGTCAATCGGCCGTAATGTTTATTGCCATCTCGCGACGATAAGAGCGCGTTGTAAATACTCGGAGACACTCGATACGTCGAGAGTGGCGAATAACGCGTATACGGTACACCGATTCGTCGAGTCACCTGCTATATCGATGATAAACCAAGTCGGATAAATCGAATTCTCGCATTCCGCATAATTAAACTTTCGATTGATCGTCGATCTCTTATATACATATATATATATATGTTTTTTTATTTATATAACTATGTATATAAAGTAGTCTCACGCATTCGTCGATAATAATAAAATCTCGGCACACGCGTCGGCCGACAACAACGAATTGCGAATATAAAATCATCGGTGCGCCATGAAAATGTGTTCTGAATTCCAATATAGACGTCCATTGCGAACCGAAGTGAGAGAGGGTGGATCGCGTGGGGAACGGTCAGGGGGAGGGGGTTGTTCAAAGTCTCACGTGATATCGCGAAGTACGCATTCCGTTTTCCTCTCGTAAACTTCCAAGTCCGTCACGGTGTACGAAGAAACACTTCAACTTTTCGTTATCTCGGGCCTGTTCTTAATAATTCAAATCGAGGAAAGAGAAAAACACCGACGAATAGTTCTCGTACGAGAGAATTCTTGGCTTGATTTTTGTTTGAAATTAATTTTTTAGAATTATGTTCGAGAGAGATTATGCACGCTAGAATATTCCAGGCTCAGGCTTGTACCGACGTATATATATATATATATAGGTATGTTTAGTGACCAAGAGGACGAATAAATCGTCCTCTCACCGACGAATGCATTCCTCGTCATTATATGCGTATCCTTGTACAGCCACGACGAGTACGTACGTAGTGAAACGAGCGAGTGAGGTCATGCACGTTACCGACTAACAAACTCACGCCGATCTCCGTGGACTATTATATCGCATGTGCAGTCTCGCAAAATATACACATGGTCACGGATATATATATGTGTGTGTCAGAATTTCCGATTGCTCGGTGGTCTGGCCTCAAGCCTGGACTTCGTTACTGTTACGATTATACCATCTGCACGAGAGACGAAGAAGAGCTTAATTCTTCGCCCCGGAGCTTGATTCATTGAGAAATTAGACTCTCGTCGGTGATTACATCGACGTCAGATTTTCTCGAGGTGCACCGAGGAGAATGTTTAAAGCTCTTTTTATTGTTGTAGGAGCGACAAAGAGTTATGTATTAACGAAATTATTTGGATTTATTTCGTTTTATGAGATTGTTATTCCTATCATTCTGATTACGATAATTTTATTCACTCTATATAATTTTAATATGTTATATTTTATATATTATTTCATTTTATTGTATTTTGTTTTGTATTATTTCGTTTTATTTTATTTTATTTCATTAACGAGGAATATTTTTCTTTTCTTTCGCGCGTTTAATTATCACGAGATTTTCATTATTTTCAGTAAAAAAAAGCGTACAGATTATTTTTCCGTGGGTGATGCGTCGCCATAAATATTTCATCGTTGCAAAAACGTTTTTCGAAGACACAGGATACGCACGGGTGTATGCGCAACGGAGCTGCGCACTCGCGCGTATTTAATACTCGTGCGAGCGAATTACGATGCGATTTAGTATGCACTAATAAGCGTTGCATACGTATGATACGAGCGAGGCCGCCCGTGAATGTGGCATATATACTGCCTACTTGGCACTTTTTTTCATTTTTTTTATTTTTCACATTTTTTTTTCATTTTTTATTTCTGCCATGTTCATAAATTCCGAAATATTTTGCACCAGCCAATGGTTCGAGAACTCCGCGTAGGCAATGAAAAAAAAAAAAGAAAAAAAGGAAGCATCGACGTATACGTCGACGTATGTGTTTGTGTGTATACGCGCGTGTGAGTAATTCGAGTATTACGAAACCGCGGCACGTGTGACGCGCGACAGAGGAGAGGCTCTCGCCAATGGATCGCTCGGATAGTAACTCTCCGTTGTATATTCATCCTTCATCCGTATAACTAGTCTCGATAGACACTCTTGTGTATGTGTGTGCGTAAACGTATTTTCATGTACATCTCATAACGAGCGTACGAGACGTACATTTAATTACGTTTTTTTTTGTCCTCGCCTTTTTTTAAAGCGATAGACCGTTCTTTCCGGGATTAAATCGATACGCATTCGATCGAATCGATTTCGTACGGATAATTCGATTATGTTTCGATACGATCGAGATTATCATCGATTTATTATTGTCGTTAGCGAATCGATCAAGGTCGCAAGGTGACGAAATTATTTTTCGAAAAGAAAAGAGAATACAAAAAAGAACGTTAATGCCACGTGGTCACGCTCGAGTGGAAGATGATAAATCCGAGCGTGATATCTTCCATCGAGAGGGGTGGGGGTAGGCGATAGAGAGTGGAGATGCACAATAATCGCGGCACATTCCGTGTGTCACCGTTGTTACAAGCATGGTAAGACCAAGGTCGACCTTCGTTGTTCGCCATACCAATCGGGGACTGTTAATGGCTCAATCCCGCATCTCCTTATAAGCCGGATTATGATGTACCATCGGCAACGTGATATATCGCATTATTCTTAGCGCTGTTATTATTCAATTCCTCATATAATACCTCTGCTACGAGCGATGCGATTTTTTGCTCGCATAGTTAGACCAAAGATGTAATAGAATGAAAGTTCACGTGTCACGAGATTTCACCTTTCGTCGATTATTATTACTGCTTTATAATTTATAATATCGTTTAATTAATTTTATTAACTTTTTAAAATACTGTATTATTTATTCATTCATTTCCTTGTTCGTGTGTTTATTTAATTATTGAATAATCACGAAATTTTTTGGATCTCGAAATTAATCGATAGTTAAGGAAAATTAATTAATAACATTCGTAGCTTACCGAGGGATAGAAAATATTGTATTTTCGCGGATTTTACGTTCTCGTAGTCGATAGATAATAATATTCAAGCCCGCGTCCCATTGTTCGTAGATAAATTGATTATTATGTCACAGCGAGAGAGAAAGAGATTGGAGAACGAGCATGCGATTATATTTCTCATGCAAAGAGAGTGTCGAAAGTCACATCGATTGCATCTCGAGAGCATACTTAAGTGCGAGCTAGCATGTATACGGTCGCACGGATAGATAAACACTCGTATACGTATATCGTACATAATACTGTACATGACGTATGGAAGTTATAGGTATATGTAGCAGAAGCTGCGGGAGGGTTTTACAGTAGCCCGGAGTCGAGTTCAACGCTACTCCTGCAACGGGGTCAGAGGAGCTGTTATTTACGGGGCCGTATATCAGCCTATCGCCAATGCCGAGTGGCTTCTCGACGATTTTATGGGGGGCGGCTCTCGCTCGCTCTCTCTCCCTCTTACTCTCTTTCACTCTCGTGCTTTATGGAACATCGAGATATAAGAAAAATACGAAAAAAGGCGAAATACCGACAAGCGGGACAAATATATCCGTGAAAGTATGAAAATATCAAGTATAATTAATATTTTTGACATTTCATTAATACTTAATAAATATCAAAATATTCAATAGTCGAGAAAAATAGATTGAACAAAAATATCCATGATTATGCAATACCTAAATATTCAAATATTCAGAATTCAATTATTAATAAGTTTAAAAAAAAAACTTAATTGTGACAATTATTGAAATATCGATAAAAGTCGATATTAACAAAAAAAACAATTTTTTTACTATACAATAATTATACAGCGAAAAGAAAAACGATGATAATTCATTTTGTTCGTGCCATAAAATAAAAATGAATAGTTGATCGACATGTGGGAGGATTCGGCTCCTAAGTCGATCGGTAGTTGAAAGAAGAGGAAGGAAAAAAAGAAGCGAAGAACAAAAAAATCGCTTTATTAACGCCGCGTTCTCTCGCGAGGTCGGATGGACGGACTTTAAAATCGAGGCTAATAGGAGAACGTGACGCCCGATGAATATTAACGATCGTGAACCGAGTCGCGGGCGAGCGCAACGCGGGTACAAGGACAAGGTCATCCACGTTAGGCGCGCTTTTCTGCATACAACGATCCGTGAAACAATTTTCAATTTTTTTTTTCTTTTTTTTTCATTTTTTTCCCCCATTTTTCCCTCACTCGTCCCGAGAGCGATGAGTCAGTTGACGAGGCCTGCGATGCAGCCGGAGAGCCAGCTCGACTGGTTCGTCCTACGGACCCAGAGGAAAAAAAAGAAAAAAGAAAAAGAAAAATATACACACAACGAGAAAATGTTCCAGGAGTTACGTAAACGCGTTGCTCGAGCGCGACTTCGACACACGCTGTAATGGGGACCCAACCCTGTCTCGTAGATGTGTAATTACAATATTTTGTGAGAAAGGCAAAGCACGAAGGAAAAATAAAAGAAAACTTGTCCGTGTAGACGGAAACCATCGCGAGCTTTTTATTTTCCGGTGATATATTCGACAAATATCGTGAAGAAGGGAAAAAGGGAGGGACTCGCTCGAGAAATAAATAACAACGAGGAGGACATTGAAAGGAAGAAGCACCGGCTGGGTACGTGAGGGAAGAAAAATAAAGAAGGAGACGACTTGTAAACGAACTGTTTGACGAGGGTTTTGTTATGTCTCGAGTCGTAAGTGCGTACTACCTCTGGAACTCTGTTGTACATACGCGTCGTCCAGACGCCCGTCTAAATTTCCGTTTTCGAAAAAAGTCTTGCTTCTCGCTTCGCCACGGATTTCGCTCGGTCTACTTTTTTTGAGTCGATCGAGACACGTGTTTTTATCATTTATGAAAAATTAACATCGAGATCAACATGGAGAAATTTTGTGTTAGGGTTGATGAATGAAAAACTACCCTTACAGTTAAAATTTGTCAGTTTTCAAAAACTTGCTGAGAATAAAATTCATCAAACAATGTCGATGAAAAATAATAATTCACACGTATTTTATCTACGGCGATAGTTTTTCTTTCTAATTGTAAGTATAAGAAATGAATGTTAAAAAATATAAAAATTATGACAAAAAGTCGAAATATCAAAATATTAGAAATATTTTAAATAATACATGAACAATATTTGCTTTGTCAGAATTTGTACATCGCGTATCTCTAATCGAAGCGAAAATGTATTCCCGATTTTCCAAAAAAACACGTTTTTTTTTAATTTTAATGAAAAAAACAAACCAAATGTCCGTTTCCGACGGTGAAAGAGTGATAAAAAACGGTATTGAAAACGGTCCCACGCTCAACTTCACCTGTTGCATACGTCTGGCAGCCTGGCCGCCCGACTAACTGGTTAAGGGATAAAGAAAAAAAAATCTTCGGTCCTAGATGCTTTCGTAGCGATAGATAAATTTTAAAGGTTCGAACGCGCGCAAACCCTGGGCCGCGTGGTTTATTTGGAAGGGCGAGGCTACGGCTTTTTGTCGGAGTCTGTTCATTTTCGGGCTGTCTTCGGGCGATCCACCTGCCACACGTCTCGAGAACTATTCCCAATCCCCGTAACCCTATTCCCAAACGTGGCCAGGACTATCTCGAATCTCTCCTACAACTTCTTTTCTCCGCTTCTCTTATTTCTTTTTTTTTATATTCATTTTTATACTTTTTCTCTACGTTTCGTTTTTTTTTTGTTTTTTTTTTTTCTTGACAGTTATACGATACGAGCGTTCCTCTTTCAACCCTCTCCGGTTTCCGGAGCGCCCGCGTGTCTCTCCCGTCGCCGTCGTTGGAAAAAAACGGCGAAACTCCTACTTTACTGTTAGTCAACGAGGCCACCAAGACCCCGAGCCCCTTGATAAACTCACGATTCGTAGGTCTTACCTGCATCCCAAGTTCAACCGGTTGACTCCTTCATATCGAGCTTCGGGCATTCTTGTCACGAACGTGCCAGAGTCAAAAAATAAATAAAAAATCGAGAAAACGTGATTTTTAAGCCTAAAAATAGTTTGACAAATATATTATCTTTATTTCTTTTGGATCAAGATTCTTGAATGAATACAAAATTCCCGAAAATAAATGAAAAAAGCAATGAAAAATCGTTTAATTTTTAATTAATTCGATTTTTTTATCGATCGAACGATCGATTTCTCTTTTCGAAGTGAGAACGAGACGATTATTACAATTTTGACTGAATTCTCGGTTCAATTTTAATCAATGAATGAGAAGAGACGATGTTTTGGAAAATTCTGGAAAATATAGCGAGAATTCTTTTTAATAGACACGTTTATTTACGAGACCATTCATCTTCCTCGCGATGAATAAATCGATTTTTCATCGAACTATCGGAGCACGCTCATTCGAGAAAAGAGACAATGGGTAAAGGGGGAGAGAGAGAGAGAGAGAGAACCGGGCAGTGAGGAAACGAATGGAGCGATAAAATATCGAATAGCTTTTCCGGTCATTAGAGATTCTCGTTCGAAGATCAGTGCCGAGCGTCGCAGTGAGCGATCGTTTGAAAATTATTGTCACCGACGAATGGCACCAGCTGTTAAAATCGCACGTTTTACGAGTCGATGTTTTACTCAAGTACTCGAAACTACGAGCCATTACTCATTATTATTGTTCTTTATCTCCGTCTTTCCACGCACGCGTGTCGTTCCTTTCTCGATTCGTCGAAGGTTTAAATTCCGAGAAAAATCTAAAATCATTATCGCGTAAACTTTTTCAACGCGATGATCGCAATTTGTCGCAATGCACCAGGATGACAAAAATCCGTGCCATTAAATCAACCGAAGACACGGTCGAAGAGCAAGCGTGTCAGTATGTCGATAACGGAGTCGTTGTCAATGAGGGATGATGCGCGAGGGTAGAGAGGGAGGAGGGGTAAGAAAGTGCATTCCTCAAATCTTTCGGCAGAGAGAGGGATCGAGCGAAAGATCGAAGCTGCAGGATTGGTAAAATAAGGCAAAGAGGAAGAAGATAAAAAACCGCATGCTCCAACCATCGTCATGACGGCATGGCCATGCTGGACGTGCGCTGGGTACGAGCGGGTCAGTTTTGTGCCAGCTGCCACCGCGACACGAGCTTTTTTTACCAGTCACGTGTTAATAACAATCGCTATATATGTAAAATCGCCGATTTTGTGCCAGTGACGTTAATTAAAATAACAAAAGAATTATAATCAACGAGACAACACCCCAAGGTACGTCTATGAATAAATTTGAAAAATAGTTCATAAAAATGTCGCGTGAAAATTTTGAAAACCGTGCGGAATAATTTAAGACAGATTTTTCGAGCAGCTGCCATTTTTCATTTTTTTGGGGGGGACGAAATCGTTTGTAAAAAAAGAAAAGGTTGGGTAAAATAGACGAGAGGTTCGTTTTCTTTTTTGGTGAATGTCAGAAACGAAAATCGTAGGTCAGGTGAATGGTGTCGTGTTCGGAGTGACGTTTTTTTCGTCACTCGGCGCACCTGTGCTGAGACGACACCGCCACTTGACCCTTCGAGATCTGTTGAATACAAACACCTCGTGGTACGAGGGATGCGAGGAAAAGTTGGGGGTCTGTCGGTTCCCACAAATTTCCGTAAAGCCAAAGTCATCATTATATCCGTATATATACATACATACCTGAACTATCCTAGTTATATATATATATATATATATATATCGATATATATATTTGGGGTAGTTCATCCCTCGGGACGCCAAGGTTCGATTATCCTCGGAGGGGTTTGGCCACGAAGTTAGGTAGAAAAAAATGACAGTAGTGTGACTAAAGAGGAAAATCCCTCGTGTATAAAAGATGCCCACGAAAAAAATTGTATAAAAAAAGTAGCAGGTATAAACTGAAACTGTGACTAAAGGTAGTGAGGATGGGTCTAGTTTGTAATTGATTATTTCATAGAATTCAGCAGGATGATTATTTATCGTGGCTTAGTTTATTTTTTTACGTCGATATATTTCCACAGGCACGGCTTAGCATTGTCATTGACGAAATGGAATTTATCTCGATCTTATCATAATTTATTTTGATTTTATTTACAAAGAAAATTATTTTGCAAATTTCTTATTTATGATTTTGTTTTAAGTACATAAATAATCTTGTAATAATTCAATCCCTTCTGACAATGTAACATTCGGGTAAACTCGCCATTAGCCAGATTGAAGCTTTTAGGATTTCGAGGCAAAATTAATTATGCGGCATGACACGTGAGCGAGCCCGTCTAATCCGTCGGATCGTGAGCAGGCGATATAGGTAGACGGATCGCACGACGGGGGTGCCTCGTGCAATCTGTGCATTGAGCCATCCCCCCCCCCCCCCCCCGCACTCCCTGTATCGACTACGCGCTACCTAGTTTGACAGCCAATATTCGCTGATAGCCCGTTCATTGACCTCCGTCCGAAACGAGCTCGTTGAAATCGGATTAGCCTTCGATCGAAATTTAAAAGAAGTGACACGGTCATTCTCCCTTCTCTTTTTGTATCGACTCATCGTCCAACGATAAATAAAACAATCGATGATTTTGTCAAATCTTCTCTAACGTAAAGGATTTCCACATTTTTCTTTCATCTATCATACGATTAGAATTAAATTCCCAGCGCGTAACACGCACCGTAGCCTAAGCCACCTGTGTTGTCAAAAACATCCGTCTTCCGTACACGGTGGCGCCACTGTGCAGTCTTCTCTCGCGAGTTCGCACAACTACCATCAAGTAGCGTCAGTGCGGTCGGTACGTCAGAATCCATATTCGCGCGAAAACTTACCATCGCGAGGGACGCTTCGCCCATGCGACGCAATAAAAAAATACAGCGCGAGGAAGCAGCTGCGTTTACCGACGCATCATCACCGTTCGTCTCGAACTCTCGCCCGAAGCGCGAAAGGGGGGAAACGACCGTAACGGCGGAGTAGATTCGCGCCGGCGGAGAGCCTCGCGGGCGCTCGGTTCGCTCCTTCACCGCGACAGTTGCGCCACACATCGGAAATTTCGCGAACCACGCGGCAGAACTGCAAACCGTGCGGGAAAAATGATGGGAGGAATAAGAAGGCTTACCGGAAAATTTGCTAGCTGTACGGTGGGGTTTGGGTGTATGATTCGCGTTACGGTGGGACGCGGGGATACAGCGAGGGAGCGAGCGAGGTGGGTGCTTGATATCAAGCCTCGAAGGCGGGGTCTCCGCGTCATCGAAGCGTGCGACAAAAATCCGTGGTGGGGGTTAGAAGCGAGTACAGTACTCCTCCGCCGTCGGCCTAGCCCCGTGGCCACGTTTCTTTCTCCTACCATCGCACTTTTTTCCCCGCTCGGTTCACCTATCGTCTCCTTTTTTATTTTTTTTCTTCTTCCCTTGCCCTCCGCGATTCGCAACTCCCGCGAAGCAAGGTGCTCTGCGCGGCGGACGTTACTAGGCGGAGTTTAAAAAACAGCGAGTGAAACGTCGCGGTGGAGTAAGGGCGACGGGAAGGGGGCGTCATGATCGTCGTCGTCGTCGTCGCCGTCGTCGTGTCGGTATCGTAGAGTCGTCCGTCTTGCGGAATCGAGGTGCTGCACACGCCGAGCACCGAGTAATTGTGACTTTCTTTTCCGTTCCGAGAGACACACACGAGGCGTAGGTGCTCAGGAGTGGGAGGAAACCGTTCTCTCTTCCGAATGAATCGTGAATAGAGCATGAGGGCGCCGGTGGAGGGGCGAGAGATAGGTGGGGCGAAGGGGGAGCAAGGAGAATTGGCATGAGGCGCGCGCGAGAATAGGGAAAGCTGCGCGAAGGGGAAACGCGTGTGTTGCGCTCGGCTCGGACCCGCGATGATCATCGGAAGCCAGTCGAACGCGCGTGCCACAACCCTCTTTCGCGCTAACGCAGCGTTAAACATTCTCGCCTTTTTCCGTTGTTTCTCTTCGATCATCGCCTCTTTATTTCCTTCGATTAACTCGTATCTCGCGAGGTGTATCCGATTATCGGTATCTCTCCTGTTTTTATCTGGGCAATAGTTTTTAGGAGGGATAGAAATAAAAAGAAAAAAACATTCGTTTATTTCAGTGATACTTTCACGATGACACCGTTCTTATCTATACGAGATATACCGCGTGATACAGTGGTCACGTGAGCGCGGTAAATGTTCCGTACGTGAGGTGTGTTACCCATGAGATTAACCAAAAAACGATCGATTAGCATGAAAAAAACAAAACAAAAGATTAGGAATAGATTTAGAGACGATTCGAAATAATTTGCAACGGTAATTCGATGACTGGAATGACGACGCTCGATAATCATGTCGAGATCGTTGTAGATGTCCGGAACGAAATTTTGTATCGTTGTTTAAATCTGGGGGAATTGTGCGAGAAATAGATTTTTGTATTTTATTTTGAATCGTTACGTGGAAATATTTTTGAAAAAAAAAGATTAGAGGGCGCCCGAGACGATAAATAAGTTATCGGGTTTATAAATAAACGTCGGGCGATAAAGAACGGTGGGCTGCACCGTGACGATGATAACCGTGCTATGCGCGATAAGATAATATGTTTCTTTTTTTTCTTTTTTTATCTGTACACACCGCGTACGTTTAACGGCGCTCGAATCGCCCGTTGTATCGGTTAGTCAATGTGTCACGTCGTGGAGATATTCAGGCATAGTCCAGGTTTCGACAAACACACATTGATCGTCAAAAATGTTTTCGATAACCCCTCGTCGAACAGATTTATGAAAAAAAAAACGGCTAAAAAAGTGTCCATGTGACGAATCTTGCACGAGGGCTCGATCGATTGGAAGTTACGTTTAAGTTAAAATTTATTCCGAGAACTAATGACGGTAACGTAGCAAAAACAAAATGTTGAAGCTCTTTGTAAAACACTCCAGGAAGTGTCGATGTAAAAATACGAAGTGCGTCATTTCTTGGCGGGCGAAAGAAAAACACTGCAATGATCGGATGAAAAGAAACAGAGCGGTGTATTTTTTTACGAAAAAAAAGGCAAAAAACATGATTGCAATGATCGGCGCGATAATTAATATTTTTCTCGAAGATGTTTTTGTATTAAAACGTGCGATCACTGACAGCACCTTCGATCGGCTAATGTTTAATCAGAAATTCAACAATCGTGATATCGGTGAGGTAGAGAGCGAGATAGAACGGCGTGTGACGCGTACGCATCAAATAGTACGAGCGTTCTGTCCCCCACCACATCGCGCTCGGTAATTTCCCCGTCAGCGGTGAAAATCCCCACCAGGAATTCGCCGCTGAAAAAGGACAGGGTTCGATGGAGATGGTGGGGATAGGCGAGTCGTAGCGTTGAGGGGCAAGAGGGGGATATGAAGCGTTAGAGGGGAAGCGAGAAGCTCGAGGCTCCTCTCTTTATCTGCGAAAGACTTCTCGCCCTCTCTACGTCGGTACACAGCGACGCACGCAACGAGTGACGCTCGCGCGTGGAGAGTAGCGACAAATTTGACGGCGAGTCGCGGAAGCTCGAGCGGCTTGCGACGATAAGTCGCGAGAGAGGGGATAACGAACGGTGGTGGGGCGGAGTCGGCACGATTCGAAGGCGCGCGGCGGTCTGACGGGAGTGAAGGGAAGGGGGGGAGAAGAAGCACGGGAATTGATGTATACCGGATGGGGGTAAAGCTGGTCCAAGTTGGCAGGATGCCACCACCACTACTAGCGCGAGCCACCACCACTACCAAGATCGGCGCGCACACCGTGGCAAACCACGAACGATGGACGAAGCAAGCAACGCGGCAACGAGGAGAGGCGACTCCTAGCGTGACTGTACGGGTAGTGCGCGGCATCGTCGGACACGCAGATCGTCGGAGTGGGTCGAAAAGAGCGGGTGCCCACCACCGCTGCGCCGTTCTCTCCTATCTTGCGTGTTGAGAATAGATATGGTAGCGAGAGAGGATTGTCCATGGCGGGGCAGCGCAGAACCACCAGCGAGCTTCGAAGCCAGAACAGCGTTACTTGTGTGCGGTACGGCGCGGCGTGCGTTCCGGTGCGCGACTCTCCCGTTCAACTTACTACTCGACTCGTACCACGGTCGACCGATAACTCAGTCAAGACCGGCAGTACGAACAGTGCGCACTCGTCTTGTCTTCGATACTCGATCGTCGATGACGATTCAGCCACTCATCAACAATCCGGCCAATCTTACAAGTTTCATTTTCATCGTAAATTCGTATAACGAGGCGCGATCATCATTCATCGACGACGTTTCCCTATTCGGACCGAACATAACCTCGCGTCGAGCCGAACGCGGGCAATTCCCACAATCGTTATGACTGGGACAACGTCCAAAGTGTCGAAACTAGATTCCACAGGTTGTGGGGCATCGAAATAACGGATAACTCGCGTTATTGCGTTTCACGAGGGACGAGCTACGATTTAAAAAAAAAATGAAAAACATGTGGATTATACAGATTACCGGAAATAATGATTTTACGAACTCGGAGCCTCCGCGGTGTTCCTCCCAAACGAGAGTTTTTTTTGGATAAAAACTCTCTTCTCGAGAACGTAACCGTCGAGGTTAGAACGAAACGAGTGACTCTCGATTTAAAACTTCGGCTTCGTGCCGAGTGCGGGAAGTGTCGACGAAATTAACAAAAAAAAAAAACAAAAATCACGATTTAAAGCAATAAAAAGAACATTATAAAGTGCAATTGGAGTGCTAAAAAAGAAACTCGATGTAGAACTCGACGTAAATAATCTAACTCCGACGAACTTAAGAATTAATTAATTACCGAGTTCGCCGCGACGGACCGATGGCGCTAAGAGCCCGACGGCTACCTACTCGGTAGTAAAAACTCGCGAAAAATCATCGACGAACTCGTTGGGCAACAGGTAAGAGCATACAAATTTATGGCGATTATTCCCATCGACGAACCGAACAAACAATTCCAATGTCTCGTTGCGCGTCGAACCTCCGCAAAAAATCCTCCGCTTAAAACGTAAATATCCTAAACGAAAAGTCTCGTTCAGGTATGATTTACGGTACATTTCCCAACGGTCTAAATACTCTTTCGAGCAGAATCATCGTCGATACAATGGTACACTGCGGGTACAATAATATTCCACCTGTTAAAAGTCGAGCTCTCTCACCAGGCTCTTCCACGAGTCTCGAAGCGAGAGCCTCGAGAGTGTTGTTCCGGCGCTTCTCGCCGGTTTCTATTCTACTATGGCGTCGAGCAGCAGGTACACGACAGAGTATTTCTTTTTTTCTCGACGAAGGGTGCTCTCGTGCATTCTTAAGCCTCGCGCACGGTAACCAACGCTTTTCAGCCCCAAAAAAGGGAAAAATATCTTTCAAAAGCGACGAGAATATCGGTGCGGGACACGTGCCGCAGGTTGAACAGGTAGCAACGCGCTTTACGACACTACTCGAACCCACAGAGAAAACGGTCTCTTCGCCTCGAGCAGATTTTTTTTTTTCGAGAATCGAATTTCTCCATTCGGTTTATTGTGATCCGCGGCGTCATCGACGCTCGCCGCCGGCGAAGAATCCTTAATCCCGTATTTATGAAACTGAGAAGTAGCACGGGATGGAATTTCTACTCGAGCCTTTCGAAAGTATTCCCCACTTTTTTTCTATTCTCGACTTCCGGTTTGTGTCGGTAAAAAATATTTGCGCGACAACTAACGATTTCGGCGAATTTTAGTTACGTCGTTGGATAAAATATTTGTTTTTACAACGGAAATAAATTTACCTATGAAAATCTATTCGGTAGAAATTTAATTTTTATAAAAATAATTGAAACGCTTAGATAAACCGATTTACTTTTAATGCTGCAATTTAAGTGCACGCTGGTGCTCGGGTTGCAAGTAAAAAGTAAGAAACGTGTACACGGCGTGCATTTCCGATGCAAAGGAATAGAAACACACACACACACACACACACACACACACACATGCAGAAGAAGAAAGAAAGAGAGGGAGAGGTGGGGCGAATTGTGCAAATTTGGCAGTGACGAATGATGCGGAATTTAAATCGCACGCGATCGAATCGTTAGCGAGGAACTTTAATCGCGAGTAATAATTCATCGTGGGTCGCCTTAGCGATGGCTTACACACCACTCGTGGTCGCTTCTATCTTATTCGGGTTCTTCGCCACAATGAAGAATTTTTTTTCCCTGTGCCAAGACGGAAACGCCGGACGCGTTGTTTTTTCCCCCTTCCCTTCCCTCTGTCTCTCGATTCCTCGGACTTGTTTATCGTCGACACTAAAAACACCGGCCCTTAAATCTCGACGACTAACGATCCCCGTGGCACTCTCATCCTATCCGTCCGGCTAATCTTGTCGTGACGGAAAAGATTCTTTCGCTTTTTTAGAGTACGTCCCACACACTCGTTCACGAAAAGTTGGGCAGCAATGTGAGGGAATCAATGTGCCACGGGTCGTTTCACCGTGAAAGATTGGTGATAAGCATCGAGCGGTCCATAAAAGAAAAATAGGAGGAGAAAAAAAAAATACACGTTTCTTCGAAAAAGCTGAAACATCAGGTACAAATTCTTTGGCTTTTTCATCGTCTCTCGAGTGGGATAAACACGAACCGACCGCGGTCGATCGCGGTGTATCTTTTACCCGCAGTGAAAGGTCGAAGAAAGCGGTTCGCGGCAAAGGAAAAGAATACCCGCTGAGAAGAGAATGAAGGGGCGAGAACAACGCGTGTAATAAAGTCGAGTGAGTGATACGTTAGCAGCTATGGGTTTTCGTTGGCAGTCACAGAAGTTTGCCGACGGCTCGACGCGACATCTCTTCGCTTCGGTCGTCGCATAAGGCGTATAGATTTCCGAATTGTCATTTCAAACGAGTCGTTTCTATCATCGATAATCATAGTTTAATATCGATCGGCAGACGAGCGTTGAATTAATCGAAGAAATATTCGTTAAGACGCGGTTTTTAGAGATTGTACAGCAGAATCTCGATTATCCGAATTTTCGATTATCCGAACGGTTTCAAATTTTTGATGACTACGAGATTATGTCTTTAGTGCAAGAGGCTAAAGAGAATGACAATAACGATGATGATGATGATGATGGGGATTTATCTGACTCGGAAGCGCATAATAAAACGTCTCACAGCGAAGCATTCGGCGCTTTAGAAACCGCCCTGGAATTGTTTGAAACCTAATCGGAAAATAGTCCCACAGAGATATTGTTCTTGAAAAGAATTCGAGACTCAGCGGCTAAAGAAAGCGAAATTACTACGAGACAGCCAAAAATTCATCATTATTTTGAGCCACAATTGTGATTTAACTGCATAAGTAGAAGCGGTATAAAAACCGTAGGGTCCATTGGATTAATAAAAAGAATTTTCGATACTATTTATATTATATGAGTTGATTTTCCCGGAAATCCGCTGATATATTTTCGACTATCCGATTTTTTGATTATCCGAACGATCTCCGGTCCCAAGTAGTTCGGATAATTGAGGTTCTACTGTAGTTGCTTATTACGTGTAATTAAATTCATAATTTCTCGGAAATCGCTCGACGGATCGGGATGAAATTTGGCTCGGTGACTTTTGCCACGATTCTCGATTGGTAAATCAAATTTCATCTCAATCCGTTGGGCTCTACTCAAGATTTTCCAAGTCGCTTTCTCGAAGTGGTCGGTAGACCGTGTAACACTGCGCGTCTTCGATAAAGCCGCCATTATTATTCAGAGTTAACCTCTCGAAACAATTCACTCAAATCGACCGACGATGATTTCTGACGATCAAAGTCAAGAAAAGAGTCGTAACAGGATTTTCCAAAAGGCGTTTTCGTGTGGTTCTCCTCTGCAGGGCTTGATCGAGGGCTGCGGCTGACTGACTCGAGCAGCCGAGGGGTTAGGCACGTCGAAAGAAGACCCAAGTAAGTTTTGGGGCTGTGCAGACGCTGAATCAAGGGGGGCCTCGCTCAGAACCCCGCACGGACCCCCATTATCCGATCTTGGAATTTGAGATCTTGAGGCCCTTTCAGCCGCGCGTCAAATTATCCCCGAGCACAATGCGCCCGTTGATTGATATCTTCAGTCGCTGCTGGTGCTGCGCTGCACTCCTGTCTCGGCTATACCCGCCATCAAATTCAGCTCAGCCTCGCGTCCCTCTTCCTTCTTCTGATGCATCGAAGCCCTCCTGCAGACTCTGAACTCCGTCGGTCGAATACTTCTCTGTCTCTCTCTCTCTCTCTCTCTTTCTCTCTCTATATATATATACATATATACATAGCTCCACTCGTCTTTTTCTTCAGCTTCATCTTCTATGTCCTCTTTTTCTACTTTCTTATGTTCTTGTTTTTTGCTCCTCCTCGTGCGGTGCTTGTACTCTGGATCTTTCTTGGCTGCGATTTTTTTCGAGGGGAATGCCCACGGTCTTCCTTGTGCATCGGTCTGTACAAAGCCCGGGGTCGAATATTTTTCTTCTCATGCGGACCCCAACCAGCCCTTCCACTTAATTTATCCTCAACCCCTTTTCAGTGCTGCACTCTCTTCTCCGGACCCTTCCGTGCCTTCGTTTTATTTTATTTTTACTTCTCTCTTTCTCTATCGTCTCGGTTCTTTCTCCTCGCCGGCTCTCTAGTTCACGTTACTCGCCATCTTTCTCGCTCTCAACAGGCACATTGTATATACTATGGAAGAAGTGAGCGAGTAATAATAGCCAGAGCCGCGTTGTTAAAGGCCTTTTGTTTTACGATTTTATTGCTAGAATCTGGGACTCCTGCTAACTACTCGTAACCGGCAAAATGTCCGGATTCCGTATGTCTGACGGTAGTGAATTAAGGAACGAAGTTCGATAGTTCTAAAAATGTAACGAAATTAATAACTTATCACCGGCTAGAACATTTTTTTTTTAATTCATGTTATACAAAAATATATTTTTCATACACCACAAAATTCTATTTTTCTTGTGAATAAATAATTGAGTCAAAGTCCATTCGTAACATACGGACAAACGGACGTACAGACAACAATTCTTGGACTAAGCGATAGAGATGTTTTTTTCCAAAATTCCTTCTATGTACATACTTTTCATTTCAATAAATGTTATTACTGCAGATTACTCTCTCCCTCTCTCGCGTTCTCCTCTCATCCCTTAGATATACATGACCGTGGAACAATTCGTGAAACGCAATGACGGATAATATGGTCGAGAGCGTGCGTGTGTGCATGGTTGCATACGTAAATTTTACGAGCTATAACGCGTTTCCGCCATAACTACGCAGTTATAACTGCGAAGGTATTACCCGAGCGTTTCTCTCCATTTCTCTCTCTCTCTCTCTCTCTCTTTCGTAGGACCGTATTTCAAGCATTCGAATACACGTCGAACGACCGGAAGTGAGTTTTCCGCGCGGCCGGCGCCGTTTCAGCGTCTCCGTCTATCTCGTTTCAAGTCGCCTCGTTGAATTTTCCGCGGCGACTCCTTGTGCCGACGTCGGCTTCGCGTCTTCGTCGTTGCATATTTTTTTTTACTCCCCATTTTTCCCTTTTTCTTTTTATCTTTCTCTCTCTTTTTTCTCTTTTTCTCTCTCTCTCTCTCTCTCACCGACCGACTTCGTAACGAGGTTACATCCACTACGCCCGCCTTCCCAGCCGAGTAAGTATTTGCTCGCGCCATTTTCTTTCCCTCCCAGACGAAGATGGAATTCCTCTTTTTTTATATTTTTTTTCACCCTCTTTGCACTCTGATTCTTAACGTCTCGGTGAACTTGCCGACTTTTAGTCCTCGACTTTGCGCGAATCTTTTTCTTTTCTTTCTCTCTCTCTCTCTCTCTCCCTCTCTTTTTCTTTCTCATCCACCCCGAGATGAACGGGCACACTTTCTGTCTTTTGAGGTGTAAGCTCGCATCCCTCATTTCATCGACCGTTCGAACGTTCGCACAAAAAAATATTCCACAATGCAGAGAATTAGATAGAACGGTGAAATATATATATATATATATTTTTCATTCACCAATCTTTTTGTACTCGAACTAAAATCATCGTTGTAACAATTCTTCACAATTATTTTATCGACATCGTGCAAAGGTCGCATTAAAGTCATTCAGTAAAAAAAAAAAAGATTTTTTTACTTCTTTCACCATTTTCGAAATATTCTCTTTAAACGTTCGTTTATCCTCGATATTTCATTTACCGCTATCGTTACGGTCGAAGAGTCGCTCGCATATCGCGTCTTACCGAGTTTCGTCGTACGGAAAGAAAAACAAAAAGTACAAAACAAAAATTATTGTGTGTACGATCGCACGTAAAAACCTGGTCGATCGGTCGAATCCCTCCCCACACGATCGAATCGAACGGGGTAGGTAGTTTACCCCCCTGTCGTATCGTCGTTCTATCAGGTCATGCGTGGCGTATAAATATTGTATATAAATAAGGACGTCGCATACTCGCTCCGATACAGACCGCGGCTCTTATTTATAGGATTTTTATGAAAATTTCGATGGCAAGGGTTCATCGTACGAGCGGGTATGCGCGACGCCAAAACCATATGTGAACAAAAAAAACCGTTGGAAATTATTATTTCACGTTGGAAACGCAATGTGGTTGAAGAAGGAGGAAAGAAGGGGGGGGGTCGCCAAGAATTCTTTTAGTCCCTGTGTAAAGAATATTAATGCGCGTTGCTCGGTGCTACCGGATGAGAGAAAAAGAAATAAATTGAAAAAGAAAAAGAAAAAAGATGAAATTCTTTCGGTGAACCCCAAAATCCTTCTGGCACTTTATACCTTCGAGTATAAATATAGATACTTTATATATATATATATGTATATCGTGAATGGAAACTACGAGCAAAACCATTAGTATCCTCGATGCTATTATAATATAATACAAGGCGTATCGGACCGCGGCGATATATTACATCGGCATTGAGCGAGATAGCGATATACAGGCATGTCCATTACATACATACATACATATATATATATGTATATACGTATGCGTGTGCGAAGAGACGAAAAAGGGTTGAATTCTCGTGCACAGGTAGACCCGGGAATCTAATAATGCTATGGAAATTCTATGCCGATCCCGCATCGGAAGAAGCTCTCTCTCTTGGGTTGCGACGGGGCGAGTGTAACTTTTAGCCTGAATATCTCTCGCGGACTTGGTCGGTGAGAAGAGGAGGAAGACTCTTACCTGAAACCACCCCGAAAAACTTTTCGATCGCATCGAATGAGTCTGGTGAATATCATCCCGAATTCTATGTTATATATATGTGTGTGTGTATGTGTGTACGGACTCGGTATTCTTCTCTTCTCGAGGATTTTTCTCGTCGTGAAAATTCCACCGGCGAATACCAGAATTTTTATACAAGCGCGACGGAATTTCAATGGAAATAATAAATTCGTACTTTCGTCTTGGAAGTGGTCGAATACGATGAAGTTTTGGAAATTTGTATTCGATGATCGATTCGTGTCGCGTGTCGATAGATACGTTGGTTTTTTAAAGGGATTCTGTAGAAAATTGTTTATGTCGAGATTTTTCGAAAATTTTTAAATTTCTTTACGAAAAATATAGAAAAGGGGATAGAATTTTTTTGAAAAATCGTACGAGTTGCGATGAAACGTAAGAAGCGTTATAATGTACGTCGTTAAATACAAATGTAGGTACTAACCGTCTGGGAAAATGGACGAAAAACAATAATAACGATAATAATGGGTCCAGTTTTTTTTTCTTTTTTTTTTTCTTTTTCTTTTTTTTGAGAAATTCCCCGTATGCGTGGTTCGGGCCAGCGAACCCTTTTTCATATATTAAATATGGGCGTATATTCATGCATACGAGAGGAAGAAAAATAACAGAAAAAAGAACGAGGAAGGTAACTAAGAGAGAATGCGAGAAAAAGGAAGGGGCGAGAGAGAGAGAGAGAGTGAGTAGGTCGAAGAGAAAAAAAAGTAAAGAGAAAGAAGAGAAAAAAAGAAACGCCGTGAAGATATAATATAGGGGGCCCCGGAATATTTGGTGGGGGTCGGTGGCCGAGAAATTACACGGAATAATTTGTGGGCCCTGGGGTATACGTAGTCGACTCTCTCTCTCTCTCTCTCTCTCTCTCTCTCTCTCTTTCTCTCTCTCTCAACGTGGATGCTGATGCGTTTATAATGGCCGCTCTCAGGTTTACCGCGAAGAACCAGAGGAGAGAGTCGGATAACTCTTTCGGTCCGAAGAAAACAGGGCCGCGACGATCGGGAGCCCCGCCAACCCACAGAGAGACATAGTCTGCGTGTGTGTGTGTGAGAGAGAGAGAGAGAGAAAGGCTAAATAAGAGTAAACAAAAATAAATAAAATCATAAATAAAAGTATCACGATGCCGTGAGCAGCAGGATCGAGGAGAGGTCTCGGCAGCGATTCGAGGAGCTCCCGGTGGCGCTTAATAATTCCAAACGAGAGTTTCTTACCTTCTCTCCCATCTCTTTCTCGAACCTCCACCACTTTCTCTCTCTCTCTCTCTCTCTCTGTCTCCACCGCACGAGAAACTTCGTAATTAAAGAATCCTCATGGACCCCGAGGAATATTAACTTTGGAATTAAAATGTCATTAATACGCTTCTTCGAACGAGAGAATCCGAGAGACGTGGTGAACGCGGTGGATGGAAAAACGAATGAAAAAAAAAGAAACAAAATTGGAAAATAAACGAGGCACCGGAGTTTAATTCCAGTTCTTACGAATCTCGTAAAACGAGAGTTACGGCGAAACTTGTGGGAATATTCTCGTACGTGTGTGTTTTTTTTCTTAATCGATCTCGAAAATGGTCGTTGGACACTCGACTTCGAATCGATGATTGAAAGTTGCATATTCGATTAACTTTTTGTGATTAAAGTCTAGATTCACTTTTTTTTCAATTTTGTAATTTTTGTATTTTTAGTTTTCGTTTATTATTGTTTTTATTGAACATATTATTTGTTAATTAATTTTTTGAAGAATTTACCGTTTGAGTTAACTTTTATAAAAATTGAAACAAAATAATTAAATACAAATTTTGTGTCGATTTCTCGTTAGAAACTTTGAATATTTCGATAAACGAGAAAAAATAAAAGAATCGAATGAGAACGAAATAGTTTCACGAAAATCGATACAAGGCTCGATATTTATTTTTCTTTACGGATGAACGACCTCCGCGGACCAACCGGTTCGTCGGAGTCTCTCTGAGAATTCGGCCCGGGAATCCTTCGTTACCCGCCTGTTCCTCGTCCGTACCTACCCACAAATTAGCTAGAAACCCCTCGTGGCTCGTAAGCAGGAAGATCATGAAAGAAATTCTCAGGCGCAAAAAAAAGCGTTCCGTTATTTTTTTTTCTTTTTCTTTTTTATCGTGAGAAGCACGGAAGAATATCATTTTTGTTGACCCTCTAACCGTTTCACCCCTAATATTTCAAGCCTGCCCTTGATTTTTTTCTGTCGCACTTCAAAAACTTATTTTCTCGATTCTACAAATTTTTGAACAATTTTTAATGTTTTTTGTTGTTGCATTTTTGTTGCAGATACAACGTCGAGGGTTGATCCGGGCTGCTGTGCACCCCCTGGCATAGCTAATGGTTGGGTAAGGACCGAGCTGCGGTAAATATTAACAAAAAACAAACAAAAAAAAAACCCTCGCGAGACACGAACGCACGGAAAATTCCAGCGTGAATATAAATTGGCGCAGATTCTACCGGCGTCGTCGAGCATACACACCCCTCTTCGTCTTCTCACATTCAAGCTCGTTGGTAATTTTTAACCCTTCCCTCGCGCCATATCACCTGGGCCCCGGCTGTGAGGTCTCTTGGAACTTTTTTTTCATCTTTTTTTTGTTGCCCTCTTATGCTAATAGTCGCGGTCGCGCGTATAGTTTATACAATATGGGCCATACAATATTCGAGGGGGGGTTTTAAGAAAGAGAGAGAAAGAGAGAGAGAGTCCGAAAGCTGGGCTATATAGGAACTGAAAGATGGTCCGACAGCTGTGGTCGCTCTCTGTGGGAAATCTCTGCCCACACGCTGCGACCGTTGTAAGACAAGAACGAGAAGAGAACCGTGCGATCTTCTCGAAACTAACACACGCGAACCTAAAATACACGAAAATATCGACTTTAAGTTTGACTCGTGTCACTCCGATATTAACGATCAACCGTTGCACTTTATAACTTCAATTCCAACGTTTTTTTTCTTTTTTCTTTAATTTTTTTGTCCGCCGCGCTAAAAAGTCTTCACGAAACTTCGGACATTTTATTTCGAGATGAAATACGCAAATTGGTCTTCGGACCGATTAAATTGTAACAAGAAAAAAATCCTCTTAACTACAACAACACAAAATTACAACATTCTTTAAAATGTTCGTTTAAATCCAGAACAAAATTACTTTGAATTAATTCGTGGTTAAATAGAAGTATTCCGGGCCAATTATAAACGATAAAATTATTATTAATCCAAATTTCGTCGCGAAGATTTTTGAATTATAAAAATTTCGACGAAATTCATTAATTTTGTAAATCGGAAGTTCGAATTTATAATTCCACCAAAAGAAGACTTCTCGACATTTTTTTTTTCAAACAACGCGTCATCGTCATAGAAACGACGTCGTTCGTTTTCGAGCCTTTCAGGATCGACCGTGGGTCTTACACTTTATTCGACGGAGGTTTTTTTTTGTTTTTTCGTTCTTTATATTCAAACATCTGCGCGGGCCAATCGTTTTCCAAAGATACGCGTTCTCGTCGCGGGAAGTCTGTTTGTATATTCATTCGAAACATATGTGGCGTTTACCGACGAGAGTAGACATTTTTCTCATCACAAAATTACAACCCAGTAGTGTTTCTCTCGAGACTCTTCCCATATACATATATATATATATATATGTTTTTTTTTGTTTCATGTCAATGTCGCTCGACGCTTTTTAAAAGATAAAAAAAAACAAGGTTCGTCGCGTCCTCCGCCCGAGCAAATATGTAGCAGAAAAGGCGTGTTTACGACTATCCGAGTATTATTAAGTGATGTAGAAGCGATACGTGAGCCCGCCACCGCGTAGATTACGCCGTAATTATTATAATCGAACAGCGGAAAGACGACCATTGAAAAAGATCCACGAGGATGAGCGATGACCGGACTTCGTGTCCTGCGTATAGTTCGCAAAGTCCATAAAACGGCCGCAAAAAAAAGAAGATAAAAAAAAAAAGAAATAAGTAGCGTTGGAAAAAGAAAGGGATACGAAACGAGGCGAAACGAGCTAAAAAAAAAGAAGGCTCTCGGAGAGTGGAAAAGAGGGGGTAGTGCACGAGAGAGCGAGAGGGAGATATAAAATGCGTGATGCACATTGGCCACCGGGGAGCTGGGTGAATCGCGTTCCCTGAATTACAGACTCCCGGGCTTCTAATCAACGGTCATCAAGCCCAGTTGAACAATTATTATCATTAATTGCGCGTCTACGTTATAGCCGTGAGCGAAGTGCGCATGCGCGAGCGTGCTCGACGAGGTCTCGGCGCATGCGTCGTCGCGTCAGTCGTCCGACATTTCGCGTCGCGTATTAGGCGTGTGCGCGCGCCAACAATTCAAACGCGAAAGAAAGTTTTTAAAAATTTTCAACGAGAAGTCATGAAATATTTTCAATTTTTTAAAACGTGTTAATCGTCGAGCGAGTCGAAGCCATTTTTCGTTTCGAGGTGTCTCGTTGTTAGTTTGTGCGACGGGAGATAAATCTTTACGAGCGTTAATCGCCGTGGTAAAATATCGAAATATTGAAACGCAAAAATAGTAGGACAGTTCTTTCGACCAATCGGGAGACAGAGTTACCTGGAAAATTGGCCAATTTTCACGAGCCTTCGAACGCTCTACAGTCGAAACGAGAAAGGAATTTTTTTTCATTTTATTTTTCTCGTAGACGAAAAACGTGTATTTTTCTGATGTTGATAAGACCGAGCCGATAAGAACCGAGCGCGGGTGCTTTTTTTCTTTTTTTTTTCGTCGTTTCTCTTTCTCCGATCTTCCGTCTGTGCCAGTCAGTTTGCTTTCGACGCTGTAAAGAGCGTTGGCATCCAAACGACTCAATCGTCCGGCACAAAGACCGTGGACGAGAGTCGATGTGTGCTTACACACGCGAGAACGCTAAAGCGCCATAGCGAACGGCTAATACCAAAACCGAGAGCGAGAGAGAGAGCGAGAGAGAGAGAGAGAGAGAGCGAATCCGGATCCTCGTGCGCGTGCGCGCGCGGGCCCGCGCATAAAGATAACAATTTACGCTTCTCTTTATCGTGAACTC
This sequence comes from Netelia virgata, assembly GCA_951802705.1. NCBI lineage: Eukaryota > Metazoa > Arthropoda > Insecta > Hymenoptera > Ichneumonidae > Netelia > Netelia virgata. The sequence goes on along the minus strand of OX637866.1, from coordinate 40,394,228 downwards.
GACGACATGGAGAGAGAGAGACCGAGAGAGAGAGAGAGAATGAGAGAGACGACGAAGATGGCGCGAGTGCAGGGGCCAATGACTCTTTCGATAATTCACCGTGTCATATTCCATTGTACTCCCCAAGTCTGTAGTCTCCCCCTTGCATTTTTATTTTTAAATCTTGGCGCGTCACGTTAACGCGGCAAATTCAAATCTCTTATTCACCTATATCTACATTACCGACGTTTTAACGACTGAAAAACGCTAAAACTATTCTCGAACGAATGAAAAGAAAAGGGGGGAAAAACACAACCAATCTCACGAGACAAAACCCAAACACGATGAAAAACGATTAATTTTCTTCGAGTAACGATGATGTCTATTGAATCGAGGGGATGCCAGAAGGAAACAAATTAAATAAACAGGAGCTTTCGGTTTCGGTAATTAAAATTAATTGTCGAAGGACCTGTTGATCTAGACAGACCTGTTTGCTCGTGCGTCTTCCAAGGGTCTTAGGAGCTTCTTTTCTTTCTTTATTTTTCCTCTACAAAAGAAGTGCTTGTCACACCCAGGGGGGAACTCGATTTTCTCTTTTTTCTTCCTCTAACCCCCCTTCTCCCTCTCTCATCATCACCGCTACTCTCGCTATCGCCCTCGAATGGTTTTTCTCTCTCTCTCTCTCTCTCTCTCTCTCTCCCTCTCTCTGTCTCGACGAAACGAGCCAGGGAAACGAAACGCCCGACCGTAACTTCGGCTCGACGAGCCGGAGCGAGCGCGTTGGCGCAATGAGACGCCATTAAAAAATTCCACGAGCCCGTCGTGTCTCACGCAACCGGGGCGTTCGTTCGGGCCCCCGCGTGCCCTCTCTCGTGTGTTTTACCATACACAACGTTCCTCCTCTTTTGCTTGCATGCCATACCACTTTTGCTCGCTACCGGGCGCGCACTCGTTCGTTTCACAGCCAAAGTGAGTGAGTGAGAGAGAGAGAAAGGGAGAAGAAACGGGCCGTGGCACGGCCAGAAATACCCTAATGGCGGAATTGAAATATGAGATACTCATTTTTCAGGATTGCGCGGGCCGGGCTTCGTGTGTTGTATACTCGCGAGCAGCAAAAGAAAAAGAGAGTCGAGCTCGCCTCGTAAAAGTGGCGTGAAAGGAGGCGTGACAAGGAGAGAAACGAAAAAAAAAGAGAAAACAAAACAAAAAAATGTCAATCAAACCTAATGACCAGCTCGAACGAGGGTCTCGTCCATAAAATTCTTTTCCTTTTCTTTTCTCTTTTCTTCTCTTTTAGCGTTGATCGAATGAAAAAAAAATCGAAAATTTTCGATCTCAAATAATTAATACTTTGAAAATTTTCTCAACGCCTCGACCGTAAGTGCGTTAAAGATGAGAAAATTGATTGAAATTTTCTTTTTGTTAAACCCAACTCCTCGTTACTTTACGGTGCGTTTTTATCGCGCTAAAGCGGGCCGGGGGAAGGTTCTTCGAGAACGAGGCGTTGAAAAATTGCGACCGTGAAATAAAAAAAAAAAAAAGAAGAAATTACGCCGTTATTGGCATGTGTAGTATCGTCGAACGGAATATAATCGTTTCAAATGACAGAGTACGGGAGCCCCGACTCCGATTCCCAAATAATTTACTTTTTCTTCTCTCTTCCTCCCTCCAACGTAGACAGGTGAAGCAAGAAGATGTTTCGACCAAATATATCGCCGTTCTTGGACATAATTGAATCGATTCCGATCGCGAATTGTGCCCCGCGTTGCAACATTCGCACATAAGTATTTCGGCGAATATCGCGCCGATCGCTGCCGAATTTATTTCTTTTTTTGCCGACGTCTGACGTAATGGCGCCGCATCGCGCGCGTGCAAGTGGGGGATGAAAGTTGCGTACGAGATTATATAATGGGAGGTTGAGAGAGAAAGAGAGACAGAGAGTGGTAGTCGTGCGGCGAACTATTTTCCATGCAATTTTACTCGCAATTTGGCCTCGGAGAGCAAAAGTAATTAAATAGAATTTCGCAAAGTTTTCAAACCTCGAGAAAGGAAGGGGTGGACTAACGAAAATACCGAAAATACAATTGGAGAACGGTGGATAAAATATATTCTCTCTCTCTCTTTCTCTCTCGGTTTTCGTAGTTGCAAATCGTTCGGAAACAATTTCAAGGCAGAGACGAGCCTTATAAGCGAAAGGGCGTTGCGAAGAGCGTGTGTTATTGGCAAGGAGGGCGGGAGGGAGGTCGGGGTTCAAGAACGTTGGAAGAAGCGTGCTCTCGAGAGCCCCACCTCACCTCGAGGGTGATTAACAAAATGGGTAATTAAATTAAATTTACGTCGGTAAGTTTGCCAGTGGCCGAATAAAAAATGAAAAAAAAAAAAAGTAAAGAAAGGGGAAAAAAGGTTAAAAACGAAGCGCAACCCCGCGAACGGTGATTTCGCTAGGCAAAGGAGACGTAAACGTCCGAATATTTACGATCGCGAGTATATTATCGAAACGACCGGGAGAGAGGGAGAGAGATTTTATACCTAACATCGAACACCCGGTCGCGCGAGCTTTTAGTTTTATAACCCCCCACCACCGCCACCACGAGATATAAATTTGCGAGAGAAAATCTCATAGAAGAAAAAAAAAACGAAATATACTCTCGCGAGAATAAAACGATGGTAAAAGAAGACAATTGGCGGACGATCGAAGGATTAAAATTTCCCGAAGTAGGTACTTTTCACGGTCTCTCTTCGATTTTGCCCGTAATTTTACTTCTTTTTTCTTTTTCTTTTTTCTTTTCGCAATTTGCGACGAAAACGATCCACGAGGAGTTTAACGAATGAAAATAGTTGAAAGATATCGCGGAACGCGTGAGATATTCTCGATGTGTAATTACGGCTCGCGGTGTCCCTCGGTGCAGCGCGCCAAGTCACCTGGGCTGTAATGAAATTCCGTTACGGAGAGATCGCATGGATATTTTTGTGCTGCGTGATCGATACAGTAATACTGACTTTAATTGGTGAGAGAGAGAGAGAGAGAGAGAGAGAGAAACGAGAGGGAGGATTCATCGTTAATTATTTTCTTCTCGTTACTCTGGCGCTCTCGGTGTCCTACGGCGACCAACAGCAGCTGCAGCCTCGGTGCACCGCAACCAAGAGCCTAGCCTCGTTACGCCTCTCTCTTTTCTTCCGCCTGTCCATGTCCTACACACGCATATATATATATATATATATATATATATATATGGGCAAAGATTGTTAATTAATTTTGTAGTTCGTCGAACGACCGGTAGTCGCTTAAAATTGTATCCTTGTTCTGCCCTCTATCCTGCGCATGAGCCGAAGCTTATTACAATCTTGCTTCATCCAACGAGCGCGAATAATTATCGAACCACGTGTCCTCCGGAAGTTTCGCGAAACGCGCCATAAAATACGATCGATACTTTCTTTTTTAATAATTTGATATTTATATTTCAGAATTTTTGTCAAAAAATTGAAACAAAAAGCTACAAAAGTTGCATGAATTTTTTCAAATACAGAAATAAATATTTTCTTTGCGATATTCGATATAATAATTTCGAAAGAAGAGAAAAAACGGTCAATTGTCGAAAATCCTGTAACTCTATGTCCGATTTTTGGTAATTTTTTCGATTCCTTCGTCGATAATTAAAATTCACCCCTCGAGACAACAATATGTATGCGAAATAATTGTTGACGAGAGGCTAGGACAAAAGGTGTCGCATCCTGGCTAGATAAAATTCGTCCTTAGCGTGAAAATCTTAACGAGCGATAGGAAGGTTTTGGTTCGAGACTAAAGACGCGACCATTTGGTTGCGTCGAGGGCTTCGGTTTCCGAGAGAAATATTACAGCTCGGTCGTATATATATATATATGCGATAAAGTGTGCGAAGAGGGGCGAAGGGGCCCGTTACTCGGGGCCCGAGAGATTTGCATGCGATCGCTTTGGTCCAGGTGTTCCTCGATTTGCATACGAAAGGGGTTGCGTTCCCAGATTCACCCCGGAGCGTCGGTACGCATCGTCTCTTAGTCCCCGTGGTCCATTATATTCGCGGGAATCTTTCCTTCGTTCCCCGCATCGTCGCGGCGTGAACTAACGCGCGCGCGCGGGGGGATAAAGCATCACCGTCGTTTATGGGTTACGAGCTCAGCGTGTCGCGTCGTTAACCCCGTGCTTCAAAAATAAAAAACAAAAATATATAAAAAAAACGAAAGAAGAAAAAAGTACAAAAAAATTAAATCTCGTCCATCACGTTGCATTCGCGTCCCGTTCTTCTCGTCTTGGATCTAAATTTTGCATACCTTCCGCATTTTTCGTTTCGTTCTTTCGATGGCTTGATTTTTCTTTTTCTTTTTATTGCGATATAATCGTGAGATGACATTTTTCATCCCTCCGTTATTTATCATGTTTCGACGTTATTCGAGGGGCAGGAAATATTTTTTATTCGATATTATCGCTCGTGACGACGTTTAGTTTGAAAATGTTTGAAAATTCGTTAATTTTCTTTTATTGGCTTGTTTTTAAATTCTTTTTTGTCTAGCGCTACTTCCGTTTATTCTTGTCTCGTTTTTCGTTTTTTTGTTTTTTTGTTTTTATTAGACACGCCACGTGGCACGAGGTGCACCTTGCTTATCGCGACCGTGGCTCGAGTTGCACGCACCCGCGAGGTTGAAACACCGTAGTCACGAGAAATGTATCTAATCTCGCTCTTAATAGGGCATATAACTCGATTTATTGTACCGGGAACTAATTCGTTATCTTTATGGCATATATGTATATATATGTGTGTCTGGTATATATAAAAACAAGTCGCGAGGCAAAATTAGCACCTTGTCGTGAATTCAATGACGTCATTGCCAAGTTATTTCCGACGAAAGAAATATTGACGTCGGATAAGGATCGCGATCGCCTAATTGGAGAAAAATATCGAGAAAAAAAAGAAAAAAATTGCCTCTATCGATAGTTTCTTGCCTTCTCGAACGTATTTTTCATTATTTAAACAGTTACGCAACGTTCTATCGTGAAGAATTTCGCTGATGAGGAATTCTCGTGCGACGTTGCGAAACGTTTCGATAAAATGCCTCGGGATTTTACGACGAAATACAATCGCGCATCGTTGGCGACGAAAATGACACGGGCGAAAAGCTGAGCAAATATTCGAAACGTTTGAGACAAAAGAGAATATTTTTTTTTGTTCGCGAAAAACTTTGAGAAATTAATTTTATTTTTCTGTATAAATATTTATCAAAATTCGTTCGAAATATTTTAATCTTGAAAAATATATGTTTTTGAATAATTTGAAATAATTCGATTATTTTCCGTTACGTATTTTTCGACGAAAATACATTTTGCGTCAGAATTTATCGGATTATTGTGAAACATTATGAACGATTTGTAACGTTGCGCGTACGTTTACCGTCGTTACCGCGCGAGGGAACTATTACTCAGCCACAATGTACGTCTAACTCACTGTAATATGCTAATAGGGGTTGAAACTCCCTCGTGCAACGACGGATCGTCAGAAACTTGTTTACAAGCTGGTTAGCCAGATCCTCGAGCTCTTGCATATGGTCAATTTCACCAAAATGGAATAAAAACATTAAAAAAAAAAAAAAAAAAAAAAAAATTACATCCCCATAAAGATTTTATTGCGTTCGCCCGTAATTTTGAAAAATTAGACGAGAATAGTCACGGCGCGACGTCAATATCGTCGAGTAGACAATTTTAATTTCTCGTCGAAAAAACCTTCATTAAACAGCAAAATGTGAAAAATGCGCCGCTCTCTCGCACTTTACAACGAAATTGCATTCCATTTACGAAACGCGGATTCCTCTCTTCCCATCCATAGAAAAGAAGAACACGTATCAAAGAAAAATGAAAAATTCAATGAAATATAACCCAGCTTGAATATCGAAAACAGACAACGAGACAGAGAGAAAAAAAAGGAATAAAATTTAGCCCGTAAAACGTATCTCCCCTCGCTAATTCGAGAGTTAAAGTGTAAACAATAAAAATCTCCATTCCGAGTGAAATCGCGCGCGAGACAGAGAGAGAGAGAGAGAGAGAGAGAGAGAGAGAAAGAGTCAGAACGCAGATTGCAGCAACGCGAACGTGATAAATTCGCAAAATTGGTGAATTGGGCGCGAAGCATTCCGCAAAAATGATTCGAGTCGATTGGAGTAAAAAAAAAATAAAAAATAAAATACGAAGCGAGAGGGAGAGCAAAAAAAAAGAAAAAAAATACACACACGCGCATCAAAATAAAAATAAAAATAAAAATAAAAAAAAACCCGAGAAGTGAAACGAGTGGAAATCAAATGGTACGCTTGTTTGCTCGAATGTGCGATAAACAGAGAGTAGCGAAGCGACGAAGTGAGAAAGCAAGCACGGCGGCCCCGAAAAAAAGGGGGTGCGTGCACGATCGGGTACTCTGCGCAGTCCACCCTATATATGGTTACACGCGATTCCGCAGTCGTTCATATTTATATATATCGAACATGTATCACCACCACGACCATGCGGCAACAGCAGCAGCCAGCAGCGTGTGGAAACAGAAATGTACTCGTACGTGAAGAAACGTTATTGCCAGTGGTGGTGTGCGTCGGGGGATTTAGGGGTGGAAAGGTCGGATCGGGCGTGGTAGAGAGAGAAGTTCGACGATAAAAATGGCGTTTCGACGGAGAAGAACCGACACGAGGTTGCATACGCGAGGGAGATAAATATATATATATATATATATATAAATCGTACAGGGAGAGATACACATAGGGGTAGTTCGGACGCTGGGATAAAACGGGCAGGAGGATGAGGGTGGGGTTTGGAGGGTGTAGCATCCCCCCTCGGACTCCACCGGCCGCTCGCGAGTTTTTATTCGTGGCATAAATGCTTCGTGTGTGATGCACCCCCAACATACCGCCCCCAGGCGTCACCCCTCAATCTTCCGATGAAACGTCACCCTCACCCCCCGCCCACCCTCGTTTATTTGGGCCAACCATGGACTCTCTCACCCCCCGGAAGCGCGAGAGCCCTCGCTTAACCCCTCGTCGAGCTTATTATAATGCTGTCTACCCCTCGGGAGCGACGAAGATGGGAAAAAATGGATGTATATATATATATATACAGGTCGAATCGTGATGAGAGAGGAACGTATCTATCTATTTTCGACGAGTGCGCGCGCGCTTTGGACGATGGGACGTGGGGTTGGCACATTTTTATGGGGTTTCCTTGTATTATTGCCAATTCTAAATCGCGACGAATTTTTTTCTAGCTCTGATTTTTTTTCGCTTCTTTCTCTTTTTTTCCACTCTACCCTCGAGCACGTGTCAGCCGCATACGACGTGTGTCACGGGGGTTGAAATAAAATGGTGATGGACTTATTCGAATCCAGTTCCATCAAACGAGAAAATTCGTTTTCATTTCCAAAGGCTTCGGGGACTTCGATCGCACGAAAAAGAATCGAATGGAAAATTTGTTTTTTTTCTATTTCAAAAACATCCCTACAAACGCTTAAGGGCTGAAAAAAAAGTTGAAATTCGATTCGACCATTTTCTACTCGGAAATGACGATTCTGTACAAAATGGTGCCGTAGTATATCGCGTCCGCTTGCACGAACGGGATTGCCGAAGGGCCGTGTGCATCGCGTGGTCGAATAATCCTCGAGTTCCGGATTGAACGTAGTAAACTCGTGAGCGGGGGGTTCAAGGGGATGGTTGCGTCAGATATGGATTACACCCTGGACGATGTGTTCATGTGCAATTCGGTACAGGAAGATACCCGGAGCAGACGTTCGACTGGAACAGTTCGATATACGCGCGATCATTACTCGTTAGAGGACCAATACGGTCGGTGGCCGAAAACCCACCCCCCATGTTCCACCCTTCCATCTTGTTGTTCCGTTACCTCAGGGTGCTTTACGAATATCCCTCGTCGAGCTTCCGCCTAGTCCTCGAAGTGTCTCGAGGCACTGCCGATGGATCGGAAACTGGCTCAATATTCCAAAATGGATCTCGTGCATCAGATGCAACCCCCTTAACCACCGTGAGCCCTCGACATTTTGGTTAATCACGCGAATATCCGTTGTCGCGGTCGACCATTAGGATTCTACGGATAATCACGTTTGAAGCCAGCCCCGTTGCATAACCGATGTGAATGCATCGTCGTCGCGGCTTTTCCCAACCCCTAAACCTAAGCTGGTAACGCATAGGCACGTTGTAGAATCGCCAACGAGCTCCAAGTTACGCGGGATAAATAAATTTCATCGACGCTCGCTCTATAATCACGTCGAACATTCGTTATTAAACAATATGCTTACTGTTATTATCATTTTATTTTTTTCCTCGTTGGTACACTTTCTTCGTCGGGAGTAATTACTCGAGGCGCATGCGTAAAATCGTTCATACATCACATTCTGGATGGGAGGGAATGAGTAGGGAGAGAAAAAGTGTATAATATGCCCGTCGGCGTTGCGCATTAGCCCCGCTCCGAAGGAAGATAGTTATTCCGGCGCGAGTGCACACAATGATTAATTGTTCCTCTGTCGGCCGTCTCTACCATTCGCATTTTGCATATATATGTATATACATAAAACAGGAGGGTTTATAACTGATACGTTATTCGTTGATTGAAATTATACGCGCAGGTAATGACGGCTACGTACGTAGCGGCGAATGGGCGCGATCCCTGCGGTCCGCCGTGGTGGGGGAACGCTCGTAGTGGGGGGGATGCGCGACGCGGCTGCGCCACGCGCGGCCCGGGCGCTCTCTCTCTCTCTCTCTCTCTCTCTCTCTCTCTCTCTCTCTCTCGCTATATACACGGTGTGGCGCTCGATGATTCCAAATGTCATCGATATGTCAGAGGCTCGACGTTGGACTCGTAATATTATGCGCGTGTGCGTTACGTTTCGCGCATAATAATATAAATGCAGGAAGGCACGAGCGGCGAAGGGTCGAGGGAAACGAGACATTCGACTCACTTTATCTTCCTATCGCTCTCTCTCTCTCTTTTCATACGCATATATATGTTTACGATGATCCTAGTTCTATTTGCATCGTACCCTGTTTTGATTAATTGTTCTATCTCGCTTAATCCGTTACCACCGCGCGAAGCTGTTGACGTACATTTGAAAATGTATCGCATTAAATTAAATGCCAATATGTACCGGTTCTACTGCAACGTTGTACGTCCGTTAGACAAAACGTGCGTATACGCACCCTCGTCACGACTATTAGCAGGTATAATGGCGTATACCCGTCATCGAGGGTTGTACGTGTAGTATAACCCCCTCGAGTTCATTGTTGGTTTCTGTAACCAAGTTTGCATAAAGGTATGTTCGATAATGTTTCGCGGATTATAAACGCGTGTGTTACCGATCGTTCCTTCGATAAGAGAAAAATATGGATAATCGATTCTTCTTTCTTTGTTTTTTTGTTTTATAGATTTCTTCGACGATTACAAATTTTCAAAGGAAGATTATCTCTATAAAATTTTATCGTTTCGTTTTATCGTAAAAATAAATTCTCTCGTTACAACATTCTTAAAATTGTTTTTCGCTCTCACGCTCGCGTTACCCTCTCGGTCCATATAAACTTATACACCGCATCATTAACACGCTCGTTGAAGAGTGGGGGGGGGGGTCAGCATATAACGCATTAATGATAGCATAGTCGCTTAAGAGCCGCGAGAGTGCTTCTCTCTCTCTCTCTCTCTCTCTCTCTCTCAAGCGTATTTCCATGTCGAACACGTGTACCCCCTTCGAGTTACAGGGTAATTAACACGAGAACTAGTTATTCATCGCGGCGATACGGCATGACCGAAATTTATATCATTATCGCAGTAAGATGCTCGGAGAGCGATAACGCGAAGCAATTGAGCCACGAAGCTTCCACCGCTTTGAAATAAAATCAAACCGTTTTTTTTTTCTTTTTTTTTTTTGCAAAAACGTGAATAAAAAAGAACAAAAAATTGCAAATATCGATAGCCGGTTTAGCTCGTTTTTTCGTTTGTTTGTAAACTCTTCGTTCGGCTTAAGGTCGGTTCGTGCGATGTATATGGATATTTTTTTTTGTTTCTCTTTTTTTGTTTTCGTTCTCTTTTTAATTTGTCGAACGTGCCTCGGCATGTACGACTCGCCCTGCTGTTCATGCATACGTAGTCCGGACGATGGATACATGCGCATGCATTGCTATGTATAGCATTATGAAGCACACATATATATATGTATATATGTGTCTGTATATATATATATACACACGAGACTATCGTCCGGGACGATGCAAATGAACTTATGGATAGCGGTGGCCGAACAACTCGGCTGTATGTAAATCCGTTTACAAGGGTCGGGGCACTGCCGGGACGTTCATACTGTTATACTCTGTACGTACTCCGGGCCTCTCGGTAGTGGTGTACCGGTACGTCATAACGTGTATATCCCCATGCATCGTTTCCTCGTTGCCTCGCATCGTTCGTCCATGTAAATATAGGAACATATATATAGCAACGACACCGGTTATTGCTTTGTTATTGGGCGGGTACCTATCGATCCATCGGTCGGTTATCCTCTCTTTTCTCATATTTTTTTTCCCTATAAACCACCCTCGCGCATCCCGCCATCTTGATTTCTATCGAAGTCAATGATATTTTAGAATTTTGCTCAAGGGAAGGAAGAGTCACGGGAGAGAACGTTTGGGACGAGATACAAAAAGAATATCGAAATTTGGGATTTTATTTTCACGACCTTTGAAATTTAAGGGTGGGGGTTGGTGATTCGTATCGACGTCAACGATATTTTGAATTTTATATGGAAAAAAGAGTGTCGAAGATCGTTTGTTTAAAAAAAAATAATGGAATTTCGGCTGAATTTTATTTTTGCCACCCCCCTTGAGTTGACGTCGGGAGAGGGGTGAGTGTGACGCCTCCACCCCCCAGTTTCTATGCGCACCAGGTCTTTTCCACCATTTTGGCAAAGGACGTTCATCGTCCGGAACGCGCGGCTCGATCGAATCCGATCCAATCAGAAGAGTCGGGAAGTCATGGGGCGATGGGGTGAGTCTTTCGTGGCAGCACGTGGCTTAATTGATTCGATTTTCGTACGAAACGGGGGGAAGAACGTTTCTTTACGTGCTCACTCGTCGTCGCTTCCTCGCTTCGACGTTTTTTTCCGCCCTTCGCGTCACTACGAAGGGAAAAAACAGAAAAAAAATACCAAACGCATATCTCGCTCGAGATAAAAAAAAAATACCCCTGACTTTTTCGCCACGTTTTTTTTTTTTTTTTTCGTCTTATTTTTGTTCTCTCGATCGTAAAAACGTCGGGACAAATCCGTGGCAAAAGTCGCGTTGCATGGATTCGTACAGCCAGACCGGCAAATCTTGGCTCGATAACCGTGAGTTAGAACGAGCCTCGAGATGGAAAAGTCGTTTCTCAGACGGCGTCTAACCAACTCGAGCCAATTTTTGTTCGAATATCCACCTTATTAGCCGGGCATATAATATAATATCTTGTCCCGCGAGATTTTAGCCCCGAGATTACATCGCTTCTGCCAGAGGGCGAATATCTCGCTCCTTTTCAACCCCCTCTTCACCCTCTTAAGCTCCACACCCCGACCCCTCTCGTAAACCTCGAGGATTTTACCCTTGTGTTTGGAGCTCGAGCCCTCGACAACTCGGCCAACGAAGGTCGCTCTCTCGCCACTCGAGAGGAAATTCAATCCTTGTGCTCGTGTATGTCGCAGAGAGAACACAACCCCCGCCCCTCGACCCTCGTGATCAAGAACAGAAGCTGACGCGAGCCTTAAACACGATAACTGTTCAGGGTCGTCTGATATTTCCAGTGATTTATGGTCATCGAGTCGTTTCAGCCAATTTTCCTTCTCGTCGAAACTTTTCAAAATTATCGCGAAATTAAACCATCCCTCTACCTCTCAAAAAAAAATAAAAAACAAATAAAAACTTCGAGTCGAATAATTTTTCGAACAAATAACTTTCATCCATCGTGACCCATTTCTTCTCTCATTTCTACAAAAAAAAAACAGAAAGAAAATAAGAAATTGTAAATCTCAGAATTTTCTTTCGAATTTGCGCGTTTCGAGGCTTTTACGTCTCGTTGATAAAAAAAAAAAACCAAAACAAAAAAGAAAAACTCGTCGAGAGAACTTAGATTGCCTCCGGGACGAGACGAAGAGCCTCGCGGTAAAACGTATAACCGCGAGTATCCGCGTTCTAAACGAGAGCCATACTTCTTGTTCGGTACGTTGACGCAACGTACCCCGACGCTACAACCGCGAGAAGGGACGCGCGACGTTGATCGATGCTCGAAGAATTATTATTTTTCTTTTTTTTTTCTTTTAATCGAAACTTTGCCACTCGGCCATCTTCGAGAACGATTGCACAACACCATCTCGCCGTGGTTGTACGAACGATCGTATTTTTCTTTTTTTTTTTCTTTTTTTTTTATGCTCGCGTCTCTCCGCATTCATCTCCGCGTATAAACACGTACGCGCATGCGCGTGCCTCGTTACTCGACGCGCGAGAGAAGTAACAGTGAACGTCATGCGAGGAAGGCAGCACTGCGCGTGCGCGTGCGCGAGAGAGAGAGCGAGTAATTAGATGTCGCCGGATGCAGCTGCCGGGGTGATTGCGTCATCGCGGACGTCGAGTCCATTTGCCAACCTTGATCTCTTGGCTCGGCGATCGCGTGGACGAGGGTTTATGGTAGCGAAAGTTGCAAAAAAAAAATGAATACAAAAAGTTGCGGTAAAAAAAGAACGACGCGAGTCTCGCACTTTATCTCCTCGATATGAAACTTCTTTTCTTCGTTGCGAGAGAGAAATATTCATTTTGTTGGAGAAACGTATAATGTATGGACTAACCATAGACACGTGTCGTGCAATAAGCTCGCCTAATGCAATCGTTTCTATATGTTTATATTTACAGTTCTTGTTAAGTTTCGGGTTATCCGCGAACCGTATATGGATTATCCTCGATAACTCGTTGTCAGACTCGTAAAAACGTAATCTGCTCTCCCTCGTACGAGTCGAGCCACTATTTGACGAGTCTTTAGAGTGTACTATTATAACGTTAATGTATTTGTTACGAGAGATTGATTTTTTTTAAATGGTTTTTGTTGATTTCTTTTTTTTCATAATTAAAAATAATAGCCGCGTGGGTTTGTCCATTAGTTCGAAATGGAAATTGAGACAACGTCGAGTTACTTGCCCCCAGCAACATTTATTAAATTTGAATCTTGTCATTGTGAAATAATAACTGTGCTGATTTCTTTATTAATTCGAAATTCATATTGAGGTTACGTTTATTGTTATTATTTATGTTATTGTTATTATTTTTTGCTGAATATTAATGATGATAATTACATGTCTCTTTATCGTTTGAGAATATCCATGAGAAAAATATTTCGAATAGTTTTCGCAAGTTTGCCTCGTTCCTTCTTCCGTCCTCCATCTTTTTCTAACTTTCGCACGAATTTTTGTCGCAATGACTCTCGTAGCGTCCTTTCGTAGGTTGTACGGTAAACATAGTCGTGCGACTCATTAAGAACTTACATAGCCACGGGGTTAATTACCCTCGTGCAGCACGACCGAGTACGTACTTGTAGTATTTTCGGGTTCACGATTTTCTCTCCGAGTCGACGCGGGGAGAATTCTACAGAGTTCCCTCGATCACTATCTCTCGTCTCCGTCGGACCAAAAATTCTTCTCTCTCTCTCTCTCTCTTCGTCTCGGTCCATTAAAACGGTCCTAGCTTTTCAAGGATTAGATAAGGATATTTAAGATTTTGGTCAAGGATCAACGCCGTAAGGCACTCGAGGAAACGATCGTCCGCATGAAATTTTATGAGGCCACGTCGATCCCATCGTCCTCGAACGACACGAGAGGATGCGCCCCGTACGAGATCGTGAAAGAATGCGACTCGGGACCGGTTTTGCCCTCATCCTACAACGATCCTCCTCATTCTCGCGGGGCATACGTGGATATGATGCGGGCGTTTAGGGATAACAGCCCCGTTTCTCGGAAGAAATTCCCACGGGAGCAAAGGACCGGCGTAATTCCCTTCCTCCACGTATTCGAGTCTCGAATCTTTCAAAATGAACGACTCGGAGATAAATTCGTTCGAGGTCCAGCGGCTTCGGCAATTCTTTTCCCGAATTCATTCAACACTCGTTTCCTATTTTTCCGAGATGACAGACTCGAAATCACGACAATGTTTTACTCGTCGCTCGAAAACAAATAATTTACGAATTTTATCGAAAATAACAAAAGTTCGATCGATCATTTTGTTTTATTTATTAATCAGCCGACATATTATTCTTATCTTTTATCGATCGTGGAAAATTCACTTCGAGTCTTTCTTATCCGATGCGATTATCATTGATCATTTTGTTATCGATTGGAAATTTATAAATTTAGCCCTTGCACGCTTCTTAGGCTTGTTATATATATATATAATTTTTTCAAAGTCTTATGGTGACCATCGAGACTCGGTTAAGAAATCAGAATTAACGCAACGTGGCCGCAGCTGTGAGAAATCGTTAGGTCACACGTGGGACTATAACTGTATACGCGTTGAACAATATCCTAGAGCCCAGGGTGCACATCGGTCTCTAGATAGAGACCAGACCGTCTGTACATCGTATTCCACAGTCATGACTGTACTATAACACGAGCTGTATACATATACGAGAGATGTACGTTTCAGCCAAGCCGTGGCATAGCAAGCTTGATTGATTCAGCAGCGGGAGGCCGATGCCGCCAGCTGCTTTGAATAATTAACCCGACATTGTTATCCGTGATACGATTGGTTTCGAGAAGCCACGCTGCGCTCGCGGTTGTGTACGAAGCTGCCATTGTAACACCGATACACGTACACATTCGCTGTTAGGTACGTAATATATATATATATATATACCGAACGATCCAAGTTCGCAGTAATGCCTCAACATAGTTTCATCGAAAGATCTTTGATTCATCGCCATTTACCAGTGACCATTTTAGTCAATGTGCTTAAATATTTATGCGTTTATTCTTAGATCAATGATTTAATGTCCGTGGATGAAAAATACTTTTTGTTTCGATCACTATTAATATTTACTACACGGTTCAATTTTGTTGAGTTGATTAAAGAATAATTAATATATACTGAAAGTTTGATATTGATTGTATTTATTTAAACAAATAATTAATACAATTTAATTGTTTGTGTTTAAACAATCATCGCTTTAGTTAATGCGATTAAATGTTGATGAGTCGATTATTAGATTGATGACACTAATCTGTTTCAATCGAGTCATGATGATATCATAGCGACGATCGCGATGATAATTTTTTCAATTCGAGCAATCTCGCGATGATGTATTTTTTTTTCTCGAGCGACACACGACTTCGTTATACACGGAAAACGTTCGTCACACTGCGCAATATATGGAAGTCGCTACACCGCTTCGATATTACAAAGGCGCGTACCATCGTTTATCGGCATCGCTCGCGGTTTTCCTCGATTCCGAGGAATCCGTTCGCATCTTCGCGATCGTCGCGTTTATAATTTTTTGCTCGTTGCCACGATTTAGATGCAGATATACGCTTTACCGTAAAATGCGTAGTTTTTTGTTTCCAGATGATTGTTTTTTTCTTTCAGCACGGCTCACGTATCAAGGACGCCCTCGACAATCTCGGGTGTGGCAGTTCATCGAATTTTCAAGAAACTCACGCTTCTACTTCCACGGCGCGCGTATTCATATTTTTTAATTTTTGTTTTTCCCCCTCCAACCTATTCGTCGTCGCTCACGTTGTCCTACGCTTCTCCCATCGCGACACTCCGTCTCTCTCCAACCTCCTGCAGAGATCATCTTTCGTCTTCTTTTTCTATGTCACTATCTTTCTCTCTCTCTCTCTCGCTCATTCTTTTTCCCTCTCGAACACTGGCGAGAGTACGCATCGCGTGTCATTCCTCACAGCCATCGGACAGAAACGGACGGTAGAGTAAGTTTCCGAGCCCTCTCTCTCATTCCCTCTCTTTCTCTCTCTCTCGTTCGCTCACTCCTGCTCGCTCAATCGTAGAAGCGAGTTCTCTCGTGCGATGCGAGATACTACGACTATGAGAGAGGAGGGGGAAATCACGGGTTCCCCTCGCTCTCCGCCAGGGGGCTGGGTGAGCGCGCGCGGGTTGTGGGAGGGGGGGGGGGCGAGAGTACGTGCATGTGCCGAGTAGAGCCGAGAGCGTTCGGCCACGGGCGTGCGTGTCCCTCCTCTCTTGCTCGTCTGGCTCTTCAGTTCTACGCGGACCACCGTCGACATATCCACCGCGCTAGATCCACGCTCGCGCAACTTTTGTCCCCCAGGCGTCGCTCACTTCCGGTTTCGAGACCGCCTCGTGGTCGAGAACTTACCATACGACCGCGTGGCGCGATTCGTCGATTTCTCTTCTTTTTTTTTCTTTTTTATTTGTTCGTTTTATTTCTTTCCTCCACGTTATTATTCTTTTTTTTATTATTATTATTATTAGTATTCCTCATTCTTGTTGTTGTTGTTTTGTTTTGTTTTTTCTTTTCATTTATTTATTATTGTTATTACGCTGGAAAATTACTTCGGAACATCGGAGAGAAGTGCAACAGGAATTTTCACATCGCAGGTTTTTGTGAACACACACACACGCGCGAGTGGAAGCGGATGAAGAAATTATGGAAGAGACGATGAGAGCTTAAGTGACCATAAATATATGGTAGAGATCCAGCAGCGAGGTATAGAGTTCCTACGTAGACTTGAGAAAGTAGGAACTTCATACCGTGCTTTTGGGCTTGCCGAAAGATCTTCGTGTCTGGTCACTTGAAGAACAAAAAGAAAAGAAAAAAACGTTACGTTTCTACGCTAACCGCGATGACTCGAGGAGATCGAGAATTATTATTCACGGAGAGATCTCTACGTGTATACAACTCGTCGTTGGGCTGCAAGATCATCGGAGCTGAGAGCGCGCGGAACCCCCCTGAGCCACGTGAGTGAATTATTGTGTATTTCGCTTCTACGCAGGGGAAGCTTTGCAATTGTTCATATTTTTATTATTTTAATTCGAAATTTTTTCTTGAAATAATTTCATTTTTAATTTTTATATTTTTCTTTTTTTTTTTTTTTGTCGAGAAACATCCAAGAGGAAATAAAGATTTCTTTTTTATCACGGTTTCGAGCTCGTTTTTCGGGTGTTTGGAAACGAGACACGTGCCTCTGTTTTCCTCGAGTTTTTAACGCCTCGCCAGTTTTCTAAGTTGAAAAGAAATATTTTGTTTTTTCTTTCCGTGGAGATTTTTAAATTAATTAATTCTCGTCACGTGTTCGTTAACAAATCGACATTAAATCGTTCGTGATATTTGTCATTTATATAATTTATAGACAAACGAAATAAGAAAATAATTTTTACTCTTTGATACAAAAATTTTATTTTATTTTTAAAATTTGTATTCATCATTCGTATATGCGATAATTGATCATTTCTTTTCGATAATTGTCAAGAATTAAAAAAATAATTTGACTTTAAGTCTTCCCAACTTCTTTTTTTAATTTGTTTTTCCCGCCCAATGACTAATGTCGCTCGCTGCAACCAAACTCGGGGCCGTCGCCGCGAGATCTCCAAGATATTGGTCCCGAGGAGAATATAAACGAGGCCGATCGATGTTTGCATGCGCGATGACAGGATTACGGGGTGGCTTTGACTCGCCGAATCAGAGCCGCACGACAGCCAAACAGCCATTTGTCAACCTACGCGAGATTAAATGGAAAATCCCCCCTCCCGATGGCTTGCTCAGTTGCCGCGAGAACACCCATTGATACAAGGGTGCGAAATACGAGTTGCGACAAGTTTTTTTTTTTCTTTTTTTCGTTTCTTTCTCTCGCAACACACCCCTGTGACTAAATTTCCCGAACGAGACCCGCGATTATACGCCCCCCGATTTGTTTCCACTCCAACCACCCTCGGTGGCCGACGAATCGAGAAATTTTCAAACAAGTACGGGTTATCAACCGCGGGGAGGGACGAGCGTTTTTCTCGATCCGATCCAAAACAAAATTTATCATTGGTCGATTTTTTTTTTTGAGAAAAGAAAAAATATTTTTATTGACGTTTCAATGGCCGACTCGAAGTAACCGAATATCGAAATTTGATAATATACGTTATCTCACCCACCCTCGATAAAACCGAGACCATTTTGTACTTTCCAACCCTTCGTTTGTCCATTTTTTCAAATTCCTAAATTGCTCAATCTTTTTCTCTCGCGATTTATCAAGCACGAGACAGAAAAAGAACTACAAATTATCTTCCTTCGTACGAGAAAGAAATCAACGAGCACTTACGCCGCACAGAATTTTTCTCGAATCGACTCAACTTCAATTAGCGTCGAAAAACCAGTTTCTGTCATTATTAAAAAAGAATACAAAAATCCAAGTATAAGAAGGAGAGAGACGATAAGACCAGAAACATTAAAAAAAAAAAAAAAAAAAAAAAAAAACGATAAGAGCTTGTCGCATAGTTCACGGAGATTTCTCGTGTAAGAGCGCGAAGGGGGCGAACGTAGGAATTTGAAAGAAGAAGAAAAAACAAAAAAAAGAAAAGAAAATAAAGACCGAGCCTGTAGAACCGGACGTTGGTGCGTATATAAATGGATGTTTAGAGGATAGACGAAGACGAGAGAAGTGGAGAGCGGCCCAGGATCGAAGGTGAAGGACGGAGGGAGGATTGAGAGAGGGAAGGCTAGAGAGACAGAGCCAAAGAGCGGGAGGGGGGAATTGCTGGGAATTGGTATTTTTCTTGCGGCCTCCGTCCCGTGTGTGACTGGCGTGATGTCTGAGCACCGGGTTTCCCCTCTACGATACATCCGAGGGTCGTGAAGCTCGTATCCTGAAGAGATTCGCCCGAGCGCGACGTTTCTAGTCGTCTTCGTCGTCTTCGTCGTCTTCGTCGTCTTCGTCGTCTTCGTCTTCGTTCTCTTCTTCCTCAAGCCGCAAGAGTCGCGCTATTCTCTGACGTGGACCACCATGAAATAGAGTCGACTTTATGCCCGCCACTCTACGGGAATGGATCGTAAATGCTGGTGTGTTGGCATTGCTCGTCCGCGCGAATCGCACGTACATTTATGCATATATATATATATATATATGTGTATGTATATATATATATATATTTGGATGTATGCATATTCCTTTCTCTTTTTATCATTTCTGTTTCGTGGCTCGCTGACTCTCCGACGATCCTGCGCGTTCTCTGTCGTTCTTTCTATCTTTCTCTCTCTCTCTCTCTCTCTCTCTCAGACACACTGTCACCTCACACTCCACAATAGAATTCAATCGTTCGAACCTTCTGCGTACGGGCGTTTATAGTCGTCAACGTTCGCTACGGATGAAGAGTCACCGCGGTTTATCTTTACCCCCACCAACGTCGCCCACGTCGTTTCTCGCGTTTGAATCGAAATAGAGAGAGAGAAAGAGAGACAGACAGAGAGTTGGGAAAAATCATGGACGAGCCGAGATGGCATTCTTCGATCGTGAGAAAGACACATGCTAAGTTCACACATCAGGTGGAAATAAAATCGTTTTTTCTTGTTCCGTATGGAAATTTGTGACACATGGTATAACTTTGATGGATCGATGTGAACAAAATAATTATAAAATGCAAATAATTCTAACTAATAAAAACAAATTGTTCATTGGTTAGAATTATTTTCATTTGTTTTTAATTATGAAAAATAATTGGATTAAATGCCAAATGAAGAAAACGAGATCGGGATAGCTGACGATTCGTTAATTAAAAATTTGACAATAATTACTGAAATTTGAATAAGTGATACCGTTTAATCGGTCGATCGTGACACTAACAGTCTCGTAATCTTGATTATCGCCTTATAAATAAATCAACGTATCAAACGCGTTTCATTATTCACACAATTTACGACGACGATACAGATATTTTTTTTCCACGTGTAAGATCTCTCAAAAATAATATTCCGATATAAGGTTGAAACGAACAAAGAGAAAATCCAGCACGAAGCTATATACGAATATCGTATAAACAAAATGTGGAGCACACGATAAGACTCTAAGTGGACTTTGGCAACAAAGTCGGTCGATCGTTTCCCCCGTTTTAAAAAACGACTCTTACCCGCGTCATCGATCCGCTAACAGCCGGCTTCTAGAACGTATATCGCATGACCGAAACCAGAAATAGCGTAAACCCGCGTGTACAATCACGAGATAATTATACAGGAGCGCGAAATCTAAAAGAAAAAAGAAAAAAAAAAGAAAAAAACAACAACAACAACGAAAAAGAGGAAACTGTGCGATCAGCTGATTCGTCGAAATTCGATAATGAACAAGTATCCTCGTTGTTAAAACATCGTCGTACACGGTCGAGACCCTTGCGAGTTACCTATCGCCACGTACACGCGCTGATAAATTCCACCGCGTGGCTCGTGAGGACAATCAGCATGGCCGGCGCATGTAAGAGGTGTAATAGTTGGTTTGTCATACTGCGGAGAGGGTCGAAAGGGAGAGGGGAACAACATAGCCACGATAAAGATAGACGTGAGATCTATTTATAGCTCGAGGCACCGTAAGCTCATTAAACTGTCATAGACATAGTTCTGCTATTATATATATATATACACGATACCCGGTATCACAATTGATGTAATATACGATAAACAAATCGAGTCTCGCACTATATAGTCAATTCTAAATTGACCATTTTATTAAGCATAGATGTATAGCGCCCTTGGCGTTAAAGTATTAGGGGTGGAGATATTGTAATCATAATCATAATAATCATAATAATAAATTCACATGCCTCGGAACGTGGTCGATCGGTCATTTTCCGTACAACAAGAAACTCACGGTTTCGTTTTCGATTTTTCAGATTTTATCCACCTCAAAGGGTGATTTTTTAAGTTTTTCTCTGAGAATTTTTGACGAATCGCGAAAAACAAGGTGATATTCTTCATCGGTGTTAAATTTTCGATCGAATGAGGGGTTTAATTTTAACCTCTCGTTGAATTGTATTTTAGAACAGATCGGGAAATTACGCTGCAAGGGTAACTTTTCGGATTCACTTTTTAAATACTTTCTGACAGCTTATATCGATCGGAAATTTCCCGCTGATAGCGAATATCGCATTTGTTTTCCTCTCGAATAAAAATTGATAGGTAGAAAGTCGAAAAAACTTGAAATTTCACAATTTTTTCGGTTTTTCGCCCATTAATTAAGAACTGTCGAAGGAACCACTGTGATTGTTGTGATGAAAATATACCCTTTTAAAGTAATTTTTGTAAAAAAAATCCTTTTCCCGAGGCTCTTTTTACAGGGACTCGCCCTGCGGATCGAAAAATCACGATTTTGCGGCCATTCTTTAGATCCCGGCAAGTACTTAAAAAAATTACTCGACAAATTTCACTTCAGATGAAACCAGAAAGTCCAAGTGTCGATATGTTTTCGAGACTTGGAAACTTCGATATGTCGTTGCCTCCCATCCCTTAAACATGTACCTGTACAATTTCGTAGCACACATGTTCCAGTTTACCTGTACAGGTTTACCTCACAGATCTACCTGTCGGGTATACCGCAACGTGTATAGCTCGTTTAAAAGCAGCGCGCACCACACGTTTAGTAGAACTGTCCAAACTAGGGGTGTGTTTCGACGATACACAGTAAAAGCGGAATAAAAACGAGAAACGAGAGTTTCGAGACGAAAACTGGTTCGGCAGGTCGATGGTCCTTTGTGTTTTCTCCGTGTGCGAGTAAACGTGCTCTCCACGAAGAGGAACGCAGAAAAGACGAAAGAAGAATAAGAAGAATAAGAAGAAGAAGACGATGAACCACGAAGAGGTACAAGAGTCAAGCACAAATTTTACCCAAGCTCTTTTAGCGATCTTTTTATTCTCCTATTCTCGATTCTTCGTCCTCCCCTCGCTTCGACCCATTCGCTCTCGTTCGTTCGTTCAGCAGGTTCTACGAGCATCGTGCGTAGATACACAAATTCGTGAAGATTTTTCCCCTGAACCCTGGACACGCTGGTCATCTCAGCGAGAACCAACTGGTTCTCGGAGTCGAACTCGACTCGCCGCGAAACTTGTCTCGAGAAAGAAAAAAAAAGAAAAAAAAAGAAAAAACTGGGTCTTCACTCCGAGACATCTGGAAATTTCGAGGCTGAATTTCCAACGAGTCCCAAACACGACGTAAGCCCTATACCGATCCACGCCGCTAGCTCTCAGGAATTCGTATCTCGCCCCGCCCGTTTATACCCTGTTTCTTCTTCTAGACTTCGTTTATCGTTCTCTCTCTCTCTCTCTCTCAGTCTCTTTCTCGCTCGCTCGCTTCTTTCTGCGTTTTATATCGTCTCTTTCTTTTCCCATAGACGCCCAAACCGAGTGAGCCACGGACCCCGAGGCCAACGGGTCACGACTCTCGATCTCAAAGTATCGGTTGGTGAACGAGTCTTCCTAACTCTCCGGCTTCGGGTTCCTTCCTCGACGATACGAGTGAGATTCCACGGGCTTTAAGGATTGCTGCGAGAGTAAGAGAGAGAGAGAGAGAGAGGGGGGGGGGGCGAGAGATGAGAAAAAAATAAAGAGGGGAAGACCCACAACCGGCAATTCACGGGTGTACAAGACGTTTCTAGGCTTCTTCTGCCAGCGAACGAAAGAAGGAACCAGCGATTCTACTTTCGAGGCCAACCCACTCGCTTCGGGGCACTCGTGTCGTATTTTTTTCTCTTCTATCGACGGTGAAAAGAAACGCTTGGAGCAGGTGATACGACTACGAAAGTTAGAAAGAAAAACTTTGACTTTTCGAAGAAAAAATATTCATACATATGGTGTTTTGTGATTTTATGTCAGTCATCGTTTGTGTAAAATAATCATTGGTAAAATTGTATTTTTATTTTTGATTAAGAGACTGTTGCGAAAAATTGATCGATAAAATTGATAATTTAAAAAGAAAATAGAAAATGTGAATTTCTGTGAAGAAACAAATATAATTAGTATGTAAATAGCAATAGTGTTAGTAATTTTATATTACTCTAATTATTTGTAAATAATGATCGATAATATTGACAAATGAAATAAATAAAAGTATGATTTTATGCAAAGAACGGAACAAATTTGTAATAAAAATAAAAATGTGATTTTATTATGCAAAGAAAATTGTGCTCCGAGATTAATTTGAAAACCTCGATCGAATGTGGGAGGGTGGATGAAAGAGAAGAAAATTTGACCGAAGATAAGTCGTCGGTCTCGAATTATCGACTTAATGAAAGTCTCGCTGTAACGAAACTCGCGAGCATTGATTAGCGCGAGTGGACGGCGCTCGTAGCTGCAACCAACGAATGACCAGAGCTAGAACTAATAGAATTCGACATTCAACGAGTAACAGCCAGACAGGCAGGTACGGCAAAACGAAATGAACGATTCAGTGTGTGACTAAACGAACGGTCGAACGAATAAAGCAACGAACGAACGTCGGCTAACAGAGATAGAAAACATTTCCGGCTCGCAGCTCAGCAAGTTCCTTATCACCGACTCCCGTCACGTACTCGGCTACTGTGCAGCAATGGCTAGTAGGTTCTCGGCTCGCATTCTCATGGTACAAACGGCAACGAGTCTGGCCCTTGACTATACGTCGAGCATTCTTCTTTTTTCCTCTTCGATCTCGTTCTTCCCCTCCTACATTATTGTAAGTAAACAGTAATGGGGAATAATACGTTTTACCTTCGTTTAAAGAGTTTTCCATTTTTTACCATTTTTTCACCGAGCGTTCTCGTTTTATACAGCCATTTGGTTTTCGTTGAACGAACAAAAATTGTCTGTTTATTATTTTGAAAAATTTGCTCCAACTGTTTCGAAACGATAGGAGTTAAAATTTATTAAAAATTGTTAAGAATCTAGTAAATTTAAGAAGAAATTCTATATGGCTTATGAAAACAAATCGCTGATATAAGAAATTCTCAATTTTCCATCCACTTTCGTGGAAGCTTTTTCGTCTGCGACGCTCTTAATACCACGTCAGTAAATCAGAACGCAATCGTAACGTTGCAAAGGCAAGAAAACAAATTTCGAAAATAAATACAGACAAATTAACATATTTCGCCGAATCATCCTCTAAATTGATGCCGGATGATTGCCCGAGTTCAAAATATATATTCTTACGCGAAGGTTATAATTTATCAAAATAAATGGTGCAGCGTTCGTGACATGGGAAATATCAGTTTAGCGATTATTCGAGCGAGCCCGTAAAGTTTCGTTTTCGTTCGCAGCGGAGAATGCAAGAGACCGAGATGAGAGATGGAACGAAAGAGAGCAAGAGAGAGAGAGAGAGAGAGAGAGAAAGAAAGAGTGTGGTTAAGATAAGAGGGATATATCGGTGTGTACGCCCTCTTCGCCGCTGCTCACGCTTTGCCGACCGCTTCCTGTGCGCCACGAGAGATTCGATACGAGAGGCTTGCATCAGCCTAGCAGTGCAAAAGAGAAAGAGAAAGAGAGAGAGAGAGAGTCGAGGGACCGAGGCACGATACGAGAGAGAGAGAGAGTTCTGTGGGCCCTGATACTAGAACTCTCTCGCCGGGGCACCCCAAACCGAAACTCGAGACTCTCAATGAAGACGGATCGCCTCGCGAAGGTTCCAACGATCGCTCCGGTCGATCTCACGATCGATTTAATCTTCAATCGGGCGCCTTACACGCTATATACCAACTTTCGTATCCAAAATATCGACTATAGTGGGGTCGAATGAAACGGTGGGGTAAAATGGAACGCAACCAACGTTTTTTTAAAAATATTTTCATTTAATTAATCGATGTTCGAGATCTTTGTATAATTTTATAATAATAGTCTTAAACTTGACACCGAATTACAAATTATATCGAGCGATTATTAAAAAAATATGGGGCGAAATGAACCGGTGGGGTAAAATGGAACGGGTGCGTTTAAAAAAAAATGTAATTTATCGATAATCGATGTTTAAACAATTCTCATAATATTTTCGACCACAGTGATACCGATTTAATCGTCAAAAATGATTTATAATTAAATTTCGCTTTTTTTACGAAGTGAGTCGTTTCCACGATCAAGATAATTCCAAATGGAGTTATTATCATGCGCAACCCACCGAATAGAGATCTTGAATAGAAATTTACGAAAAGTCTTTTCAGGTTCTCCATATGCCACGCTGTCAGTTCCATTGAAATTTTGTACATCTTATTTGTGTTCGAATATTAAAAAAAATAAAACCACTAAGTTTATAGTTCGGGCAGGAGGAAAAAAAAATTTCTAAGCGTTTCCTGCGAGGGCCGATTCACCGCAGGAGCGTATGAATCTCAACACCATACGACTTATAAAAGGAAAAGAGAGAGAGAGAGAGAGAGGGGTTGAGGAGGGAGAAGAAGTTAGGATAAGCCTGGACGCATGCAGCGCTCGCGGGATTGTGCGGCTACACCGGGGATATCCGGTCCGTTGCGACCGTTCCTGCTTCCTGCGGTCTAGCGGCTTCGCCGACTACCTCTCGCACTCCTCTCCTCCCCCTCTCGCCCGCGCGCCTTTTTCGCCCTTAACAGAAACGTCTCATGCCTTTCTAATAGGCCATATACATAGTTTTACCGTGAGTTAAGAGCCGGACGACGAAACCTCTCGGCTTGTCGAGAGTGCAGGTCCTCCGTTGCGTTTCGTTCGACTCGTTTTCTGTTTTCTGATTCTTCGAGGCAGACACCAGAGAGAGAGACAGAGAGAAAGAGA
This sequence comes from Netelia virgata, assembly GCA_951802705.1. NCBI lineage: Eukaryota > Metazoa > Arthropoda > Insecta > Hymenoptera > Ichneumonidae > Netelia > Netelia virgata. The sequence goes on along the minus strand of OX637866.1, from coordinate 40,368,478 downwards.
AGACCACGGGGGAGATTGGGATCTCTCGTTCTTCCTCCAGACGACTGACGCGCATCAACCCGAGTCAGAACGTTAAAGGCTCGAGATTTTGAGACGCGACCACACAGAAGAACTCCGATTACGAGAAACTATCGGTTCGACCGAAAAATAATTTCTTTTCTACGAGAAAAACAAACATGACATTTTGTCCAAAAAGTAATCGCGTCTCGAATGCATAGGAGATGTATGTCGATCTATAAGAAAAAAACGCAGTGACTTTTTGGCCAAATTTTTAAAAAAGTCGTTAATAAATTCGCTGAACTAGAATTCGACTTTTTTTTTCTCGTAAAATCACGAAATCGCGTTAAAACGATCACTTCGTGCGAATAATCGACGCGTATAATTTTCATTCGAGCGAATTATTCCCGGCGAATTCGGGTCGGATCCGAATCGAGCGTTTAATCAAGATTTAATCGACCTTCGTTAAGAACGACAAATCTAAATTTATAAACACTCCGGCGTTATAACGTCTCGTCCCCATCCACCGTTTCACGAGTAAATTATTCACTCGTCTCTTTATTCGGACGGCTCGCGAAAAATCGATCCGCGAAACGATGATAATTTCTCATCAATGAAAAATTACGACTGTCGTAAGATTAGCCGGTTCGCTGTCGTTGACTATACGAAGTCTATTCACGGCTACCTCTTTATACGGGTAAATTATCGACGAGTCGCAAAAATTGTGCGCATGCGCACAGTAATTCTGTACATTTTTCCATTATTTTAGCGATTTATTCGTAATTCCCGTCGACCTAAATACGCGACGTTTCCTCGACTCGGTTATAACATTTCACGCGCTATTACAGTTTTTCCTCTTTTTCTTTTTATACATTCAATCAAAAATCGAGGGAACTCGACGAGTACGTACTCTTTTTCGACTCGGTTATCGGGTTTCGCGTTTTGTAACTCGTCGGGTCGTTTTTCGTCCGTGTAAAATTCGTCTAGCCGGCAGGCACGCGCGATATTATTTTCATGCGGAAAACGCGCGTTCGGTGTGCGCCTAAATTCTCGTACGGATCAGCGTTCGACGCAGCGTGTGCGTTTTCATCGCCGTCGGCGCTCGACCGAGGAGGGAAAATTCAAACGATAAATTGAATCGTTACGGTCGTTTCGCGAAACCTTTATAAGCTTTCGCGTGTGTTATATCGTTTGCTCTTGTAGCTTACCTTTTACGTTTCGCGCGATATTCGATCATCGACGTGCGTGCTTTTAGCCTCGAATATGAGAATATTCGTGTAATATCGAGAATTTTCCTATCAAAATTAATAAATTCTTTCGGAAATGATCGAGTAACCCAAATTCCGCGTTTTCGTTTCCTTTCGAACGAATAACGCCGTGAAGTGGGACAATCCCGGTTAGGGACGTCGGTCAACGTTCCAAATTTGCCAAAATTTGAATTTTAACGTCGGACACATTGAATTATCGAATCGCATTAAATTATTTTTCAAACGTCGAATATTTTTATTTTCTTTTTTTTTGAAAGTTTTACATTTTTTTGTTTAAAATTGATGTAAATGATATTTGAGAAATTAACGATTCGATTGAAATTTGGAGAAATTATGTTTTAACGGCGAATTATCAATTTGTTTATTTCCATAAATCGATCGATTATATTTTCTTAAAATCGATATAAAAAAAAAGGTGAAGGATAAGGGCTAATTATCTTTTTCGGTTGATCGCCGAAGGTCAATGCCCGCGGGAGAAAATTCGCGCAGTCTGTTGGTTTGCGACTATCCACGTGACCGTGGCAACTCGCGTTTCGCGGTTCCGTTGCGGTGAAATAACAAAAATATATACGCGTACATACGTATGAAACGAAAGAACAATGAACTCGATGCGACTCGCGAGTTTGCGCACGAGTCTCCGCGACACATGTGCGTTGCAACTTCTGGAAATTCAAAGCGAGGGTACTTTGTAAAAAAAAAATTTACAAAACCAAACAAAAAAGTTTGCTTTCAAAAATTGCATCAATCGTTCCTCGTTTATCGAGCACGAAGCGATAGAAAAACATCTATTGAGAAATAATATTCTATATTTCATTTCGAGGATGAGAAATACAAAATAATAAAAATAAAAAAAACATGAAAATAACAAAGTTTTGTTCGCGAAACGTGAAACTCAGAGTTCATTGACTTGGAGTCTGGTGCATACGAATATTTTCCTCGTGTACCTACCGTCTGTACACGCAATGTTCACGTCACTGGGTAGTCATGCGCTTGTGCATCGAGCGGACATGTGCTTTTGCGAAATTGGCGGTCTTTTTCCGCGAGGGCATGAATTACGGTCCGGGCGTTGCGTCGGGGGAACTTCAATGCACAAATAAGCATCGTATATATATATATATATATACATGATGCTTATTTCACAATTACCCAGCGAGGAATCGAGCACCGAATTCTTGATTCATCCATAATCTTTTTTTATTTAATATTCAAAAAAGAACGCTTCGCGAATGTTCATTCCCACTGTTCAAAATTAAGGGATGAAGAAATTAAACGAGTACAGTCGTCTCGTCCAAAAAATATTTCTCAACAAAAACCGAAATGAAAAAAGAAAAAAAAACAACCCCCGAGTATCGTCGACAGGCCGATGATGTCTTCCTCGTGTATTTTCATTCCACCTCTCGTTTCTCTCGATAATCTTCCAACATATTTTTTATTTTATAACCACAGGGTAGATAACGAGCTTCTCGTGCACGAAAGCTCGAAAAAAATAGGAAAAATATTTCGCGGATGGTTAACGTCGTCCGATAATTCTAGGCATTTTGCTCAGCTCAATTAAGGAAACAATAAAAAAACGAAAAACAAAAGAACCGTAAGAGAGAGAGAGAGAGAGAGAGAAAGATAAAGAGAGCAACGGGACAAACGAAAGTTTCACGATAGCATAATTACTTCTCTATCGATTATTCAATCCCGTCGATTTATTTTCCCGACGTTATATCCCATCCGCGATTTACCGCGTATTGCGTCGATGATCGATGAAGAAACCGCGACGCGAAGGTCCCCGATGTATAATCGGGGATGATTATTGTATGAGGTTTCGTCGAATGTAACGACCCTGAGAAACCGAGAGAACTACCCCTATTCATTGGCGATACGACCAAGAGGCCTTTGCCCTCGTCAACGTATCGTACACCACGCGGACGTTCGGCTCGTCGCAGGTGCCATTTGCATACATTCTATCATTCCGCTTCGTACCTCCATCCGTCCGTCCGTCGGTTCGTCCTTACGTCCGTTCGTCAGTCAGTCGAAACGAGTGCGAGCGAGAAAAGCTGTGACATGTGTTTTTGTGCGTTTTTTCGGCTACTGTGCACGAGAGTGAATGTACGACGAGCGAAGCATAGTGCCGCATTACCGCTAAATATACGCAATTGCAACCGGACAATAATATCGCGGGTAATGCGCAACGCTGTACTCGGTCTTTCGTGTACACAACGGTTGTGGGTTTGAACTCGAGCATACACGCGTATACACGTATATCTATGTGTATGTATTAACGCGTGACCAACAAAGTTCGTGTACATCGAAGAGTTTTGCGGTGCATGCGCGCGCCCACCGCATGGAGGAGTATTGCCGAAAAAAAATAAGTAAGAGAAAAAAAGGAACGGGCGCGCGCGCGCGTGAATACACGCCTCCACCTTATGCGTATCCTGTTCGCCTCACCCCTCGCTTTCCTTTTTTTTTATCGATACCGCGTGAGTGTAAGAGAGAGAGAGAGAGAGAGAGAGAGCGGGCGCGTAACTCCGTTTACCTCCTCTCACCTTAATACCTACCTCGGGGTAACCCGAAAATGTTCGCTCGACCATGACCCGGGTCGACGAACTCGAGCAAGTGCGCAACCTCCTACTGTATATAACATCGCACTTTCTTCGTGCATGTCCCTAACGGGTGCGTAAACGCGGAATAAACGGCGTCGCGTGCCGGGTCGACGAACTCTTGATGAAAAATCGTACGTCGCTCCCAACGCTCTCGATCGCGTTTTATTTTTTTATTCGTCGAGGTTTTTCCGTTTTCTTTTTTTTAGTTTCAGTTCACGTCGTTATTTAGTTTGTGATTATTTCTAATCTGGGACGGAGACGTTCGAGTCTCGATTTTTAGTTCGGACGGATTTTTGGCGGGACGTTGGCGCTGGGCTTCGTTTTTTGTCGATATGTTATTACTATAGTCGGAGTGAACGAACGCTGTTTTGTTGTTGTCGAATTCCTTGAGTTTAATTGCGCGAGGTTAGGGGTTGAAAAATATGTTGAATTGTTGGAGTTATTGAAATTAGCGTGATGGTTCGCGGGATGATGAACTGTCAATGACCTTTGAGAGTATAATGTTGATTTTTTATGTGAAAATTAGTGAAACAAATAATTACGATTTTGTTTAATTTTTGTTAAATATAATTTTTGTTTCTAGCGCCTGCAGAAGTCTAAGTGTCCTTGAATTATTCGAGTCCAACTGTCATAATTATTCGACGTTATTCCATTTTTTGCGGTTTCTTTGTTATGGAACACAGACTCGTTGCTAAACTCCTTCATGGGAAATAATTTTGTGGGAAAAATATCAAGTAACCGTCCCGAAAATATATTTTACGTATGGTTTACAAATATGAGAATAATAATCATAATAAATATCTAGCACAAAATCATTGAATACAATATAAACATTTTAATATTTTGACTGTTTAATGTTTTTTAATTTACTAAATCTTACGATTCGTAAATGTAATGTAGAAAGTGTGATAAAAGACTATTTTTCGACACGATTAATATTGCTTTGTTATGTTTTCGTGTGAGCGAATTTTCGATTGGAAATACTATAAGAGAAAAAGGACTTTGTAGTCGCTTCATTGCTCACAGGCGTTCCGTCGAACCCACCCCCGATGGCAACTATCCTCCTTCAACCCCTACCCACCCACCCTTGGAGCACATTGCGCGTGACCGTTTAACGATTCGCGGCCATCTTGGGTGCATGGCGTCGGCGTCGACATCGAGGGTGACTGCTGCTGCCTCTGCTGCTCATAACGTCACCCCCGGGGATCGCGGCTTATCGGGGAAACCTCCAAGGAAAGTCTCGTTCTTATCTTTCACGAGAGATGGCGATGACGTCTACTGTTTTCCAAAATATTTTAGAACATCTTGTTACTGACGTAAAATTAGTTTCGACCGATTATTAAAACCGATTGATACAAATTTCATTGCGAACGAACAATCGATTTTTGACTTTTTGAAAAAATAATTAATTTTGTGAATTTTCAATTATCGATGAGAACAAAATCTAACGATACGAATCGATTATAAATTAATGATGAAATATACTCTTAAGCATTTCCTTATATCGAGGGTTACAATTAAGGGTAGAAAATTGAGTAAAATCGTTAATATCCTACGGCAAAAATTTCGAAATTCCTGAAATTATGTTAATTTTTGTCTTCTCGAAATTTCAACGACCATAATTGAACGGAAATTATCGTCTGAAAACCATTCGTCGAGCAAACAAATATCGCTTAATCAGGGGTTGGAACGATTACCAAAATATCGAGCGAAACAAAAAAGCATCGTTATCTCGTCGTTCTCCTTTAAAAGACGACCTTGTCGACGGTCCAAGTCACGTCAGTCATGTCGCGACTTGGCAAAACTCGTTTTACCAAGGGAGTTCCGTGAGGAAAGGTAATTACCGCGGGAGTTCCCAATGAGCATCGGCGGAGCTTTGAGAAACGTGACCTACCCCAATGAGATTGTCACTGCTCCACGCCTTCTTCATCCCCGTAGTACCATTTTTCTCCACGAATCTTAATTAACCCTAAAGTACAATAATTAACAAGAAATACCGATAAATCGCTATAAAGGTCAAAAATCGATCGCGTACGATCGATAATTTCCGAGAACAATTTAAACTCCCTCTCAAAAAAATTTCTCTTCGTAAGAGATGATCGATCCGCCATCTTGAATTCGATCGAATTATTCAAAGTCAAGTCGTAACGTAGAAAAGAATGCCAACGTTGCACAAATGGGAGAGGCGAGTCGATGGAAAAAGATGAAAAAAAATAAATAAAATGTAGGAGACAAAAAAAAGAAGGTCGCCATCGTTGCGAGAAAGACGAAGGACTCGATACGTACATTTTATTCGAGCCAATTCGATTTATTTATGGTACGGTAGGAGTCAAGGACTTGGCAACCTCCGGGCGTACCCGGCCTTCTCCGATCTTCTTAGCGGGCGTCGCGTCAACGTCCCGGTCGGTAAAGTAGTTTTCCACCCACTTCGCTCGATGCGCAACCCCTGGGTGTCGAGGGAATCGAACTTCCTCGTCTCCACGCCCTTTCCCCGTTCCTTATATTCAATAGTCCGTTATATATATATAACTAGCGAACTAGCTGTAGAAGCGCAGCTTCTCAGTTTGTTGTATATTTAATTCAGGGATGCTTCGGCACTCACCCCCACCCTCCTCGGCGCACAAGAGTCCCTCGTTCCACTAGTCCCTTATTGCGAGGAGTTCGGTACAAATAAAAAGATAAAAATTCCGATACCGGAGCAAGGCAAATGATCGGGAAAAAATCTCGTTGGATTAAAATGTTCCGGCAGAAGGAAATGAAAAACAAGAAAAAGAAGAAAAAAAAAACGTATCGTTGAGCAAAGAAATTATTCATAACCTTCTGCTGTATCGAAGTCGAGCGAAAGCGTCTTGTGGTTGTTTTTATTTTGTATCTTTTAATTTTTTTCTTTTGCAACATCGAGCCCTTATCGAATCGACCAACTTGCTCTATTGGAATTCCATTAAACGATATTACAATTTATTCGTTAATTGTAATTAAATAAAAACAGCATTATTTTCAAAAATTGATCTTTATCGTCAAACATTAACAATCTACATAATTTCACGAGCGATACGAATTTCGTAATTCCAACCGTTTCTTTTTGTCCACGTGAAAAATAAAAAAATATCGATTTTCAATTTTCATTTTCATGTTTATTTATATATATATTTTTTTAAATGGAATTTTGAATCCTAGCAAGACCGTTCTCGCGTTCGTCTTTATCCTCTCTAACATATTCGCCTCGCGTCGTTACGTCGCACTTTCGCACGGATCGAGGCACTTGTCCTTAATGACTCGTGCCCTCGTATAATTGACAGATCTAGGATGGCATAATTATTAAAAAGTATTTGTACACGGCTAAGTGTGCACGGTTCTGCATAACATACATACGATATCCATACTCATGTCGGTACGTAACGCGAAGTAGGACCGTTCGCAAGCCTGACTGCCTTTGACTCATTTCCGGTTCATCCGTTCTGCGCGCACGCGGAGCGTTCCAGCATCCGCGACGAGCTCAGCGTGCAACTATAGGCCGCCTGGTCCGGGGCACGAGTTGCATTCTCACGATCATCTGCATACCCGGCTACGCATCAATATTCAGAGAGGCCGGAAAACGTTGGCCCGTACACGTGAAGAGGGCTGGGGTGGGGATCGAGGGGCATAGAAGGCCATCGTTTTGCATACCGGACCCCCCACCTGCTCCTCGTTTCTTCATTCAAGGGATCCCAGTGGGACATCGTCATCGAGGTCTTTCTTCGCGTTTGTATTATCGCACGATCGTGGATAGCGCGACAAAAAAAAATGGAATGAAATCAATCGTATGGCGCTTAGAGCGAACACGCGTGAAGATTCCGGAACGATGATCGCCCGAATCTTGACGTTTCTAAGAATTTGTTCAAAATATCGTTGCTTTGAGGGTTGATTTTTGTTAGGGGTAGTTTCTTCTGTATCGGGGGTAAATTAGTCATCTTTTGAATCGTAACTGCGTATTTAGTGTTTTTATGAAAACTAGTGATACGAGGAAATTTAGATTTTTTTAAGGGTTGTTTTTTTATTAGGGGTAGATTAATTACTTTTTTCAATTATTATTGTATATTTACTGTTTTTATGAGACCAGTGGTGCGAGAGAATGATCGACATTTGAAAAATATCTCGAACTCTCTCCATCCCCTTTTAGGGGTGGAAATTGCTTGACCCACAAAACAGTTGCTCTCTTTTCTTGCTTTTTGCTTATTCTCTCGGTCGAGATGTTGCGCACGTTCCAGAGATAGGAGAGTATACAGTGGGCGAGAACAAGTATCGTCCTATTTACTCGCGGAGCAATCCGAAAATTAGCATAACAGCCGTCCGGGAGGGAGAGACCAATTCCGGACACTTTGCCCGGACTCACGACCCATCGCTTATTTCCACCTTAGACCCCACCGGGCAATCAAGGCGGTGGTATTGGAGGGTGAATTTTTGTCTACGTGTGCAGCAACGGTGTGTTCCACATTGGGCTAAGGGCGCAAGGGTAAAGTTTCGCCTCGAAGAAGAAGGGATGAAAAAGACGAAGAGTCGATCGGCGAGAGGGTGAAATCTAGAACTCACCGTCGACCCCCTTCTCGTCAATCTGTGAGAAACCTTTTTCTTTTTTCGCTACGCGCGTTTTCGCGTCCGCCGCGAACCTTATTTTACATAAATGCCATTCAGTCGCGAGAACTTCGCGTTGATGATAATTCTCGAGATGATCGAGAGAATAGAAACGATTCGAGGGAATTATTCTCATAGAAAGATCGTAAATTCCATGGGAAAATCGAAACGCCTAACGGTCGTCGCGGAAAAAATCATTCGTATCTTTTCTTACTAGTCTTTCGATATTATGCAAAAATATGGAGGTTTTTAGGGGTACCGCGCGTACGATTTCGGGGTACATAATCCAATGGGAAGTGCGAAGATCGTGGATATTTTGCGATCTGAAATTTGAATACTTTTGTCGGGTCGTGAGAAAAGACTTCGTGCGAGATTCTCAGACGACGCGTTCAAATTTTGTGGTCGATTTATTCCAAACCCGTAAAAAAAGAAAAAAAAACGGTCTTTTAAAAGTGACAATGACTAGGTTCGACAAAATTTCGAAAAGATGACAATTTTTGGAATGCTGCGAACGCGAGTTAACGATCTAAATGTTGAACGACGCGTATGTAGATGCGAACCACTACCCCCCGAACCGATTTTTGCGTTTTTGTTCGACTAGGACGGAAAGCTGGCATAATGGCCATTATTCCCGTAGACTCTACAAACCCTTGGCCACGCAGAGTTCTTTTTTCTTCAATTTATTATTCCACCGGTTTTTTTTGTATTATAGGAGAAAAAAAACACTTTTTTAGCATTTTTTTGTGAGCGAAATAATTTTTTACTTGTGTAAAAAAACAATAACTCACCTCAGGATCGGTGGAGTCGGGTCTCGGGAACGAATACAGAGTCGCCAGTTTCTCGTAGAGGTTAGCTCTCTCGTACAAATTCTTGAATGGATTTCTCGTGCTGAAGAAATCGAGATCGACGTCGAGAACGTAAGGCGTGTCCTTCTCCGGGAGATATTGGCGGAGAGTTGCGCCGATTGCGGTAAAATCATCTCTCTGAAAACCAAAGATAAATAATTGGAGAAAAAATTGAGCGACACGAATAAAATGGTAAAAGTCCAAATTTCTTCGATTTAAAAAAATGCATAAAAAATCATTCGTAACTACAAAGAAATAAAATAATAAAATATTTCTAATTCCAGTCGCATAAAAAAGTCTATTTTTCAAAATACGTTTCTCACATTTGAAAAACTTCGTTGAAAATTCAATAGGTACTTTTTTTTTATGTAAACAGAGTTGCATTTATCAGGAAGCGAAACGTGCAACCGAAACGGATTCAAAACGATATTTACCAAATCGTTTATGGCGATTTATTCCATCCGGCATTCGAGAGAGGATGAGAGAGAGAGAGTGAGAAAGAGAGAAAATGAAAAAAAAAGTAAAAATCCTCGTGTACGTGACGAGCCGATACACGGACTTATTTTATTCGGGCATCGGCGCGAAGCTATACCAAAAAGGGATGAAAAAAAAGGTTCGATCACGCAACGCGGCGATTGACACCCCTGCCGAATACACGAGGGGGTAGGAGGCGCACCCTCGCACATCGAAACTGCATATCTACCCCCGTGTACTCTCCTGAGGCCAACGGTCGAATCGCCCGAATTTGGGCCTCGCTCGAGGTCTTTTTTTCAACTCTCGCTCGGGCTTGTGCACGTCGGAGTGAAGAACGAAAAAAAAACAACAAAAAAAGAAACAATGACCGTGCCCGGTTTAATCCTGTTAGGATTGATACTCGAGCGGCTGACCCCCTTTCCCCAACCCCTTTTTTAGCACTGGCTCCCGAAATCACAATTTGCATGCGCGCTTTCGGCCAACAATGAAATACAAACGCGAGGTCAGAGAGAGACCGATAGAGAGAGAGAGAGAGAGAGAGAGAGAGGCTCGCATGCACGTGACTCTTCATTTTATCAAACAAATTTTATTGCGTGGTACAAAAATTTGCAAATTGCGAAAAATATATAAAAAACGCAACCAAAAAAAATGAAATTTTGTTCACATATTAGGGGTTGATCGTAATATTTTTCACAGTGAAATCTCTCGACCGAGAAATAAAGTTGCGAATTTGTATAAATATACGAAAAAAGAGATCGAAAATATTCTAACGTTGAGAATTATTACAATCCTCAAATAACAAAACAAAGACATCCTCCGCGTGTCAGAAGGGACGAATAATGATATTCCCCGAAGTATAATTTCGCGATTGAAGGAAAAAAGGAAAAAAAAACGAAATCAAGAAACGAACACCATTCGCTTTTCCATAAAGCGAATGGCGAGCGAGAAGCGCGTGGCGTCCGATCGACACGCGATCGGGCACGCATCGTGCAATTACGAACGGGTGCGAGCAAAGAAAACGCTTTCTATATGATAAAAGGGCGGTTTTTGTCCGAAGTTGTGTACATTTGCCCAAAATAAAAAAAAAACCTCTTTTATACACTACGGGAGAAGTGTAATGCGACGCGTCGAGTGGATCGAAAAATGCGACCCGGGTGCCATTGTGGCATCGATCGCGTGCGCACGAATGAAAAACCGTACAATTTCTTGCGTACGCGCGATCGCGAAAAGAACGATTAATTTAAACCCACCGTCGACGTTTATCTAGTTTTTTTTTTCTCTTCTTTTTATTGTGTTTTCGCATTATCGTTAACGCGTTCCCGCGCGCACGCTCGCTTCTACGTTCAACCGGGAATATAATAACGCGGATCGTTAATTCGTGCGCGGATTACGTGACAACGCTGCATGGACAAAGGAGTATTGTCTTATTAATTTGAAAATTGAAATGTTCCACAGTGCGAGCGCAAATACATCGTTATTCGATGAGAATAAAAGTCACGACAATTCTGCTCCTGTTATATACATATATACATATGCATACATATACATACACACACATATATATATATATATGGGGATAAAAGTCGATGAATATATGTGCGAACGCGTGAGAGCCATAATTCCTTGAGACTACAGCGAACGGGTGGAACATGGTGGGCGACAGATGCATCGGTTATCGAGCCGCATTGTTCTTGCTCGGGCGAAGCAAAAGCTCTCTCTCTCTCTCTCTCTCTCTCTCTCATTCGAGATACGCACGCCGCATAATCTATCCGGCGTGGTACACTCATGCGGCGAAAGAAAAAGAAAAAAAAAAACTCGTACGGTACCGTGTCCCGTGCACCCACAGGAACGCTCGAATCGCGTTAATTAGAACAATGCGGCAACCCCGATTTCAAAGGATCCCGCATATGTCGCACCCGACGAGTTTTCTCCTTATTTATTATCGGAACGTTGAAAATAAAAAAATCTCTAGATTTGTCATTAGACACAAAAATGTATTCTCGATTCTCCCGACAGCGTTGAATTTTTGACCAATTGTTTTCATGGTTTCTTGAATAAAAAGTTAAAAAAACATTTTTAAACGAAATAAAATTAATAATCAAACTAATATTTTTATTTAAACGGAGAAATTATAAAAATTTTATAAATAAGAAATAATCGTTGACAATTTCGAATCTTTCGTTCGATTCGTGTTTTTGATAATCTATCGCATAAATCAGAATTGGGACGGATGAAACTCTCGCGATACGAGTGAAAGAAGAGAAACAAAAAAAACACAAGAAGAGAAAATCATACCGTTGATGCGAGCGAGCGCGTAGCTCGGCTCGTCGCTTAAGGCGTGCAACGAATAGCGTCGCGACATACTTTCTTTTTTTCGATTTCTTTCCTAGAGACATAATCGTGGAATGGCGCGAGTGAAAGAGAGAAAGAAAGAGAGTCAACGAACGAAGCGAGAAGACGGGACGCGGGCTATCGGTATTCAAGTTCGGTGTGGGCGCATCCGGTACGAGGGATCATCGACGACGAGACGCGTGCTGCGCGGAGCGCGACGCGTACCGGCCGCGCGTGCATTTTCTCGTGCAAAGCTCACCGGTAAAAGTCTACGGGCCGTGTTGCGCGTTGCATTATGTATCTCGCTGTCAACGGCAGGCGATGATAAGAATAGATTCACGGAGAATTTTCTATGAGCAACGGTGTGTCGGTAGAAGGGTAGGAGAGAGGGGGAAAGAGGGAGGGGCGGGGCAATGGTAGAAGAAACAAAAAATTATACGTGGTCATCGCAGACGTCGACGAAAACAGTTCGAGCGAAACGAGAGAAGATAGATAGACGTGAAAAGAAAGAAGATACGTTGAGGATAAACGGGCGTGAATGAAAATCATCGAGAACGCTACTTTACGACGCCGAGCGGTTTCCGGCCGGAAATAATACTCGAGTAGAAATTTTGTCGAGGTGGCTTGACATTCGATTCGAGTGCTCGAGTCAATTTCATTTAAAAAACAATATTATTTTTATCGATTTCTTTTGTTTTGTCGATTAATTTAAGTTTTTATTTTTCTTGAAAATTGATAGGAAGATAATGGGAAAAGATTGTACCGGGATAAAAGAGAAAGGAAGTAGGCCGCGTTAGGTAAAGTATGTGGAAAAAAGGAGCGTCGAGAATGAAAATTCTTGATTTTTTACGATGCAAAAAGAGCGTTGGCGCATAATTGGATTAACGTAATAAGCGTGAGCTCTCGTGCGGTTGACCGTAAAGTGCGCGAAACGTCCACCAGGTAGCGTCGAACGCCTTGTTGTTGCAGCGAGCGCCGTGGTGGCAGCACCGGCGTCCAGCGGGAATCGAGTAGAGGGAGGTCGCGCGTCCGACACACGCAAAGGTCCCGTTCTCTAAAAGGTATCATTACAGGCAATTAAGCGTGTCGATGTACTTTCGTCGGTGTATACGGATGATAGCGTAAACGACGGAAGACTGTGAGAGAGAATACATCGGCGCGAAACTCGGGAGGGGTAAATGCATCGTTCGAAGAGGAGAATGCTCGTGAGATGAGAGAGAGAGAGAGAGCGCGATAGAATGAGAGAGAGAGAGAGAGAGAGAGAGAGAGAAAGGTGGATTGGTGGATGAATCGAAGTTCTCCCCAAAGCCCCTCTCGCTTTTCCACCGGAATGTTATCGTTAAATTGTAACGAGCTTGGTGATGCATGCTCAGCGGCCACGGTAGAAAAAGGCTCTCGATAGTATGCGCGAAAAAAAAGGATGCCGACTATTCTTCCTCGCGTTCGCGGTTCCTGGACTTCGAAGTTACAACGCCGCGACGAGCTCCTCTATTCACGGCGGGAATACCCTCCGAGACCCTCTCGGCCGGAATGGAGACCAGACGCGCCAAGGATTCCGACTATTCGTCTCGTAGTTGTGTAATTGAAGAAAAAAAGAAAAAAAAGCTCGCACACACACACACAGTAAAATTATTATCACGCACGAATAGAGCGAGCGAAATTCCAAAGTACAATTTATATTTTACAATTACCGCGACACGCGATTGGGTATTGACGGGAGGGAGGAGGGTAGGTATGGAAGAAAAACGTGTACTCCGCATCTCGAGAGCGTAGCTCTCTCGCGCGTCCTTATAAATATTGAACTACGTGCCGTGAAATTTTTTCCATTTTGGACGATCATTCGCGACGACGTCGGGAAACGGCGCTCAACGCTCGTTCTACTAGAAGTTTGCGCCTGTGTTTATACGCAAGCACGGGAATAACGGGCGATAGCCCGTTTTGCCGGTTTTGCGTAATTGGAAACGAGAGGGGTGAGACAAGTATTTTTCGCGTTGTTGAGCGGAACATGGAACGAGATGCGAGGTCCTGCCTAATCGAGGGTGAGAATATATCGGGTGTCTCGTTGAAAAATGATAAAATAATATAACGGGTGTCCCTCTGAAAGGGATGATTCATATACAGGGTGTTCTCAATAAAAGCTCATTTTTCTAGGACGCAAATGTATACGTAAAATTCGAAAAAAGACCAAAATTGAAGACTAAAATTGACTAAACGATCGAACGATTACTATTTTTGTCCTCGAATTTCTTCGATCGGTAGAAATTCAAAAACCGAAAAATTGATACGTTGCACGTTGCTTCCTCTCGATCTGAATTTCGTTTCAACCGCGATTCCACGTAGCCTCGGGTCGTACGATGACGAAAGGATCGTAATTCTCGAAAGCATAGCAGGATAGAGAGCGGTACAGCAAGTGAGTGCAACCAAAAGACAGACAGACGGACAGATAGCGGCGTTGGTGCGAGGAGGAGGAGGTGGTGGAAAAAAGGACGAGTGGGATGAAAGAGAAAGAGAGAGAGAGAGAGAGAGAGAGAGAAAGAATAAAGAGAGGAAGCAGCGGCCTCGTGTGGTCCGATCGCGCACCGTGCAGCATAGAACCCAGCTACCATCACCAACACCGTGCACCAAGGCAGAAAGGCTGCACAGAGATGCGAAGGCGATAACGCGTATAAAAGGTGTATCTACATTTAGTCCGGACAGCCACCACTTTATTTCCTCGCGGCTTGAGCGTTAACAAGTGTTTTCCAACAGGTCGTAGTTTGAAAGAGATTCGAACGCCCGAGCAAAAGAGAGCTCCGTGGCTCTCCGGTGGCGCGCCACTGTCTACCGAAGTATCCCGATGTGGGAAGCTCTCTCTCTCTCTCTCTCTCTGTTTTACTCTTTTTTCTCTCTCTCTCTCTCTCTCTCTCTCTCTCTCTCTCTCTCTCTCTCTACACCCGCGAATACCGTTTAAGCAACACCGGACTATTGCAGTTTACCAACCGGTCTTCCTCGTGTCTTGTATTTCCCGTCGCCGCAAAATTAACGCAGTCCTTCGGCTCGTTCAATGTTTTAATTATTACTATGATTATATCGTCATTGAATTTTATTCCGATAGCGAAAAACCTGTATCCGATTATAATGAGGGTAATTCATTCCGACCGGTGTAATCTCGTGCGGGGTGTGAGTCGTTTTACGATTGTATAACTTTACCTTTTTTTCGAGTCTCTTGTCATTGTTTCGATAAGATCGTCAAGGGGATGAAAATTAATCGTAGATTGATCTTATTTTGGTTTATATGAAAATGTTGGTCGTCGTTTCTAAACGTTTTTTTATAAACTGTATTATTTTCCAAAATACTGCATATTTTCATATAACTTTGTTTTCCAACCTTTTAAGTCTTACTTTTAAGGGTTGATATTTTGGAGTTGAATTTCTCCGTCCTGATAAAATCTCGTTCGCTCGATATAATCGATCTCAAAGTTCTCGCGGACTTAACCGGGCCAACCGAAGAGATACGACGTAAAAACCATCCCCCTTCTTTCAAACTGGAAATTACAGCCCTGGCCATTCCCTCCCCATTAGCATAGAATTCCGCTTTGAAACAAAGTTATCCGACCGGTCTTAAAAACATTAATTAAAGAACGAGCATTCGTTTATCAGATCCATATAACATCGCGTTATCTCAGTGGTGGATAATTACACTCTCGAAAAAAACGTATGTATAACTTTGTGAAAAATTACACGTTCGTGCTAATGGTGGAATTTCATCGATGTTTGCAAAACCACGCGAAGGGTTTGTTTTATCTCGAGCCTGGATTCCACAAGTTTAAATATCAAATGGAGGATTTCGTATAATCTCTGAAAGATCTTTGGTCATATGACAGAAATATATGTAAAGTTACTGCAATAGACCGATTACTAATGCACGAATACTTTTTCTATGAAAATAATTCTCTCTCTTTAACTATATAAAAGCTGTAACATCTTGGCTGTAAGGACAAACTTTCTCGCCCGTTAATTCCCCAGTTCGGTCACGACAACAACGACGGGGGGACACCAACGTTGATACTCCTATTCCTCTGTTCACCGACAATGATTTCTAATCTTTTCAAATTTATAATCGAAGTGCGGCGTCACGAATACGATCGGTACTCTTAAACAAAGGCGATATAAAACCGCTGTGTACACTGTATATATTTATATAAATATATATATATATAGATATGTACGAACAACCCCGTTGCATCACGATTGGGTGACGTGTGGGTCGGTTTAAACTGGTCCCTCGTAGCACGAGAGGCTCTTGTCGACCGTGTTACGGGAGCGTATAAACGTAAAGTTTCCGCGGCGGCAGCGACGACTCTACTACAATAGCAGCGGTGAGACGAGCGATGGGTCAGGGCAGCCTCCGGATCGCAAACTTTCGAGCTAAAGACCCTGAATTGTAATAAAAATTGTGCATTCATTGATACTGAATTCTACGATCTAGGTATTTTTCTTAAACAGAAATATTTGCAAATTTGATCGATATTTATAATTCGCCCGAATGTAATTATTTCTCTTGCCCTTTTTTGTGGATTTTTCATTTAAATATTGTTTTAAGCTTTAGTTCGAATCTGAATGTAAGCTGATTTTTTAATAAAATCCCACATGAAAAAGTAATATTTTTGTACCCCTAATTCGAGATAATAATTTCATTCTTATCGATGATTAAAACGTCGATCGAATCAAGGAATAGATATATCCCCTTAAGATATCGAAGCTCGATAAAACCTTTTACTTACGATCTGTCGAAGTTGACGCGAAACTAGTCGCATTAAAAACATGCTTCGTCGACGAAGCTCCGCATGAGAATAGAGTTGCATTTGTCGACCGTTACGGTGGATCTAAGTACCGATTTAAGAAGCTCGATCGTATGTGCAGGTTTCGAGCGATATTATACACCCGTGACTACCCACTCTTTATTCTAAACAGAGTCAAGATTTTGGCTTGTGTTTGAGCTCGTGTGAGTTTTCTTTAATGTCCTGGCGGGTTGATAGGCCATGTCATGAGGAACGAAGAAAACGAGAAGAAAGAAACAAAGGAGAAAAAAAGAGAGAGAGAGAAAGGATTAACGAGTGAGTGAAAGAAAGAGAGTACAATGAGATAGCGAGAGAAGGCGCTATTTAATTAACGATAATAGTGCGGTCTAACGAGAGCTCCGCACGACGTTTCTTTTCATTGTTTCTTCGTGACGTTCACCGCTCTCGCGAAGCCGTTCGCCGAGTTCTCGCTGTCCGCCCGCGCTCACTACGTCCACCTCGGCTCGCTCGCTAACAATATATACGTGTATAACAATTTACCACACGTCTACGTATAACAGTCGAGTTCGCTACGTACAGCAGCTTTCTCAACGGTTCTTATCGTTTGCAATATAAGTAGCTGCCTTGTATCATATCCTTTATTCAAACGCTTTATTAATCGACGCGATGAAATATTTTGCGATTTTACCGAACGAATTAGCACGCAAATTTATCTACAAGCGATTGGTTGCAAATTGCGGCTGATTTTCGCGAAATTATTCAGCTCTTTGCTTCCTCGAGGAAAAAGTCTTATTGTATTTGAAAAAAAAGATAAAAAATTGTGACTAAAAATTAAGGAAGACAAATTTAAAGTTAAAAATTCAACATGAAAACAAAATTGTTAATAATAATTTTATTAATTATATTTAAGAAAAAAAGCAAATTTGAAACGTACGTAGAGTATCTTATTGTTAGATTTCGTTGCAGCGCGGTTAAAGTAGTCCTACGAAGTGGCAATAATATTGTCTACCCTTTCCCTCGAGGGGTCCTTTCGCCCGGGGTATATTCCGTTCGACGTTTCTCTCCGTTCGCCAGCGTTTATTATACGTATATATTAGAGACAGCCGTAGGAAAAGGCAATATATATAACGAGTACGGGAGCGCGCTGTTGCGCATGCGCGCAACCATGGCGAATATTTTTCGCAACACACGCTCTCTAAATCGTGATTTCCTAAAGGTGTAAAGAACCCGGGGACGACAAGAGCCGCGCGCGGTACGCTCTTGTAAATCGAGGCAAGAGACTCGCGGCGAACAGTCACAATGGGGGCTCTCGCTCATATATATCCAGAGAAGCATTAGTGTCTGTCTTTCTGTAGGGCGGGAGAACGTATCTTTCTCCCTCTCTCTCTCTCTCTCTCTCTCTCTCGTTCTTTCTTTCCTTTGGTTGAAATTTTTTATCATTCTTTTTTCTTTTTATTTCAAGTTGCCAGCAGATTGTCCGTGATTTTGCGCAGACTCTCGATGGAAAACGCGCGCGAACGAAGCGGATACTTAAGAGCTCTCGAGTGGCAACCACGTTGGCCTGGTTAGCGGCTTGTGCGGTTTTAACGTTTGAGCGAGCGAGAGCGCCTTTCACGCGCGAAGGGAATCGTCGAAATAATCAAGAATCATTCGTGATTTGATATTGTTTTTTTTCCCTCGTTTTAATTCTTTTTTTTGTTTGTTGGTTTTTTGTTTGTTATGAAAGTTTCGTGACGAGCGACGAAGACGAGAACGAAAACGACAATGAGATCACTCGACGAGTGGTACGAATCGAGCTCGAATATTCTACGCAACGACCAAGATATTTATTCATTTGCATACAATGGTCCATATTTATTTGACGAAGAAAGAAATTCACGTAGGTTCCCGCCTATTTTTCCACCACCACTGCCACCTTCGATTCACGCGCCACCACTCTCGTCATCTCCGTTATTAGCGCGCACTTGGCTAACCGGTTACGACGAATTATACACCTATCTCGTACCTCTCGGCAAGCCCCACGGCATTGAAGTTGTTCGAAACTCGAATTGCGATTTTTTCGAGTAGAGTTCGAGCTCCCATAAGTTCGATTCTTCGATTCGTTGAATTTATCGAGACGAAAATACATTTTCTATCGTTTATGAAAAGACGAATAAATAATTTGAGGAATTTTCGACCGACGACATTCGTCGAAGTCGCTAGATAAACAATTTTAGCTTGAAAAATTGTTTACGCTCGTAATTATAATTGGATGAATTAATGAATGATTAGATCAAGAATCAACGATAGATCGAAATATCGATAATCGAATATTTTGTAATAACGCCGTAGCCAATTTTATTGATATCGACATCGCTAAAATACGATCGAAATAACGATTTTCGAATAAAAACGACAAATTCTCGATTTCGATCGATATATTATTTGCGCGTTTTATGCAGATACTTCCGGAAAGTAATTCATCAAGTTTCATCTATTCCCGATGTTTTCCATTAAAGGATCGAACGGGTTGACGCAAGCAATCAGAAGAAACAGTGCTGGCGAGTCCGGGGGAGGAGGTAGACTTCGACTAGGTCCGCGAGGATCACGAAAGAGAGAAAGAGAAAAAGAGAGAAAAATAGATAGATGGAGAACGTTGGAGAAGTTCTCTCCAGCGTACGAAAGAAATTCTCATAGTCTTACGACGACCGGTGGCTGGATTTTTATCCGACCGGTCGAAGAAGAAGAGGCACGATCGAGCCAAAGGCGATCCAGGCAGAGACGAGACAAAAATGATGGCCGTTGATGGATACTGGAAACGAATCGTTTAAAGGCCTGAGCGAACACTCGCTCGGATCTGAAAACTAACCGCGATGGAGGAACGTAAGAAGCAAAAGACTCTTTCTCTCCCCCTTCTCTCTCTCTCTCTCTCTCTCTCTCTCTCTCTCTCTCTCCCTCGCGAATCATAGCGGCGCTGTAACGAATTTCCACGGAATGGTTGGAAAAAAAGGAACGTAAGAAGATGAAGAAGAATAAAAGGGCACGGCTCGCGGTTATGTCCGATGTCAAAGAAAAGGGTACAACACGAAGAGTCGACGGTACGGAAAACCCATCGACGTTCTCCTTCGACTCTTTCTCTCTATCTCTCTCTCTCTTCGCCGCTGCCGCTGATTGCAAACGCGTGCAACCGAGAGATATATTCTCGATTTGGTCTCATCGCGGAAGGCCTCGCGGTTCGAGCATTTTCTTCGACGTTGACCGATCGTCCGTACATACGCGTTGCGTTTAACCGCGCGAGATTCGAATCGTTCTCCCTCTCACGACGTTGCTCCTTCGTACCGATGAGAATATCGCGCAATGATATTATTAATGATCGGTCGGGGCGTTGCGAGAACCCTGCCACGGTTCTATTAATGTATAACAGATATCGTTAGAGCTACGAGTATTAATAATGTGACGGCGATACGTATTTATCCGACTCCGCCTATTCGATATTACCAGGGGCTTCATGTTTGTTTTTTCATTCGCGTTTTTTCCCCATTTTTTACGAGCTCGTAAGCCTATCGAGAGCGAAACCACTTTGTAGGACCGTTTCCGTTTAATGCAATTAAGAGATATTATTTTTACGTCGGAGCAACATCGAGATGGTGAGAACTTTTCTCGTTCTCGAATCAACTTTTCTCTGGTGACACCATCACGGGTGTGGCTGTTTCTTGATTTTACTTTTTCATTTAAGAGACAAACTTGATACCTACTTATGTTTACGACGGAGAACATATTTTTTCCAATTTCTTCCATCTTAACGTATTAATTCTTATCGAACAGATTTACAAATTTCGACGCTTAATCCGATGAAATTCTATAAATTCTTAAATTTTTCCTAAACATCTCTATAGAAATAAAAACATAATTATAAACGATTTCTCGTTTCATCAACTTCTCGTGAAATATATCTTACATTTTTTTCAAAATTAAAAGTCTCTGACATTTTGAAAATCGATTCGACATCGAGTCGAGAATGTGTTTAAAAAACCCCCACATTTCTCGTCAAATCATCCAACGGTCTCGTCTTGCCAAGGGTGACTCGAATTACCCAGCGATTCTAATTGCCCCCCCCCCCTTTTCGCCTCTCGTTGATATTCGCCGAACCTTAGTGAACGGCTCGGCGCGATCGTTAACGATCGGACTATGCGACCGCCTCGGATCCATTTAAATGTCACCCACGTTTCGCCGTTATAACTTATGCGCGACAAGTAATACGGCTTCGACGCCGTAATACGAGTTACTTGCTTGTGCGTTTCGCTGATTCTCGCGGTACGTACCTACGCGTGGACGAGAGATCGTACACGCTCGGCTGGCGAAAAACTAGGTAAGCTCGATTAACCCAAATAACTCACGGATTTGCATTCAATTATACTGTGGATAAATCGAATCAAATAAACCGAGGCTCGTTCGTACACGCGGTCATTAGTAACGATATGAAAACAAAAATAATCATCATCGTATACAGAGACGTATATATTTATATATATATATAAATGTCTTGATATTTTCTATAAATATCGTACGATCGATACGTTTCGTTAAATCAATTGCGGAATCGATAACGATCGTTTGACGAATATATTTCTATATCGCCGATGTCGAGACTCGACGGTGCAAGTGTCTCTGTTTCACCGAGCAGAATGCAGAAAATTTGTCGGACTCGTAACGAAATTAGACAAAAAATACAAAATAATGTATAAGATACATACATATATATATATATATATGAAGTATTTTAATTACCGGATCCTCATTCCTCACGCTCTCCATCGACTCGAGCTCAAATACGAATGGACGTTGCAGACAAAATAAATAAAAAAAAGCATATATATGTCTCGGCGATGTTATTCGTTCGTGTGTTACGCGCTCGCTAGCTCGTAGATACTCACGCGGAGCGAGAGAACCGACGGATAAAGCCAATCTTCTCGATAAGCAATAAAAGAGCGAGAAAGAGTGAAAGAGAGATAGAGAGAGAGAGAGAGAAAGAGAGAGAGAGAGAGAGAGAGAGAGCCGCAGGCTCGCGGTTCTCTTTTCGCGGAATTTATCAGCGACGCGAGTCGGGCGCTCCGATTCGCGACATCTCGTTCCGGGGAGCGCACCCGGGGAACGAGATTCCGCGAGACCGGTCAGAAACGGCCGACGACCGGTCGGAATATTCGACGTCGACTCTCTCGATACTCCCCGGACTTATACTCTCGATATAGTAGTCGCACACGGTCCGGTCAATATTTTTTCCAACCGATGATAAAGCCTCGGCGCCATTATCTCCATTTCCTTATTAGACAAATTCTCGTCTCTCGATCTTTCGTTCGGCTTCGAGTTACGGTAAATTTTGTTCCCACTTTGGAACTTTATGACAATTTTCGATGGCCGTACAGTATTTTTTTTAGTTTTCGTCACGACGAATATGAATTCTGTTGACTCAGCACTTCGGGTCCGCGAGCACGATTCTCCACATTGTTATTATTATTATTATTGTGATTATTTTTTTATAATTTTTTTTTATTCGTGTAAGCCCGGAAGGATCTTGCACGCCATCCATCTTTTTCAACAGAAGAAAGAGAAAGAACGAGTGATAGACAGACGGGTGGAGGAGGGGGAAGACGAGAAGTGCGCGCGCGCACGTTACACCGGGTTAAAGTGCAGGACAAACAGAAGACTCGCGTACGGATTTTTCTCTCTGCCCGTTGGAAGATCTTCTCGAAGCAAGGAAGGATGAGAAGGCGTCTCGAGTACGTCACTCTCGTTGTTGTATATTTCTTTTTTTTTTTTCCTTTTTTTTTTAAGTCGATTTTTCTTTTTCACTCACAAAGACACGCGTGACTGCGAGGCTCGTCGCCTTGGCGCCTCGAGGATGGTGACCCGCGCGACTCGAGTCAACTCTCCGGCCTATACATTATTCTTCGGCCATCGAGTAGTCCTCCAACTGGCGTTTCATTTTCTTCGTTTTTTATTTTTTTTTTACTTTTTTTTTTCTATTCGCTTCTTCGCACGGCTTCGAACCCTTCACGGTGGTACGAAATCCATTCTTTCTCTCTATCATCGTTATATCTATATCTATATCTATATCTATATCTATATATATACACGTTCATCTATATATTCATCTCTCGAGAATACACGAAGCTTACTCGGCAGAAATATCTCTGCAACAGGCTCGTTATCCATTATCGTATCGAATATCGTGGTGGCAAGGGCGAGGAGTGAGGATGAGGAGAGGAAGGGAGGAGGAAGAGAGCAGGGAAAGCGGCAAGGTAATATAACCAAGTGTACTGGCATTGTGTGCGTATACATATATCTATATTATCCCCCTGGTACCGGTGTATATGCTTGAGTAGCCTGGCGCTCGCGCAATTTCTGCACACAAGCCTCGGGTCACGTCCAACAGTGTGCCGCGGAAAATCGCGGTATGCGGAAGGGAAAATATCGATGATTATCGCGAGAACGAGCGAGAGCCAAAGAGAGAGAGAGAGAGAGAGAGAGAGAGAGAGAGAGAGAGAGAGAGAGCGGGGAGGGGGGGTTGCCCTCTACCGATAGTTTCGACGACATGGACGTTAGCCGCGATGTATTGCTTGTAAGGATAACAAAGGACGATCGGTTGGTCGAGTATCGATCAAAAATCGAACGAATCGATTACCGATTTTTGTTTTAAAGCGAATTTTGTATAATTATTAGGGACGTCGTTTATTTAATCGTGAATAAATTGGCGCCGATTCGATAAGATCGTATTAATAGAAATTCGAACGGTTGTTGGGAATAAGATAGCTTTTATTCCGTGACACCCGGTATAACTAACGGTGCGGTCGAAGGTACGTGAGACTCATTCGCGCGATTCGTCAACCGTGCGATACGAATGAAACGAAATGATCGTCGTACGAGAAGAGAAAAAAAAGAAAAAGAAAAAAAAAGGCTGTAGCCCGAGACAATTGCCAATTCGATACGTGCTCTGGCAAAACGGTCGATCGGTATGGGATCGATTGAAAATGATACGTGTTCTAGGAAGCGAGAGGGATTCTCGCTCGTTCGCGCGAGAATTTTCTCACATCTGTACGGACGTGGATCGCGGTATTTCCCTCGAAGGACCGTTTCGACGATTCTCGAGAGGATGGAAAAGAGACAGAGAGAGAGAGAGAGAGACAGATGAAGCAAAGGGTGGGGGTAAGAAATGAGCGGACAGAGCCGACGGGAGGTCAGTGACCCCGAGCTGCAGTTACGGAAATAGGATTCGAAACCTTAGATAAACGAAACTTTTCCCTCGCGAAGAGCTCGAGAGAGAAAGACAGAGAGAGGGTCCGGAGGGAGAAACGAGAAGAGAGAGAGAGAGAGAGGGGGGGTCGCTCATGGTACACATCCACGGTGACGCGAATTTGGATATTCGCCAAAGAAATCCCGGAACATCTTCTGTCACTCTCTTCGCCCCTCGATCGTTTTGCTCTTCATCATTCCATCTTCGTTCCGTTCTCCATCTCGTACCTCAATGACTACGTTTTTTGTCCCGTCATCCCCTTCGTTGCGCGAAGGGAAGGGGGAGGGTGAAAAAACATCGCGACGTCAGAACGAGCGACGGTCCGACGCGTACGTCAAGCGAAGGATCGAGAACACCGTGTATATACTTTAATGTGTCGAGATACGCGCGAACCGGCGAGAGTCTGGAATATGTCGAAGAAGTGTTCGAACGTCTCGTCTCGTCTCGATCCTTAAACATGGCGAGAGTATTTTCATTCGAGGCTGTGCTTCTCATTTCTCTATCTCTCTCTCTCTCTCTGTTTCTCTCTCATCGTGCTTCCTGACATATGTTGCGTAAGTCGAATAACAAAGTGAATCCAAGATGACGAGTCGAATTGGCACTCGTTTCGACTTCGGACGATCTGAAGACGACGAGGAATAAACTGTCAGACACGAGTCGAATGAGTCAATTCGGACGAGTAACTCGGTTGGCTCATTTTTGGTTTTTCGTTTGAATTGATTTCTGTCGGGGACAGAGCGTCGATGAGTAGCTAATAGAATAGTCTATAGTTTTATTCACTCGAACTCGTGAGGTGGCAGGAATTTAAATTCAGTTCGATGTTAACTTTGAACTTAATTCGTCCTGAACTTTGAATGAAGTTGGAACTTAATTCTAGGTTAAACTTGACCCGAACTCTGAACTAAGTTCGAATTCAAGTTCGATCCTAGCTCTGAACTAAATTCAAGTTCAGTCTTAATTTTGAAGCAAATGTAAACTTTTAAGTTCAATCGTAAAAAACAATTCATCGAGTTTAAAGGTTATTTTAGAATTAACTCGTGTCAAAATTGACGGCGATTTTAAAATTAAACTTAAATTCCTGCTAAATACTATCGAAGTCGAAGACCGTCTATCAGTAAATATAGAATAAGATCGTACATCGTACTCCTCAAATAACTGTTTCGAACTCAAGAAACAAGGCGCGCGTTCAGTCGACGCCGATCGCTCTTGACGTCGCGATATCTTTCTCTCTCTCTCCCTCCCTTTCTCTCTTCTGAGGTCGAGTGCAGATATTTTAATGGAGTCGTTAGTTAAGTTTAACTGCACTGCCTCGAGTATCCGCGACTGTGGCTGCAATATGGCTCAGTCGGAACATTCGACTTCTCTCAGTGATCGAAATAAGAGCCTAAAACTCGTTGCGATAGTTTCTCCGTTCGTTCTCCCCCTCGGCATCGTCTCTAAACCGAGATCTTCAAAAGCGTCTATAAACACGCAAAGCCTTCGCGCGATGTTTCTTCTCTCATCTCCTTTCTTTTTCCTCACTTACCAAACAGTTTTCATCGATTCTAACGAAATTCGATTATCTCCTAGGATTAAAATAGTTTTTAGGCTCGCAACCCTTACAGACAAATTCGTTAGTAATCAAACTATCCTAAAAATATTCAAATTTCACGTTTTAAATTAAAAAAAGAGAACTAAAATCTAATCCTTCAGCCACAAAATTAATTTCCCTCCTTTCAACCCTTCAACTTCATCCCTCCTGATTCTCGGTTTCTACATCTTGCACCGGTGACTCCAAGTTCCAGTTGTAATGACTTTCCTACCCGGTGGTGTCTCGGTGTTAGGCATGAAAACGAGCCGGAACCCTCGAAGCGGGTACCAACCGCTAGCCACATCCGCGAATGACCCACTTTGTCTACCACTACAATCGCGGGACCGGACGCGTATAGGTACGTAGTCTTTAGTTTACCCCGAGCATACTTGTCTTACGGAATAGCGATAGACACGAGCCCCGTGAGTCGCGTTATATAGCGAAGTACCACGGGTGAAGAAACTACGGTATGCCACCAATGTTACCAGTGACTTTCACTCGGAAGGCGTACATACATCGTCGTTATACGCGATTGTGTCGAATGCAGATCCCTTGTACGGACACAACGTGAATAATACCTCGCGTTGGTCCAGGGAGACAGCCTTTGATGCCTTTGGTAGCGCATGGAGCTTATATATACACGCGTTGCTCCCGCTCGATCCTGCGGCACTCTGGCTCGTTCCTCGATATCCGAATGGCGCTTTATCGCTCGCTCGGTACTTCTAAAACCACCTCTAGTCGTTATAATACGTGTGCAAGCCAGCCGGTGCTTTCAGTCATCGGCCGCTGGCCGATCAATTGTTTTGCGAAAGGTCGACGGGGAGATCGCGCGTCGTGCCACCCATTAGCAATTTCTATTAGTCCGGCTTTCTCGTAATGACGATGATGACGATGACGACGACGACGACGACGACGAGAGCCCTGGAAAGGTCATCGTTGCGATTTACACCATCGCTCACTCACCGTTAAGAATTTAATCAATTTTCTGACTTACGATCTGCGACGTGTTCGCGATGAGAATTTTTTTCCTTCTTCAACGAACGACGCTCGTTGATTATATTAATGTGTGTTTTTGTTTTACTGAAAAGATCGGTTCGTTCGACGTTATGAGAAGAATTTTTTAATTCAAAATTTATAGGCAATTAACATTTTTTTTTTTTGGCAATTTAAATTAATAATTGATAACGCTAGAGTCAAAGTCATTATGTTTTTATCGAGTATATCAGATTGGAATAATTATGCGAGTATTTTACGTTTTTTTTTTTCGTTCTTTTTCTCTCGCTAAGGAGTTATAAAAGAAAGAATTTCTCGATAGAACAGGAGGGAGTGTCGAGTCAAAGCCGAGATGTCGTGCTGCTCGAGTGCGCGGGCGTGAGAAGCCTTTAGGTATCTCTCGTTCCCCCTCATTCCTCTATTTCTTATTTCATCTTCCATCCTCCTTTCACTCTCTCTCTCTCTCTCGATCTATCTATCTATCTGTTGTCTCGCTCGCTCCTCGGTGAACTGACCGTCCTCGTCGTCCTCACTCGAACGTATGTCGTTAATGGGAAGGATCGAGGAGGAGGAAGAGGACTCTGCGGAGAGGGTCGATAGGGGGGGAGGGGAGGGAGGGAGGGCCCATTACCAGCTTCCACGACAGTGCTATAAATTATTTTTGATACACCGAGTGGCGTCTCGTTCGGTTCTATCCACCCGAGGACTCTCCTAGTCGCCTTTCGCGCTCCTTCAATTCTTACCCGTACGCTCTGCCAATAAATTGTTGTTTAACGATCCATTAATACTCCTTAGGGCCTGCAACTTTTCCAAGCGAGAGATCTTCCCAGCTATGAGACAAGGACGTCCGGGACAGCACGCAGCGCGAAACCGACCCTGCTTTTTTTTTCTTCCGATCTATTTATACCCTTCGTTCCTTCCGTATACGGAATTGCGAAAAATTTTCGAGCTATTTCAACGACGCTGAATCTCCTTTTTTACTTCGGTACTGAAAATGAGACGGAGGAACATTAACTCGGATGATAAATCGTTCAATTAAATATCTTATTTGACAAAATATTGTTGTAAAGTTTCTAATTATCTCGGTCAACGTTTTTTAACGTTATGGCAAAATAAATATTCTAATTATCGCGATTAAGTATTTTGACAAATTGCCGAAATTTATTTGCCAATTTTCACAGTCCAGGGTTTTAATTAGCGTCGATTTACAGTTAATTTAGGTAAAGGGGTGAACATCGTGAATTATACGCGATGAAGATGAGAACGAAAGTCATTAAAATTCTATTTACGTTCTGGCAATTTTTGAGATAATTGAAATTAGAGTTTGAAATAAAAGTTTTTCTGAAAAAATTAATGTTTGTACTGATACGAATGGTACGATTAACTTTATACGATCGAAGAGATTGTAAATAAGCGTCGTATCTCGGGAAATTAGGGTGATCGGTATTGGGCGGCGATCGGTTTTACCCGGTTGACCGTCCTAAATACCGAGTGGGGAACGGCTTCTGGGGTCTGGTTCGCGCAAGCGATTGCGATACGGTTCCGATAAATTGAACGACATTCCTGAATTTAACGTGGGTATACGCTCGAGGACCAGCGCGTTGGCCGCCGATCGCTCGATAGTCAATGGTTTTGCTCCGCTCGATTTTCGAACCCAAAAATTACACGTCCGCCTCGGTCTTCTGGCTTTTCTGCGAAATTTTTTGTTCCGCCTATTTAAAGATTCATTAAATCGATGCTTTCTGAAAATTATTCTAAAATTCTCACATAATTCATTAAAATTTGTATGAAAATGAATTTTTATAAATCGTATCAAGCCAAATTAATAAAATTCGTTAAATTTTACAAATTAAAGTTAAACAAACTCGAGTAAGAAATAAAACAAATTTCGTGGCCGCAAATTTTCGGTCCATGAGTCAAAATTGGTCGATAATAGTGAAGTTTTTCGCGTATCGAGTATTTCACTGGTCGTCGATGGGCGGACAGTTGCGCAAGCGTTGCACCCGTGTGCTGGTCAGGTGTACGAACGCACCGGTGCAGCCTCGTGCAAGCGAGAGAGAGAGAGAGAGAGACCAAGAGAGCGCAGTCGACCGCGTGATTTTGATTTACGGCTAATTGCCGACGCGCTCGCTCGAACACCCGCGAGACCGTTTCTTTTGTTTTGTTTTTTATTTTATTTTATTTTTATTTCGTTTGCTTATTTCTTCCAAGCTTTAATCGTTCTCGCTCGCTTCGCGACTTACGGCCCTATAACCGCTTAGCATCTCATGAATGATAAAGTCATTTCGAGGCGGCGTCGACAACCAGGCGGACAACCGTACGGAATCGGTCTCTCGCGAATCCACGAGCGGTTAAATTTCAACGATCGCCCGAAAGGCTCGGAAAATATGTATCGGAAAGGATGTAGTTTAGATTTCGCGAAGTACGGAAGGACGTGGGAATGCGAATTTCTCGATATCGGCAACATAGAAATACTTTCAGGATACGGCAAATGCGTTATCATGCGACTGTAGTAGTAACGAGATAGCCAAACATAGAAATTGAAAATAATACGTGTCTTCCAAAATACGACTATTCGGTTTAATAATGAAACGTCATTCTTATCGTCACTGCCGAAAAACAACAATCAGCCACAACATTAGGAAAACAAATTATTTTTCAGATTTTCCAAACTGTCAATGATTTATATTCTGAAAACATTTTTCAAGAGACAATATTATTCTAATCATTACCGAAATAATCAAATTTTTTCCGAATTCTCCATAATAAACGATAACCGTAAATAATAATTTGAATCAAAGTTCGCCAATTATTCGGCTTTTCATTAAGCATTGCAGTCCGAACTCTATAAAGCTAATGCAACATTATTATTAAGGCAAACGATAGTTCGTTGCATTTAATCGAACTAATTACGAACGTTAATTTAGATTTTAACAGGCAACTTGTTTCAACGTAACGTCCCGAGCGCAAAATTTATACCACGCAGGGATCAACGTTACTAATGATCGTAGTGAATCAGAATTCGCGTAATACCGTGCCGTATATAGAATGAAATTAAACCATTAGCTTCCGTCTCTTTATTTCCGAATAATGAGAGCCGTAGTACAAAACCTCGACGAGGGGTGGAGACGAATATATATATAAATATATATTTATCATTGGACCGCAGCATCCTATTATCGGACACCGCCAGTTATCGCGTTGCTCTCTCGGATACGGCCGGAGAGTGGCTAGAGAGAATGAACTTTGACCCCGGGTTGAGCGCAGAGCAGAAAGAGAGAGGCAATGCGGAATCGTGGTGAGCAGCGCAGCACGATTGTCGAACGGCGTATATTATTTGCCACGTTTTATACATATATATATAAATACAACTATATTCGAGCGTACTCGGCGCGCGAGGGTATGGGACACGTCCGGAGAGTTATTAATAGTGAAGGAGTTATCGCGGCAACACTAAATTATACGAGAGATTATATAATTTTTGAAGTGTAATACTATATATCAGAGTTGTACGCAAATAGTAAGGAATGAAAATGAATTGGGCGGAGAGACGAGCGAGTAAACGATACTCGACGTTGAGATTAGTGCCCGAATCACTTCATTAGAATGGGTGAAAACCACTCCAAAATGGGAAAAGAAAAGGAATAAAAAAAACATTTCCACCCAGTCGGTTAATGATTCACTCTCCTAATTAATCCCGGTTTACGGGAAAAATTCGTACGCAAATTGAATTGTCCGGATGATTTTCGACACATTCTTCAGGTCTTGGCGAGGACTTCAAAAAATTACTGGTAAAATTTCCTGTCGGACGAAGGAGAACGGAGATACATTTAGAGGTTTCGAAACCTCTAAAAACTTGCAATACTGAACATTTTCGTAAATTGTAGTATATCGAGATTATAATAGCGATATTCGTGCTATGCGGGAAATTTTGCGAGAAAATGTTTTTTTTTTCGGTATTTTCAGACCCTTTTTTGTGGGTCCACCAATTTCATCAGGGGGTTAAAAATCAGAAATTTCAAAGATTTTTGGCCCATTAATTTTGAACTATCGAGCCAATAACTGTGATTTTCGTAATGTGCGGGAAATTTCCGATTAAAATATACCTTTTTAATGTAATTTCTGTGAAAAAAAAGTTTCCTTCCTCCGATTCTCGATTGACGACCATCAATTTTAGCTACACAAGGACGACGCAAAAGGGGTTAATTGTCGGTACGTCTTTATCACTTTACCGAATGTCTCTGACCCGAGGAAAACATAAAAAGGGCAAAATGAAATAAGAAGAACAAAAAAGAATCGTGTCACCACATAACAAATGTCTGGATCGGATTGATTTATCTCCCTCCGAGACACTCGCTTTCTCATTGAAATGACCGTATGGAATTGAGGACTTCGTAAATAAGTATTGCCAGGTTGATGCGTATCTTTTCAGTCATCTTCCAGAGAACGCGAACGCGACCTCGGACGCTATAATGGACAGGAGAGGTTTCGCGGAATTCTTGGGAATTGAGATTGGACGAGTCAGCGAGTGTGTAATTGTTGGAACGAGAGACAAAACTGCGAGACGGTTGCCGATCTACGAGCCTGACTCGGATTTTTACCGCGAGTTGCTTGCAATCCTTAAGGAGAAGAGAGGGAGAAAGAGAGGGAGATAAGGTTCGTAACCCCACGACGCATTCCTTCACTTCAAGCGACGATATTTTCAATTACCCGGGCTAGAAATGCCGCTGATGCTCACTGCACGATGCGCAGAACTCGGATGAAACTCATTTTACCCGGTCTACGACCTTTTCCTTGTATCGCACCGGCGAGATACCGACTACGAATATTGAAATACTTGCTTGTTATTTCGAATATGCTATTCTCTTCGTACGCCTCTCTTTCAACAATCTCCTCGTTCATCTGCTCGCGTTATTACTATTTCTCCTTTTTATTTTTAATTTTTTTATTTATATTGTTTTCGCCGGGAGCTAGGAATTCGCCAATAGCAATTGTCCTGATTCTCGTATTATTCGCACTAATTGGCTGTTAACTCAGCTGGGTGATCACGTGCTGAGAATATGCCCCTACAGGCACACACTGGGGCCGGAATTTCCATCGAGTTATCAATTGCTTTCTGAATTAAGCAGTCGCGTCGACCTTGTTCCGGATAAAAACTCAAAAATGTTGGAAAAATCGAAACGATAAAGTTAATTTGTTATAGCGACAGTAGGGGTTATTTTTGTTTAGACTTGGAGCTATTAAGTAGCATCGCACGCGATGATATCCATTCTTGTTCCATGGTTAACGCACCGCGAGCCACGGGAACTCGATGTTTTTACAACGACGCCGTTCGCCAGCCGCAGCGCCGGATCTTATTCCAAACATGTACCGACGAGTCCTGACCCCCACGAGGGACGTACCGAGAATCCATCGAGACAACGGATGAAACTGGTAGCTATCTATGGGCTTCGCTACGTTTCTATGCGACGTATGTAAAAACAGCGAGGAAGGATGAGTTACTCGAAGGGAAACGATGAAAAAGAACGTTTGCGCTCTTGGCATTGCCAGGTCGAGACAGCCGGCAGCATAGAGGAGTCGGACGCTTCGCTTCCTTATATAGGAGACTTTGTTTTCGAGGCGGACTATATTGAGTTTTTACTGTCAGAGCACTTACGCAGTTTTACAAAGTCGAAAAATAGGAAAAATAGAATGATTCCAGTTTTTTCAATAATCGACCGGCTAATTGCGACAAATTGAGATTAAAAATGTGATATTCCTGTTGTACGGGAAAATGTCGATTCCATGATTCCCCTATAAAGTTTTGTTCGAACAAAAAAAAATCGTCTTCTCCGACCTACCCGAAGTCTCGGAATTGAATCACAAATGTGGACCATCGACACTCGAGCAGGGTGGAAATTTTGTTTTGTCCAAAAAGACTTGATTGAGAGGTCACAAAATCAAAAATTTACCGTATAATATAAATATCATACATTTAATTTCATTTTGTTGCAATTAGTCTGTCAAAAAAGGAAAAACCCCAAAAATATTATTATTTCCCAAATGCAAGCACTAATTCCCTTCACACGTTGTCTTTTTCATCGAAACAAAAATCGTCCATTGGATAAACATCTCACATTCCAATCCCACCAAATAAAATATTAACCCATCAATTCGAAAAGCACCGATCGATCGTAAAGTCGAAAAGGACAAAAATCCACGCAATCATACGAAAGTGCTAACCTCTTGTCACGTGAACATTATCACTATTAAATGCTCGTCTCGCGTCATGACAGAGTCGAATCCACATACTGACACGTAATGCAACGAGGATCAAGGCAAAGCCTCGTCGAAGTAAGGAGGGTGGAGGGTTACGAGAGAGTCGAGAGTGCGTCAGCACTTCCGTTAGACTCGACGTAGCTCATTCGTGCTCCTCGATACAAAGTGAGTTACACACGATATCGATCTATCTGTCGGTCCGTACTTGGCGAGAGTTTCGATTACGTCCGGCGATGGTACAATCCGACATCGTACTCGTCTCGTCTTCGTCTTGCGGGGTGCCGTATCGTTGGCAGTTGCACCCGGTCACGCGCGCGCACGGGCAAACAGATAGGAAAGAGTATAGGACGCTTGCGGATGAAATGGGAGGAGCGGTACGGAGGGGCATACATACATCAATTATTCCATACATACACTATATATATATATATATATATATATATATTCGTATCTATCTATATTCGTATCTATAGA
Source organism: Netelia virgata (assembly GCA_951802705.1). Classification (NCBI taxonomy): domain Eukaryota; kingdom Metazoa; phylum Arthropoda; class Insecta; order Hymenoptera; family Ichneumonidae; genus Netelia; species Netelia virgata. Next base: position 40,335,015 of record OX637866.1, on the reverse strand, counting down.
TTCGATACATTAGTACGAAGATAGATATATCTATGTACAGGCCTAGTGCAAAGCAGGGCTGGAACAAAGCAACGGTGACGCGTATGGACGAGCCATATCCGGGACGTCGAGCAATAAAATTAATCGCTTCGGTACGACGCTTGAATAATTTATGCTTTGCTAGGTACGCCGAGACAACGCGGACCGAGAGAACGAGGTAGAGAGTCGGTAAAGCAAGCGAGGAAGGAATCGTAGTTCTGGCGAAGCGGAGGTAGAATACAGCGGTCGTCAGCGATTCCTTCTCGCAGCTGCGTTAGCGGCTCGGCTCGCCAATGTCGAGATCGCGGTGCAACGCGTGCGTGTGTGTACGAGAATCGAAGTATAAAACGCGAATAGTCGCGCGACTATCTCTCGTCTTGGAAGAGAACCTGACTCTTGGTACGTCGCGTTTCGGTACGAGATCGATCGGCAACTCGGCGGTGAGGGAAAACGAGGGTGCGCGTAGGGACGACGACACATAGGGCGTACTTATACTCGGCTATGTACCAAGAGTACCTACCGTCCGATCGGTAGATCGATCGATCGATCGATCGATCCTCCAAGTTGTTTTCAGTAATAGTATCGAGAAACGGAGTCGGCGGCATCGGCCGAAAGATCGCCACGGATAATTCCAAGCTCGGGCTCGCGCGGGAATCGACTAACATGGGAACGCGGGAATTATAATTTATAATTTTCTTAGATCATTTCTATTGTCACCCACGTTATTACCGCTCGCGGGCATTATACGCCTCGCAATCATGACTATTGTTGGTCGCTGAGACATTGATGAAGAATGCATTCTTTGACCTACCCATGGTCTGGCTCGTTATGGCGCTACGCGAGAGGGATGAACAATTTTCAATTTAAAACGATAATAATAATAATACGGTGACGTTTAATTTCGATTTTTGAGAAATTTGTCGAATGGTTTTTTGATTTTTGTAAAATTCATCGAGAGTTATGGATCGAAGGGTGAAATAAGGGTGGTTGACTGATTAGGGAGCTGCGAGAAGAGGGGATGAAAAATTTCCATAACAACCAAATATTATCAGCAATTTTTTATTTCAATTTTTGAAAATATTTTTAACGTCTGTTCTGCAATATTTTTTCTATTTCGACAAATACAATGGAGAATTCTGATTCAGAGATGTAATAAATCTTCCCGGGGATTAATAAATCTGGTTTTACCGAAATTCGTTGGTTTTTCACGTAAGTTATTCGTTTCGTATTGAATTGCTTTTCTCTCGATTTTTGTCCAAGGTATTTTTAATATCCTGTTATAAATATAATTTTTTGTCAGTGGGATCGTCCGGTGATGCGGCGACGCCGTGGATTAAATGCATCGCCGATGGTACACACAGTCTCCGCGGTTTGCCGGGTTGCTTCCTCCGACGATGATGCACTGGCATGAATAATTCAACGATCCCGGAAGAACCTTCATGGCTCTCGCCGCGGTCTTCTCTCCTCGTATTCCTTCGACCTCCTCCTCCTCCTCCTCCCCCTCCTCATCCTCATCCTCATCCTCCTCCTCGTCTTCTTCTTCTTCCCTGCCTGTTTCAGCTGCCGCTTCTTCCTTTCCTCGTATCAAGTCGCGTACGAGGAATCGTCATGATGCCCACACGTCGCGTCGCACGAGTCGGACCTTCCATCTTCTTTTACTCGCTACTTGTTATACGGGCAAAAATCACGAGGAAAACCTATCGAATCGTTTCGCGGTTAACCCTCGAAACGACTTTGGAAAATGAATTGCCGTTCGCCGATCCATTCATTTTCCATCGATTTCATCCTATTTCCAACCAGATCATTTCTTATACAAGATAATTTTTAAATAAATACAAAAAATCGGAAATTCTGATAATTCGATCAAGCCAACGTTGTCCAAATTCTCAAAATTCTATTGCACGACATCTCGATATCTAAAAATGACTAATTCGCTCTTTCGAGACCAACGAATGATCGTTCGCTAAAAAACACACACACAATCTCCAATTTATATCGTCCCCGTTCGTCCACCGGCTCACTGGAACAAAATTATTTTTAGCCTATCGTCTCCTCGAACTTTCATTTTCCTTCCACGAGAAGTTGAAAACTCGATCCATTTAGTTTCCTCGTCTTTCGCGTAACGCGAAAAGGAGACCGCGCGGTCTCTTGCGCGCCTTGCATGCCTCATTAACTCACCCCGTGGTGCTCCCGCGGATTATATTTATGCTTCGTGTACCGGGGGATAGTTATTATAATTGCTTGTCGCTCCCGTGTGATTTATGGTGGCTCTGGCTAACCGGGCGACTGCGAGTGTGCACGCCCGCCCGCTCTCCCTCTCGCTCTTTAGCGGCTAATCTCAGCTCCTAATAGCTACCCCCCCTCCCCTTCTTGCTCTCACTACCACCCACCCTCTCACACTCCCCTAATAGTCCTCTATAAAACCCCACCCTGTTTCCTCGAGCATTTACTCGAGCAAGAAACTTTGCTAAAATCTCGCGGCTCACAGCGACGTGACCGAAGAAACGAGCGAGTCAACCAAAACTGAACGATAATCGAGCAAACAACTAATATCAACGTTTTAACAACTTTCTGCTACAAACACCGATAATAAAGCCATGGAGTTTAATGCACGAGGGGGCGTAATAATTCATTAATCGCGGGGACCGCGCCGACAGGTTTATGCAGTTAACCGGTATTTTATTCTGTTTTGCTTTCTCACGGAGAAACGTTTGATCTGGTAAAAACGAAATGGAAAATAAATTCCGAGATTTAACCGGGCGAGGTAAATGCAAGTTAGGATTAACATTTCCACGCCTCGAGAGCAATAAATTGCGAAAAAACGGAATGTAAGGAGATTGCATTCGTGATGTACGGCAAATTTTCGATCGGCTTAGGAAATAATGAAAATACGATGTTTCGTTATTTCGATGGGTTTTGCGAAAACTTGAAATTTTCGAATTTTCGAATCGCCACAACGTTGCTCTTGATGAACCGATTTGAATTTTGTGTGAGATCTTGTGAACACCGGTGTGGATATCTAGAACGGCGTTGGATTCATCCCGATATCTTAATTTTTGTGGGAGGTACGTCGATTTTAAAATCGTGAAATTTCCACCCAACGGGGTTGAAGCGGGGAAAAAAGGGATTTTTAAAATCTGCAAAAAATCGCAAAATTATCGCAGTCGGGTGAATCAAGGGATATATCGAAGTATAATCGATCGACTCTCGACTGAACAGTCTAGTAAAAAACAGAGTTGCAGCGGTTTGAACGAAAATATTATTGGGAAAACTTGAAGGAAAATAGCTTCACATGTCGATAATAAAATGTTTAATTTAACGTTACTTATCGTGACTGGAGGGAGCTTGCGTATAGAATAACTATACTGAATGATATATATATATATAACAACCTTCCACCAGTTATCTAATTAGTCTTTGCATTTAATTAGCGAGCCGCAGAGAAGGAAAGAGAGAAAGAGACAGAGAGTACGAGATAACTCTGCGTTGCTCAGCCCGCGATCCAGCGCTTGTTCCAACGACATTCGTTCCAAGTATTATAATGCAGTAACTATACTACTCTAAAAACACAGAGAATAAATAAATATATGCAGATCGAAAGAGAGAGAGAGAGAGAGTGGGTCGTATATAACGCGAGTTGATTCGCGGTTGCATCCTTCGTCATTTTAATCGGGCTCCGCTGGTCGCCGCAGCAGCGACGATAAGAAGGGTCGACGAATGAACCGAGTGCTTTGCAATTAGCCTTGTTTTAATATTTTCATAACGAGGCAAAATGAGAGAAAATAATAATAAACAATAGTCACGAAGGAAAATCGGAGCTTTCTACGATACGAAACGACGTTAGCAAGAAATAAATATAACGACGATCCTAGTGGGTGATAAACGTGTGTGTTTAAAAGACTAATGACTTAATAAGATTGAATTATGCTAAGTGTATGTACACTCACGTTAGTGGGATCTTCGATGAAACGACCGATCGTCATTACGTGAAGGGTCACCTCACGAGTGTTTTCCAACTCTTCGAGGGTCGTGTAGAGTGCCTCGCTCACGAAGTATGGCTCGGTCGAGGTTAATCTGTAATCAAGAGAATAAAAAATCAATCACTCGTAACTCGCCATTAGCATTATCGTTCAATCATTTTAATATCATCAAGATTTAATATCGACGATATAAGTTTATTACGAAAATAGGGGATGGGTCAAACCGTTAGAACCGCGCGTTTAAAATCGAAGAAACAAACGGAGATGCTAATAGGAGATTATATTTTATTGAAAATACAAAATAAAAAAAATGAGAAAAATAGAAATCTGTCATGCTCGATCTTTCCTACACTTATGATTTCATTTGAAGATTACAAACAACGATAAAACATGGATAAGATGGGTAGAAATACGACGAGTCTAAAATGGCGAATTGGTCGCCGGTTACGATCTCGCACGTCATTTTTCCTTTTTCCCCCGTTATTATCGTCGCTTTTTTTCGTTTTTGAACTTGGTCTGTTTTCGTCACTCTGGTCTTCTCTTCGCTTCGCTACGTCGCTTTCCTCTTATACCTGTCGTTACCCCGGAACGCTCTTGCCACTGTCACGAAGCTCGTGGCAACGAGCTTTGCGCCCGTTAGCTCGGGCGCTTCCTGTTTCTTCGCGCACCGAGCGCACGGGGAGAGCTTTTCAAGATCTATTCGCGGCACGGAGAATCGCAGACCCCCGAAAGATTTTAACTCTCGGGCGATGAAAGGATCCCTGTTAGAGATAGGCCCAAGAATAGCTACCGACCGGTGTTTGGACCAACAACAGTGTTTCATCGCGAATCGAAATTGCTCGGTGGCGGACAAATATCCATGCGAAAATTTATATTTGCATTACTCCCGAGAAGTCTGTTTATAGGATGAGACATCGGAGATTGAACGAGGGTGAGGAATATTTATCGAGGTATTGACTTAAATTATTGCTCCTAAAAATAGTTAAATCAAATTTACGCCCTAAAAACGACGAAAATTTTATCTCGCGCGATACGATTTTTATCTCAAAAGCTCATTATACGTTTGAATTTCATCTCGAAGTTATAGATAACGCAATGTTTATGGCCCGAACGTACGGTAGAATAATCGAAATATTGATAAAAATGATTTTTCCTAAAAATAGTAAAATTAAATTTGCTCCTAAACCGACTGAAGTTTGTATCTCTCGAGATACGGTTCTTATCTCAGCACCAGCCTCGTTTTATCTCAATTTACAGATAACGGAATATTTACGACCTGAACAAATAGCAATATAATCGAATCATCGATAAAAACGATCGTTCCTAAAAAACACTGAAATCAAATTTGTTTCTAATGGAAAACAAAAAAAAAAACAAAAAGCTGAAATATTATCTCGCGAAAAACGGTTCTTATCTGGTAAACACATTAATTTTATCGCGGGATATCATCTCGTGCCGCGGATAACGCAACCGTTGGTCGTATCGCGCACGCAATAATCACGATAATTCAGAAAATAAACATAAAATCGTAGTTCGTTCGATCAACAACAACGCGCGAATGTATTATTGAACTTTCTTTTCTGCAATTAACGGCTATTAACCGACAATTAGCGGTGCATAGGTGTAATTAAAGATTTTCTCGCGAGAGAGCGCTAGTCACGCCCCTATGGATTATTCGCGTCCGCTCGAGAGACTCGGTTCGTGTACCGTTCGCCGTAGCGGAAAGTCCGATGGTAGGGAGCTCCACCTCGCGGGCGTATAATCGATCGATCTACGGATCTACGTAGATATGGAGAAGATCGATGAATCGCCGCGAAAGCGCAGTTCGCATGCACTCTGGCACTCTCTCGCGCCACGATGTATATATAACGCGACTGAAGTGGCTTATGGGCCACCTACCAAGCGGACGTCTTGCGTCGATCGCGCCCCGTACCATACACACATACACACACATATATATATATATATATATATGGTTCGAGTATAATCTGCGGAATACAACGGGAACACCGGGGTCAGCTCGTATATCACGAGCGGTGAGATAAGCCAGTAAAGTCTCTACGCTCTCCGCGGCACCGAGAGAGGCTATGGAAGCAAGATATGGAATCCGGGGGAGGGAACGATCGGTCGAGGGAGAGAGAGAGAGAGAGTAAAAAAGTTTCGCGGGGAAACTAATACACCGCAATCTCGATAATTAATCGGTACATCAAAAACGATAATAGAAGCTCGATGTTTGCCCCAAGAGAAAGGAAACCCCGGGAGCTCTACCTTTGCTTCGATATCCCTCGAGCTTCCAGCGTCGTAATGGCCCTGGACGTAGTTTCGTATTTTAAACGTTTCGATCATTATTTATACGAACGAACCGACTGAAGAATTGCGATTCTTCATAGAAATGCATAAATAATATTTTTTTTTGCGATAATAACTACGAGCAATTTTAATTTGTTATCATCGTGACTATCCCATAATCGTAGACAAATTTAGCTGTATAAAAATCATTAAGATTATCGACGGGCTCGATAGAACTACGGGAGAGTCGTCGATCGAAAAATCAAAAACTAACCCAATGATCGATATTACGTTATATTTACGGAATTTGAAACATCGATCTAGAATATTTCATTGATAGACGATCGATCAGCCCGCGCAGCGTTCTAACGTCCTTAATGGGGATTCTTGACAGCTGGTTATTATTTACGCGAGCCGAAAGTTTTCAATGCCAGATATAATTTCCTACCCAATATATATATATATATGTACATGTATATTTCCCCATGGGGGACGTGTTCGAAATTGAAAGGGCCACGAAGACGAGTGATTGCATTATACATCAGCCAAGTGCTTGGCGCCACATACAGCCAATACCACACAATAATACGTCGATATTCACAAAAGTCAAATGCCACCCAACTCCGAAGTGGATATCGATGTCACGTAATCGTCTCGTTTCGAAAATCGACAAGTCCAATAACAAAATATTCAGTCGTTGAATATAAAATCGCGTAGGTCATCTATGCTAATTAGTTTTCAGAAGCTAAGTCACGTTAATGAACGACCTCTCGTACTTTAGACGTGGAACCAATTTTTTCTTGCCCAACTATTTTCGCGAGAACGAACCTGGTTCGAGAGATTTTCAACATCGAGCTGGACCATCGTTCTCATGTCCCACGCATTTTACTACAAAATCCAGAGTCGCGACTCGATTCGAAAATATTTCGCGAGAGATCTATCGACCAGTGTCCCACTCAGTCTCCCATCTCCCTCCGGGCTTAAAAGTTTCTATCTCTTACAGTGAAATTATCCTTTTTTGTTTGTTTTTCTTTATGGTCTTTCGCCTCGTTTCGTGCGTCGAAATAAACTCGTACGTATATTTATATACGTGCACCCTAATGGCTACCAAAGCATAAAGTAGAAAATCTCATCATCTTCATCGTCGTCGTCGTCATCATCGATCGTGATTTATATGCGCGCGCGCGTGTGTGTGCGTCTGTGTCCGAACAAGCTATTATTCAACGTAACTTTATTGAATTTATATAACGAGGACTAAAGGTCCTTGTAACATGACTCGAGGAACAATCAGTTTCTTGTTCATATGTTACTCGTTTTCTTACTCATTCTCTCTGTCTCTCTCTCTCTGTCTCTCTCTCTCTCTCTCCATGATCATTATTCAATTATGGGACCGACGTGGTCGCACGAGCCCATCGTCCAGTAAACACTTCTTTCTTTTTCTCCTTCTTCTTCTTTTTATTATTATTATTATTATTATTATTATTATTATTATTATTATCCTTCATCTTTCCTCGTTCCTCTTCGTCACAGGACTCTCGCTTCTTGATATATGTATTATTTTCATCGCACGATGAAGCGCTGCGAAAGGCTCATCCAGGACACGACTGATTGACCGTAACGAATGATCGTTATTCACGCTCTTGCCGGAGTCTTTTGCCGCGTGTCGAATTCTTTTCTTTTTTTTATTTCGTCTTTTTTTTTGTTTATTTTCAATTTTTTTTTTCTAATTTCCGACACGCGTCATTTCCTCGTTGGTCGCTCGAGACGGAAATTGTACCAGGGACTTTTGTACTTTTCGTAAGCGTTAATGTTACGAGGAGATACGAAAGTGCCAAGATAAATTGCGACGAGTGAACGAACAAGAGAAAGAAGGGCTTATTTTTATTACGAAATCAATCTGCGAAATGGAGCGTACCGTGAGACAAAGAGGTGCGAAACGGGTGTTAGAACGAAAAACGAGACGACTCGCGATTGAATTATGGTGAAAGAAATGAATAAACGAGTGCAACGGAGCGTTTTACCGAAGTGGAAAAAGGGCTCGGGGCTCGCGACTCGGACTGAACGACACGAGAGTTGTTTCGAGTGCGTGCGGCCGCTCCCAGTGAGGAGTTCGCACGCATAAGCAATGACTCCTCCCGATGGTTATACGAGAGAGCTAAATATTCGAGTTCGGGAACAACCGGGAATCGAGCGAGAAAATAAGAAAAAAGAAAAAAACGAAAACAAAAAAGGGAAATAAAAAAACGAGCCGAGAGAGCTCTCTCCCTCGTTCTTTCTCCGATTGATGAGTGTTTGCGTGGCCCGTTCCGCTGACCCTGGCTAAACCAACGAAGAGCCGCACTTAAGTCTGATTCATAGTGCTTCTCGTACTCGGACGAGGGAGACGAACCGAGCCCAGGTCTCATCATCGCGTGGCGCCCGGTCGCTAATTAACGTCGCGACGCGACTACGCCACGTTCTTCCATCGAACGGTCAAAATGCAAAAACGATGATAATCCATCGACATTTTTCGTGAATCTAACGACGTGAGAATTTACACGTGCGTCGATCGACGTCGCGACGAAATTTTATAAGAACGCGTCGAATTTACTTTGAGAATTTCTCGAGATGAATTCGTCTTTTCAGGATAGAAGTTTGTAATTCCGCGATTTTATCATAGAATGAAAAACTCTTTAGGATCATGCGGTATATAACGGTCCGACGGGTCTATTTATATCAATTCTAATTTTTTTCTCTATTTTATTGTTTTTTTTTTTTGAAGATTCGTTGCCGCAGTCACAGGTGATTTCGATTCATTATTGAGCAATAAGGAAATCTATGCTGGCAGTAACGAAACCGGCGCGACTAAAGCGTGTCTCCATTATTATTGCACGAAAGAGAGAGAGAGAGAGAGAGAGAGAAAAAAGTGCGAGCGGAAGATCTTGAATCATTAGAGAGGGAAGCGTATCTAACGGGTAGTCCAGCGACCGTAATAAATATCGCGAGGATTTAATTAGAGGCTTACAAGTTTTCTTCCGACGCGACTTTTTGAATCCGCACACCCGGCTTGATCGTCGACAAATTCTCTTCGCGGTTGATCTCTCCCGATGATGCTCGGTGGGGACCGCTGTCTTTTCTCGCTGTCGACTCATCTCTCTCACTCCTCTCGTTCTCTCGCTCACTCTCACGTCGCAGCCCCTCTTGTTTCCTCATCATCCCGCTGTATACGAATCCTCCGATTTCGCATAATAATATAAATGGGCTTATTAAACGAATGCGTTGGCCAGTTCGCAAAGATAATCAATGGTAATCGGACGATAAAAAGATGTTATTTATACGCGGCTAGGAAGACTGGTCCTCGAGCGTTACGATCGGCGACGGAAACACGTACGGTCCTCCCTCATCTACCAACGTGAAATGCATATGCATGCTTTCTGGACCTCTCCGGAATTCTTACCGTACCGCATTTCCATAAACGTCCCGGGAGAGCCATCTTCGCTCGAAACGTAATTTCTTTTTTTTTCTCTCGTACTCTCAACTTTTTGACTCCATTTTTTATTCGTTTTTTTTACTCGTGACTGCTCGCGACTCGTTTGTTACACTGTCACTTTTCGCGGAAGCAAAATTCTATGGTTAAGTTACAAATTATTTTCTTTTAAAGTCCCTTTCGCCGTTTTTTTTTTGACTCGTGAACATTGTCGTCAGTGACTATTTCGACGTTACTTTTCTCAAGAGTAGGAATTTTTAATTCGATTTGAGAGAAACGGTGTTGAAGCATGGATGACAATATTTTTTACGTTCGTAAAAACGGTCAAAGTCACAAATTTGTATATAGACAAAAATTAACGAAGGGACCTTAATTCCCTCCGGCCAACTCCGGTCGTTGATCCAGAATACTTTCCGAAACGAGTTGATTGATATGACACATTTCACTCATTCGGACCAATTCCAACCGCGCAATTCCGTTCTGCCAATTAAATATTACATTTTTTACTTGTACTCTCGAACCTTCGCCAATTTCGTTTTACACAGTTTTCGAGGCTCGAGTCTCGGATAAAGAGAAAAAAAAGAAGCGAGTTTATTTGACAGAGGGCATGACGAAGTAAGAATATATCGTAAACATAATAATTTACTGTACTCGCTCTAAGAAAGAGAGAAAGAGAGAGAGAGAGAGAGAAAGAGAGAAACAGGGGCTAGAGAGAAAAGTGAGTGGCGTGCGCGAAAAGGGAGCGGCGCATAGTGCGGTGCAGTTTTCTGCATCAGCGCAGGAAGGGCCGGTCTCCTTCGCGTCGTGTGTTGCATAAACCAGGCTTATTATATCGCCGCGGCGGTATATCGTCAGGGAACGCTAGATTATATTTATCCTTTTGCTAAAAGAATTGCGCTATAGAGTCGAGAGAACGTTACATATATAAATATATAAAGCGAAAGAGAGAGAGATGTTCACACCGGATGAGTGAAGTCGGTCGGGGGTTTCCCGTGAAGTTGCCAGCCGATATTTTTGCGGCGAAAGCGACGTTGCGGTAGCGTCGGTCTCTCGTTGCACGGTTATTTAGAATAGTTGCGAAATAAGTGACCCTCGGCGTAGTTTTCCCAACGATCACCGGAGCGAGGTCTAGCCTGATGTATTTTTTCATTTTTTTTTTTTTTTTCTTCTTCTTGCTCTCCGGCTCGCTTGCTATATACGCGTTGAATATAACGCAGCGCGGCGTGCATTGCGAGGTTGTAAAACCTCCGTCGGCTCGTGCTAATGCCAAAGCGATTAGTTATTTGTCTCCGGCAATGCAGATAGAGTAATAGCTCTTGGGTAATAATATATTTTCTTTATAACGTATATGCTCTTTCGCGTGTTTCGTTGTTGTTGCCTTTGTTGATCTGTTGCCCGCGTCAGAATATACTTAAGTGAACGTTTGTTAAACGCATTTATATTTATATACGTGCCGGGAAGTTGGATGTAAAGACTCTTTTGCGTTACGTGAATTACACGATCTCGCGATCAACACGATCGTTCCCTCCTTTTGCAGAACGAAAAATCCGATAGATCGACAAAAGAAAAACGCTAATTTTTTGAGAAATTCACGAGTGAAAAAATGTAAAAGTGAAATAAACAATTTTCTTGGCTGAAATAAATAAATAAATGGGGAATTAATTTGTCGTAACGATCAATACTTAAATTTATTGTTCATTCTTCGACGGTAGTTGCACGATTTGGTCCTAATTATAGTATCAAAATTTATAATTGTTTAAAAATGTTTGATATCTTATGGCGAAATTGTCACGATTTAAAAAATATTTCTTGATGTGAAAAATAAAACCGGTTGATACCAGTGATTTCACAGTCCGTGATCGAGAGCGCAACGTCCTTAAACGCTGATAATGACCCACCAACGTCTCGTGGTATTTTTCAGGTCAAGTTGAATCGTTGGTCTCGGTGTACACGGGTGTAAAGAGAAAAAAACAACAACAACAGAAAAGAAGAAGAAAGAACAAGAAAATACGGGTGAAACACCATTACGAGGTTTGGTACTCTCCATACCACGAGAAGAAAATAATCGTCGGATCGTGAAAATTACGGGTCTCCGGTGGGTAGTCGCCGCGTCTACGGTGGCGGCGAGGCGAGTTCAGCATCAACGACGTTTTAACCGGACACCTGGCATAACTATGTTTATCCGTGTCACAAATTACAGTGATCTTTTTTTTATCCTGTCCCTCGCTTATTTTCTATCTCGCCTCTTTTCTTAACTTTTTGTTGTTGTTGTTGTTGTTATATTTTCGATTTTTTCTTTTTTCTTTTTCATCGTTCGTTCTCACTCTACCGTTTCGTCGTCTTCTCTTCATTTAATCGCCGAGCTTCGGACCATTTGGTCTCGCTACGTATCGTCGTGTGATATTAAGCCGACGTATCTCGCGGTACGATATTATTCGAACGCTTTGATCACGCGCTGCATTAGTCGAGGAATTTGATGACCCGCAGCGATATGATTCAACGCAAGGAAATATAAAATGACTTCGAGTACAGAGAGCTAGTTTGTATCAACGTGATTCGCCTCGTGCGTTTCGTACCATTTTCTATATCGTTCCTTGGATTTTATGAATATTCTTCCCATTTGCCTCGGTCAGGCTATCCTTTTTCTCTCTCTCTCTCTCTCTTTCTTCTCTCGTTTTTTTCTATTCTCGACGTACGATATACTGCGATATTACTCGTATAATATACATATAAGTGTGCTCGGGAGATATATTTCCTCACGCCGGATGCAGCGACCCAGCCCAGGGCAGCAGGATGGGTATACGCCCCGAAGCCATAACAGCAAACTACGCATAGTACTGGCATACGTCGTAACCCATAACGACGTCGCTGTATGGTCAACGCGATTCCTTCATCTCGTTCTTTCGCTCTCGTTTTATCACTTCGTATCGTATGCATTCGCGCGACTCGGTATTTCGACTCGATACTACGATACTTGTGACGTTTTATACGTACGAGTCATTTAACTATTAGAAATAAATTTTAATGAATTACGATTCGAGATTTGGCGAATTTGAGATAAATTTTCATTTCGAATTATGAAAAGAATTTATTACAATATTTTATGATCAAATTGTCGACGAGCCTGTTATTTTGTCACAATGACAATAAATATTGTTGCGAAGAATTTTCTTTTCTCCGAAAAAAAAAAATGATCTCTCTCTCACCAATATCTCTCTCAGCAAATTTCAGCGTCTACGTAACGCCATGGATTATGATGCAACGTACGAAGTCAGTATTTATGGAATTTTATTATCGTAAAACATCGGAGAAAAATAAAACGTACGTAACATCGGATTTTTTGCCTGTTTAGGTGTTACGGCACAGCATTCTAGGAAGATATAGCGAGGTGCGACAAAACACAAGACGAATCGAGTCGAAGTTCTTCGTACAATACGCAGGTACGTGTCGGTGCGCAATTTTTTGTTCGCCGTCCGCAAGAGCCTTTCTCTCTTTCTCTCTCTCACTCACTATCTTTCTCTCCGCAAGACATAATGGCATCGTCGGTGCGTTCGTTCGTGCGAGAAATATACGTGCTCGCGAAAGTGTGCAAAATTGTATGTGCACGCAACGTGGACAGGTAGAGGAACGAGCGTTGCCGAGGAAAGAGGGGAGAAACTTCTCTCGCTACGCGCGCAACCGCTCCCTGCTTCGTACGTCGAAGATGTACGAGAAAACTTGGAAGGATGTTTAAAGTTGGGTAAGAGTAAGCACAGCACCAACGAGTATGGCAGCCCCTGGTTACACGTACGCCATTACGTATATATAATATAAGTACGTGTACCAGATACACCAGTAACTTTTATCCGAACCTTTCCGCGTCTCATATTTTTTTTTCTCTTCCTACGAAACTTTTCTGGCCGCTCTCGCGTTTACTTCTACAATCATGAACATGCTCGGTGTTAAATTATCTCGTTGCTTCGCGAGGGCTTTGCACCGCCGAAACTATCGCGTGGCTCGATAAATTTCCGGCCAGTCAGTCGCGTCGTACGTTTCGAATTCTTTTTTTTGTTGTTTTTTTGTAATTTTTTTGTAACGATATATTTTGGAGTCGTTGAAATTTATGGAATCCTCCGAATCGTCGGACTCGTAGAGCGTCGAAATTAATGATTTATCATCATTCTCCATTGAAAAAATAGAATCGTATGAAGAATGTTTAATAAAAATTGAAAATATTTCATTCGACTTTACTCGATTTTAACTCCTGTTCAATTAATATGAATTAAAGTCGTAGTCGGTTTCGATTTAGTTTAATTTCTATTAAAAATTCTTAATACTTTTCTAATTATCAATTTAATTAACAGAATCAACGAATCGGCGAAGTTTCTCGCAAATATTAACCACCGAGTATCGTCTCGTCTCAAAATTTTATCTCATTTCACGAATGAAGTACGGATACGAAGACATCTGTCTATTCGGCGTTTCACTAATTTCAAGATTTTGCGGTAATTCATTTATCCCTAAAAGAAAAAAAAAAGAAATGGTCGACCCGAATACCGTGCGACCGAACGAAAGAAAAGGAACTAAAGTGTGTTCTCAGCACCAGAAGGAAGAAGTAGAAAAGGCCGAATCGTCAGGCGGTCCTACTCGACCTTCAAAGGATCATAAAGGACTTAATCCTGGTGCGAGAGAGACACGGAGAGAGAGAGAGACCTACCGAATGAAGAAAAAGGAATAAAAGGCGAAGCTGCATGGATCGCAGGAAGAAGTGAAGTAAAGGACGAGAATAAGGTAGATAGAATTGCGGTGGTTTATAGACGGCCCGACCCCTACCTCTCGTCTACGTAACACTGCTACAATGTGGTTAGCGTCAGCTTGGTTTCTCCTCTCCCTCCACCTTTTATCTCCGTTCCTCTTTCACTCCCGTTCTTTCCTCACATCCTTCCCCACGCTTCTATCTACGTACGCGCATTTTTTTATCATTTTTATTTTCTTACGTACTTCCATTATACTGCTACACGCCGTTCTATATACGTTCTCGTTGTTCTCTCTTCCTCCTCTTCCTCCCCCCGCCCCTTCAGTCTCCTGGTCTTCGCGGGGTGCGCCAGCAATGTGACATGCAATATGGTAATCACCGTTGAGCTCTCTCCAGCTCCCCGGGAATCCACCAACTCAGACGCCCCCTCGTCCTCTCGTTCATGCTGGACTCAACCCTCACCCTTTCTATCTCTCTCTCTCTCTCTCTCTCTCTCTCTCTCTCTTCACCTCATCATCCCCCTACTTTCGTCCTTGTCGTTTCAAACCCAGAACCGAGTCTGTCTTTCTTGCTCTTTTTACTTCACTCGCTGCCAACTGAATAGACTTCTTGTGAACCCCAGAAAAGGAAGTACGACGATGAGAGAGAGAGAGAGAGAGAGAGAAATAGAGGGAGACCGGTAGGAGTAGCAACAGCAGTAGGAATGACTACGAAGACGACGACTACGACGTCGACGACATACGTCTGCATTCGTGAGCCACTCTCGTGTCGTGGCGTACATGAATCACCAATATTTTTACCACCGTGCTCTACGGTTTTTTTATTTCCTCCCTTTTTTTCTTCCTCGTCCTCTTTCCGTTCCTTTATTTCGTCGTACTCCCATCCACCGATCTGCAGTAGGGGCATACCCGAGGTAAAGGTTTAGCGAACTTCGCCGAGAAGGGGTATATCAACGAGGAATAGTCAATGGGCCACGAAGAATCGTCTTCGAGACTCAACAACACAAAATGCATAGAAATTCCTCCGAAGATCCTCCGATTCCTCCGAGATCGGGTAAAAATGTTGCTAGATGTTTTTGTTTCTGGATTTTATTAGTAACGACTCTTTGATCCCAATTATTTTTGCACTAATTGTTTGTTTTATATTGATTTTACCGTTAAGGATTGATTTTGAATCATTTTAATGAAATTCATGTGGATTGCTTGGTTACTCGGTTGATAATTGTCAACAAGTTGAAACGTCGATTGCCCGATGCGTTAACCGATGTCTCTCTCGAATTTCCTTGCCTTCGTGGTTAGGCCTTAGATATACAAGTTCTTTTTTATTTTCTGAAAATGAACTGCTTCGGTAAGCCCTGAGATCCGATTATCGGAAGTCGAAGGCATCGCCAGAGGCAACGATGACTCGTTCCTCCCCTCATCCGGGCTTCCACCACGCCGGTATAAATCGAGTCTCGAAGAACCCGTTATAGGCACCTTCGCTTCGATACATTGAAGTGACCGCTGCACGCCCGAGTCAGGCACTTATCGCATTTATTTAAAATTTAAATAAACTTGACGCTGACGTTAAGATCTCGACGTGGCTGTGTGTACTCTGAGCTCGGTGATGGTGGAGGAGGAGGTCGTGATCGTGATGCAGTCTCTTTGCTTCTGGTGCTGTCTCGGACCAAGTCGTTGAAATCACGAGGCGGTCGAGGTATAGTGGTAGACCCGACGAGTTGTGAAGTTGGGACGCGAGACCCCCCTCCACCAAGTCTCGTTCCGAAATTCGTTGCTGCGACAACAAGTTTGACCTCCAAACTCAATAGAGGCCACGAGCTGAGTTTAAACTCGAGTACGTCCGTCGATGTTTTCATGAGTTAGACACAAGGTCAAACGTGAGTGAGGACTCGAGTCGACAAGCGAGGCCTCTCTTTTCGAGTTAACCACTGTCGAAGCTGGCTATCGAAGGGTTCGACTCTATCCGTATGTCTTTATCAAATAATAGAATAATATCAAGCCTACGTGCAACAATAACTCGCTGCGCTGGCACATCGATGGGATAGAGGGGAAGAGGGTGGAAGCTTTCAGAACAATCTGAAGAAATCTAACAGCAGGAAGAAGAAGAAGAAGAAGAAGAATGAGATGTAGAAGAAGAAGAAGAAGAAGAAGAGGGCCGATGGCCTCGCGATTACCGCGAGGCCGAGTGGATTTTACTGATGAATTTATTATAATTTCTCTTCCCATTTCTTTTCTTTATTTTGTTCGCTCCCTCGCCGTGCATCGCGATTAATTCCACACCAGGAATATATTTCGTAGAGGCAGCACTCGTGGCGTTGTACCTCGTGTATATGTTCCTCTTGTTGAACTTTACAGTTGAGAAGGATCTGATCCATACAAATGCAATCACGAAGAAGATGAAAGAGGACTATTGTCGCGTTGCTCCCGCGATGCTGCTTCATTCTCGAGTCAAGTCCCGGACGATGAAGTCGACAGGATTACTACTATCTCCGCTGTGGCTCCGAAGGAACGGGCTATTGCCAGTCATGAATAGATATCGTAGGTTTCAGATCAGTTTCAGCTTACGTTACTGGTTTGCCGCATGTGCTTGGCTACGGAACCTAACCTGCTTTTGGAGACCATGTTCTCGTATCTCGAAACCATTTAATTACGATCGATATCAACAGCGTAAAGGAAGGAGCTCGTGGATTTTTACCGTGGTCCAGGGGACAGGATTATGAGATAGGACCAAGGGACGTGTAAAGATGAACAGGAATATTGTAACCAAATGAGTGATCCTGAGTGACTCCTGATAGAAGTCAATCACTTGCCTAGTGGATTGTTTTTGACTCAACTGGAAGTTGGACCAATCGATCCACTAAAATCCTGAAAAAAAACTGGACCGAGTCGAGGATCACCTAAAAAGAGCAAAGTGTAGGCATTTTATCGATGACTTCCTTTTCACCATTGGTTTCTTCATCTTCCCTCATCCTTCGCGATTCTTTCGGCCGAAGACAACGCGAGTTGAGCGAGAGCAGGCCCAAACCGGCTTTGTAAAAGATGAACGAGTGTGTTTTAAGTACTCGTGGAACTCCATTATTAAACGGTCGTTCCGGCACAATCGTGGCTCCCATCGAGAGAGAAATAGAGAGGGCGTCCTCTGTGCACTTGACTCTACGTCGAATGGCCACTGGAAAGCTATCATTACGCGATTGCACTTGCTACTTTCCAGAGACCGCGGCTCTTCTCCCTCCATCGTTGCCCTAATACCAACTCTTCTCCCATTACACGGTTATTAATAATTTTTCGAATACCGATCCCATCGTCTTCGAGCCCTCTCGACAATTTCACGAAGGCCCTCGCTCGCGGGTTGGAAATAATCTATTGTAAAAAATATCACTCGGGACACCCAGCGAGAAAACAAAGATCGGGAACGTGTTCCTACGCGAGGGACCAACAGCGCGAGAACTGTGGAGAAATATTACTAAAAAAAAAAGAAAAAACAAAACAAAACAAATATCAACCACCGCTATCGACGAGTGTGACGCGTTCGTTGCTATTCTCTCACGCTCGTGGCAAAAGGTTGTGGGACAGGCACGGTAAGTGATCCCAAGCTCTGTTCGCCCAACGTAAACTGCTCCATACCGCTGGAACTGCCGTCGAGAAGCCCCATTGCCGATACTTAACGGTTGGGCCCACCGAGAATGTATGTGTGTTTCGTATCAGGAGGTGGAAAAACCGTGTGTCGAACGTTTTCTGGATACTTCGGTTCTGTGTTTGCTCCTTGTGCTTCTGGTGGTACGACGAGACTCGATGGGCTACTAATGAACACAAAACATGTCATCAGCCGTGGGAAGAAGCCGCTCGGTTCGTGCCGCGTTAACACGCCTCTGCTTGAAACTTCGGGCCTTATGGGAGAAAGGCCTCAAATATTGCCACACCTATTTTTTTTCCTCTTCTTCTCCAAATCGTACGAGAAATATTTGATCTACGAGCCGAACTTTCCAATCGGTATTCCTCGAGTAAACACGTTTCGAACGATTCTTCGGCCACATTTACCTAGAAAATATTCTTATCGAGTAGTTCAAACATTGTTACTGTTCTTAAATTGTTTACCCGTTGTTTTTATTGATAATAATTTCATTCTTTTTATCGGATGGGAGAATATTGTTGATAATTATTGGATTATGGCTGGATAAACTCGACTTTGATGTTTCACTACGACCAATCCTGCGGATAAAATTCCTTATACGTGTGATTTTATGCGGGCTTGGCGTATACTTAGTACCTACAGCAACGGGACAGATAGACTCGTAGGTAAAACCACCTACGACCCGCATGCGACTTCGATACACACCCGCCGCGAGCAGGAGAGTCCGGTTAAGAAATCTCTTGCCTGCCTATTCCCGTATCGAAACCACGTTGCTAGCTCTTATCTGCTCTCGATACATCGAGGCAACCGCCGGACGGAGCAAACCCACGAGTTCGCGTACGTGTGTGACTCGCTATATGCTATATTCTCGAAGGATGTTATTTGTATCCATGGACCGATACTATCGAGAGTTATCGAGATATATCGCAAGCTAGATTCTCCATTATTCTGTTCACCTCGAGAGAGAAGAATTATCTCTCGGCGAGAAATACGTCGTTGTAAACTCCGTCACTCCGACACTTTCGCCAAAAATTCGTCTCGGTCAACGGATCGTGAAAGTACGACGCGAAAAAAGATAAGTCTGTATACCTACCGAAGAAAAATTCTAATCGTAGAAAAACCGGATTTCTGATGAAAGAAAAACATTTTTTTAATCCGAATAATTATATTTAGCATTCATTAAAATGGTTGACAAATTTGATATTACAAATACTACTTTCTATTTATTAATCGTACTTTCTATTAATAAAAAACGATATTGATAACGATATTAAAAGCCAATAAACGAATAATATAAAATAAACATTCTACGATCGATGTATTTTATATCGAAATGTACGATTTTTTTATCATGACTTGGCAGTCGAATAGATGCCCTATCTCTCTCTCGATAGGGTAAAATACTAGCCATGAAAGAATTAACCGGATGGAAACGTGTCTGTGTATAGATATATGGACGGAGGGCAATAGTCGATCACTGGAACGATCGTTATCAGTGTTTGAGCGTATACACGGTATACGATTACGGCATCGTTTCTCACTCGCATGGCAAAATCCTCGCCCTCTCTGTTCTATATATATATATATGTATGTTCTATGTATATATATACATATATACATGTATATTGCGAGCGTTTGCGCGAAACTGGGCTAACAAGGTGTGCAAAAGCGATTCCCGTGCCGCAACTTCGGCTGGATGCGTTTGAGTAAAATCCCGTGTACGAAAACGGTTTCGTGCATCGTTCGTTCGAGAGTTTTGCGTTCGGGCAAAAGTTGCTCGTCAATCCGTTAAATGTAATTGCCATCAACGACGATTAAACGAAACGAGCTATTTTTTTTCTAAATTACTTCGTTTTACAAAATATAAATCTTACAACAAACACGGCAACGCGATCTAAAACTTTGTGAATAAAATAAAAGTCGTTCTTAACATTCAAACACAAAAATTATGATAAAATCCAAATAGATAAAAATTAATATAGAAATATATGTAAAAATATAAATATCCAGAAAAAAAATGTAAAATTTCTCAAATTAAAAGTAAAAGTTTGCATCAAATAAATTATTAACCAATTTATATAAATATTTTTGAAAATCATTTAATTTTTTTTCAAAAATTGTATTAATTAAGTAAACGTGAATAATAATAATAAGAAAAACACGAGATCGCCGGTGGCTGGCGAAGAATAAAGTAGCACAACCTTCGATGCAACGCGTGTACGATCGGATCTCAGGTAAAAGGAAGGAAAGTGATATTAAATCGGCATACCACCGTGGAAACGCATAAATCTACGACGGGACAAGCAATCGCGATCGTGCGAGGTGTGCACATGCGTTCATTAGAGCATCGACGAGGCAAGGTGCCAATAGAGTCATTAGGAGACACTCGATAAAATAGGGAAAAGCGGTGGATAAATTCTCGCAGCTATGAGCCAGGCAAGAATGACTATCCTGCGAGCGGATGACTCGAACTATCCGGTAAATGGTATATACCGTCGATGTCGAGAGAAAGAAAGAGAGAGAGAGAGAGAGAGAGAGAGAGAGAGAGAGAGAGAGAGAGAGAGAGAGAGAGAGAGAGAGGGGGCACACTCGCTGCGAAACGACGCTACTTCTCACGAAGTACAACTACTCGACGAGACGCTAGAGAGAATATATCCTGCGAGAGACATATCTGTAGTCTACACACGTGTGCATTATACGCGGCTGAGCTCGCGGCCGCGAGAAGGAGATAGAAAGAGAGAGAGAGAGAGAGAGAGAGATGGTTGCATCGCTAGTAAAACCGCCGTCTCTTCTTTTCTCTCGTCCTCTCTCACTGCGAGAGAAACGAGAAACGATGGATATCGGCGTCATACAATTTCCATTCGATCTTGGCAGAATTTATCCGGTAATGCAAGTCTACAATCAATCTTAAATAAAACATTATTTTTATTTCTATTATCGATCGATTATCGATCGACTGATTCAGAATTCAATTGCATTATTTGATTTAGTTTCGAATTGTATTCAATTGCATTATTTTATCGAGTTTCGAATTGTATTGAATTATACGATTTAGGTGAAAATTTTGTTGAATTATTGGAACGTATGAGAAAAATCTTATTTTTTGGTTTGTCTTTTTTGAGCAGAGAAGAGTCCGTGAGATGTGAAAGGGGAAAAAGATGAAAAAATAGAGCCGGCGTGGAACAATTTTCAAGACTCAAGTAGTAACCATCTAATTCTTTCATCTTCCTCTTTTTCGCTCATTGTTTGTAGACCTGTACGTAAGCAGAAAAGTTTAACGCTCGTGTACATAAGTCCGTACGCCTCTGTGCCGTAACCTAACAAGGAGTACCTCCTTATCGAAGGTACTAATCGTTGCTCGGCCTCACTAGGGCAACAAATAGACTCGCCGACTCTCGAGCTCGGAAGCCTGAGTAGCGATCCCTGTACAGTAGAACTTTAGATAATTTAAAGAATATATCAACAGAATTAAGCTTGCCACGTTTCCTCGAATTTTTCTCAATTTACAATTTCCCCAAAAATTGTGAAATAAAAATGACCCTTTTACTACAAGCCGTAAAATTGAGATAAATTATTAATTTTACCGAGAAGATTATTTTCAGTGAAACGATTTACATAAAGGACATAATCGTACCAAGGTAAGTTTTTAATTCGA
Source organism: Netelia virgata (assembly GCA_951802705.1). NCBI lineage: Eukaryota > Metazoa > Arthropoda > Insecta > Hymenoptera > Ichneumonidae > Netelia > Netelia virgata. The sequence continues at coordinate 40,313,242 of OX637866.1, read as the reverse complement.
GAAAAAGTATTGACTTGTGAGAATCAATTAATTGAAGGCAAACAGTTGATTTATTGAAATTTGACTTATTGGGAGTTCGACTATACGACGCACACATTTACTAGGCACTGCAGAAATATATCCCTGGCCGAACACATGCAGGACAATGCTTCCAGTCTTTTTCTTGACTGGTACTCTTTGCTTACCACGGTACTCAGACGCACGGCTGCCACGTATTACACAAGATGCACTCGAGATATTACATCGCTTTTGCCAGATCCGTGAACTCAATGATTCTCTCTCGTCTTGCGGCAAAAGCCGCCTCGCCAGAGAGAAAGAGAGAGAGAGAGAGCTCATCACGAGAGGCTCTCGGCGTACAACTGGTACGACAACGTGAATAATGGTACGATGACATCAGAGTTTCTCTCTCTCGCTCTTCCTTTCTCTCTCTCTCTCTCTCTCTCTCTCTCTCTCTCTCTCTCCCCTCAATGCCACTTAACCCCTCTGGGACAAGCTCTTTCCATAATTCGGTCAATTAGCCCGAGAGATGACTCGTGCAGCTACGGCGCACTCGTCACTCGAATAAACTTGAGAATGGAGAAAAAAAGTGCGACCGAACCGTGAAATATTGATGAAAATAAATTGAACGAATCAACGAAAAATTGTAATATCCTTCGTGCGATGAAACGTCATTTCCTCTCGAATATCTCATATTTTCTCGAGTTACTTCTTCACATTTTTTTGTTTTTTTGTTTTGAGATTTTTCTCGGCACCGGAAGCCGTCATGTACGAATAGGCAAATTATTTGATTCTCGGGCTATCGTTTGTGTCTAATTTTTTAAATGCGTTTCTCTCGGACATTTCCGTCAGTGCATGGCAATTTCCGTCCATGTGTGCGTAATCCTTTCGCTCCTGCGGATACCTAATGTACTACGTCTCGTGGTAATAACTCGATTCACCGGCGGCGTATCGGCCGTGTGTACACGATACACGCGGAACGGACGCATAGAGGCGCGGAATGGAAGCCTTAAAGTCCCTATTTATCCCAGAGACGGGATACACGCTCCTTGGAACGTCGGAAATTGCGTACACGCGGTCGAGCACCGAGAGAAACACACACAGAGAGAGAGAGAGAGAGAGAAAGAGAGAAAGAAAGAAAGTTGCAAAACGCGCCTGTTGACGGATTAAAATTCATGCCGGGTAGGCGCATTGCTGGATCCGGGACGACGATGGCTCATGACGAGTACACGACGTCGTCTACAACATCGTCGACGACGAACGACGAGGAGAGCATCATCGCGAATACGTGTTAGAGAAAATACCCTTCGTCCGTGCCCGGAAGGTTTCAACGTGATGGCCAACACATTCCGCGTGCAAATTATACCGGCGCGCGAATCCTGCGTGTCCGATGATGCTTTATGTACGCCCCGTTGGAACGGAAAACAACGAGACGAAGACCATCGTGTATGCAAAAGTTTCCTTATCCCATGAATTATCGAATGATAAAAAGTATCGACGAATTTTCTTTTATTTTCATTTTACATGACACTTCACGAGTCAATTTACATCGAAAATTGTCCATTTAGATATTACCAGCAACCCTTAAGATACGTCAAAGACTTGACAAAGATGAAAGGCTAACGAGTTTCTTATTTATCCATTTCGTGTTATTAATTTCGGGCGTTTCAGGTCCGATTCTCGTTCGCCTGTGATTGCGAGATCGGCGGAAAGCTAAGTAACTATAGCTTAGGGAGGCCCAGAGGAGAAAGAGAAGCGGTATATTGCCGGTGCACTTGGTTTGCCCTCGGTACGTATAGGAGTTTACGGTACCATGAGACTCGTAGATAAGCCACGGCACTCGGTGGCCCCGGCTTCTGGTCGTGCTGACGCTACATAGCGGTAGCAACGGACTCTCCGTACGTTAGCGAACACGCATACCGAACCACTACCGCTATCCCCAATACAATTACAGTATGAACGGATTCACCGGCACCAACGTATATACGCACGTCCAATTTACGGCGAGATGACGTTATTTACGCGATATCTATATAGCCGTATGCATTTATTTTATTGCACCGATCGGGCACGAGAGCGATGCACGGCTGTAGTATTTTATTATGTACGATATAACATACCGCACTGTACGACCGTACGTATTACGGACAATATATACGATATACCCGGAATCTCCGTTCGTAGTGCAGAGAAGGAAGAGGTTAGGGCATGGCCGAGAGAATATGCGCGTACAGTGAAAACTCCATCAGTTCGCGCGTCTCATCGTTTGTGGTGATCGAAGGTGGGAGAAGCCTCCCTCTACTAGTCGCGCGCACCAATCGTACTGCGGCGTGCCGGGCGAGGAGTGGGGAGCAGCGAATCCGAGTCTCGCGACGCTTGGTGGTGGGGGTAAGGACTCGAGCAGTAGTCGAGCGCGCGTGAAGAGTGTCGGACGATAGCGGAGTGAGCTCTATCGAGCTGGAACTGTACGCGTACCAGAGACTCGAGTCTCTGGATATCAGAAAGCCTAACACTTTTTCTTACTTCTTCTTCTACTGGTACTTCTGGCCAGTAGTTATCTAGCCGCACCCGTAGCTAAATCACGGATGATATTATACCGCGTAGCTCTGGTGTGTGTGTGTATGTTTGTATTTGTTGGTAGGATATGGACGACGTTGTTCTGCTACATCGGTAGCATCATGAATCCGACTTAAGAAACAGAGATAGAGAAAAAGAGAGAGAGAGAGATAGAGACGCTAGCACTGCACAACGACACGGCTCGTTTACGATTGGATCAAATCCTCTTTCCATCTCTCGAAAGCTTCTCCTGGTATGTTACCGTTGTTGCATTCGGGTGATGTCTCTCGACGATATCCCTGCAGAGAAATTCTACGGTCTTCTCATTCGATCTTATTCGTATGGAATAATACTATAAGTTTCGTGGAGCCCTGGCAACGTACATTGTATATACGCTCTAAGTCCCCGTAGTGAATAGCTCGTGGCTCTAAGACCTTCCACAGGGATTGCATCTCTTATGGTTGTTCTTTTTCTTTTTATATTTTTTTTTCTTTCATATATTACTTCAGGCAGTGTGGGTATTACATAATGATCTATCCACCAGGCAGTGGGACAGCTTTGGGAATTTATACGCTCGCGTGGCTTTGGTGTCGCTTTTAACGAACGCTCTTGTGCGCAGAGATACATAAACTTTCGTACACAGTCCACCGTAATGGAGATACAATTATAACGACCTCACGTCAATCACCGTTCTTTATAAAGTTCCTGGAAAAGTCAATAATTTTATATATTTTTTTTTAAATAGCAAGAGACGAGAAAATACTTAAAAAAATATTTTCCTCGATAGATCGACTGGTTAAACGCGGTCAATAATGATCAGTCAATAAACGAGACCGTGACAAATATTTTCTTTCTCTCGAACTGATATATATACGTTCAATTTCCCGTTAATTCACTCCGCGATTGGAATAGAACCGGAGCATTATCGTTGAACGTGAATGACAAAAGGTGGCGGTGATCGAGGCGGAGGGAAATATCGGAGCTGCGGGTAACGATCTCCTCGATTCGTATAAATACACGCGAAAACAAAAATTTTATATTCTCGGTACGAGATCCAAGGGGGATTTATATCGTCACGACTCGTAGATTCGATATAATTGATAGAAGCAGGAAATGGGCAAAATGAAATGGGAATCATGGTGACTAGCGAGTGAGACCGAGCTCGATATTCGCAAGTTATACGTCGATTCGCAGCCGCGATTAGTTACCGCCTTGCCCAATAATCGAACGTACCGTTCGGGATTTATGGGTCTTGGGGGGTAAAGAAAAAACATCGTCGATCTCGAAACGTTCACTCGGCGCGCAAACACACATGCATCCTACATAAATGCGTTTATCCCATACACCTCGGGTATAAATAAGATAGTCCGTTCGGCGTTTATCTCGTTTCACCGGAATTGTAAATTACGTTTTTGCATTTTTATTTCTATTTTATTTTCTATTTTTTCATTCATTTATTTTTATTACCGAACGCCGTAATACAGCGGCGAGTCGAAAGCGAATTTGAAAGGACGTATCCAATCATCGATTTTCCTTTACCTCGTTACGACAAAACTTTTTAGATCCTGACTAATATCCTAATTAGCTCAAGGATTTTTTTTTTACCAGGACGCAATAGATCTCTCGCGATGTAGATCGATAAATTATTAGATCAACGCGTACGACCAGATACGAAATTGACAAAAATATCATCATTACCGAAGATCGTATAAATCGATAAGAAAATTGTTCTAAATTCTTAAGGGTAGTTCGACATTTTTCCCGATAATATTCCTCCCTCTCACTTTCTCAACGAGCAACGATTGTTCTCGACGTGGAACGAACGGTCCATAATTTACCTGCCGTGGCTAAACAGATATTGTATTATTGTCAAGGTAAAGCGAAAAAAAAAGAAACGTTTCGCGAATGCTGGAAATGATTTCTCGCTGGCGTATCGTGAGAAAACGTTACAATAAACCGCAGCGATATTAACAGAGTGAGAAAGACTGAGAGAGAGAGAGAGAAAGAGAGAGAAAGAGAAAGATTCGATCGCTGTCAGAGCAGCACACAGCAGCAGCAACAGCAGCAGCCGCAGTATGAGCTTGTAGTTGAGTAGCAGCTGTAGCCTTGAGGTTCGCCTGTGCTGCGGCGAGAACCAAGGTCGCTCCGTTTACCCGCCTCCGCGTGCAGCACGAGAATCGCGAGCGTTGCTCGCAATCACTTTCGAACCGTTCTCATTTTATATCTCACTCGTTTCTTTCCTTTTTTTTATTCTCTCCCTCCTCGCCGCGAACGAGAAAAAAAAGCGCAAAAAAATAAAATAAAAAAACAGTAAAAATTCTCACCTTTACCTTTTTCCGCTTGATTATATAGCTGCGAAAACTAAGTATTCGCGCGTAACGCACCCCTTCGAGCTTTCTAAAAGCTGCGACCGTTGCTCAAGCCCGTCGTACGTATGTGGTCGACGAAGGATTTCTCAATGAAACAGCGACGCGTGGGTGCGCTGGGAATAGAACGGCGCAATGAAGAAGGAACGAAAACGGATTGACGGTGGATTGATTTAAAACTCCACCGAGCAACGCACGATCGTACCGGTGAGTGGAAGATTTTAATGAGTGACTTCCACCGACACGAGACTCGGAACACTTTTGCGGCTTGTGTGTCGTTGTTACTGCTATACATCCTACCTTGGCCGAATTCCATCGAACGCCTACTTCCTGCCGTGCCTTGTTCACAATAACACCAATCTACGGCTCCGTTGGTTACAAAACCATACACCTGGATTCTCCTATATGTGTGGGTCTGTGTGTGTGTATGACTTTTTTTTCTATAGTTGACTGGTCCTTACGTGTATAATACTGTTTCTCAACCCCTTTTTCGGTCTCTTGAGAAACAAAAATTCCCTCGCGAGTATCGACGAGAGAAGAACGAAATATCAGCTGGGTACAAAAACGAAAATGAATTTGGTGCAAGATTGTTCTTTTTTTGTATTGAATTGTAAAAAAAAATTCATCGTCCGACAGAATGTATAAATGTATAACGGAGGGCGATGTGTGCGTGGTCGGTATAGAATGGCGAAAGTCTCCTGTGTTAAGCACGCTTGGCCGTGTGTTAACCGACTGCAGTAAAAATGGAAAGGGATGAGTTTTTGTAAAAAGAAAACTAAGAACACAGAACAAATACAAAAAATAAAGATAAATAATATTATGTAGACACATAATTAATGAATGGATAAGGATACGAGATAAGCACTGAAGAACTTGGTTGATTCACGGTCTTAATAATGTTTCATTTCAGAAGTCAACGTCGCTAACGACGCGCACGATGCTTGTTAAACGACAAGGGAATAATCAGAAGGGATAATTGGTCGAACCCTCCATTACCCCCTTCCCCTCGAACTTGGCGAACTGCAGTCTTCGTCCAATTCTGCACTCTTCATTTCTCTCTCTCTCTCTCTTCGTTTTATTCCTCGCCGTACTTTTTCATCGAGGATCCACTTTGAGTTTCAATTTACTAATCGGTTCCTCTCTCTCTCCCTCTCTCTCTCCGTTAAGTCGCGCGGAGGGCTTTTATTTCTGTACTCACGACGGGACGTTTGCTTCGTCCGTGCGCAGACGCGGATATAAGAAGAACGGTGCGGAGTCGGCGGTAAGGAAGGCCGACGGGAAGATCGGTGAGGACAGGCGAGTAAGATCGATGAGTGACAAACACGATCGTGGTCCCTCAACGTCGCAAGTTCCTTAACTGTACCAATACGGTAGAAGGGAGAGGATGAGATCTTGGAAGAGAGCAACAACACAGCATTGGTGCATCGCTGCTCGAGTTCGCTCGGGTCCCGATATTCCATCTCTGGTGGGTTCGTGTGCCGTTCGCGAGCCTTCGCCTCTCTCCACTCTGACAACACGCGCCTAAGAGAGAGCGCGCGCGCGAGAGAGAGAGAGAGAGATGAAGAAGAGGGGATGAGTTCCAATGGAGAGAACCTTGCGCGATCACGAGCCGCAAAGTCCCTCTCGTTACATTGCGACAGACAGTAATAACGGAGTCTCTACTCACGTTGTGGGACGTATAGGTCCAGAAAGGCGGCTTTGCGATATCATGCGCGTGTGCGTGCGTGCCCTTGTGTACGTTCGTCATAGGGTGACAGCAAGAAGAAAAAAGACAGTATAAGACTTGATCGAGGGGACTGGAGAAGGGAAGAAACGGGCCGAGATAAGAGATGCACCAGACGAAGATAGAGTAGAAAGAAGGAGGAGAATAAGGCGAGGAAGAAGGTGAAAAAGAAGAAGAAGAAGAAGAAGAGGAAGAAGTGGTCGTCGAGCCTTGAGGGGGGAAACTTTTCCCACGACGGCGGTGGCGGCGCTGAGGGTCTCGCGGAGCGCGTTGCCCCAGACATTTGGTCCAATAATAACACTAATTTCGTCTACCGGGGGGATTCTCTATTGTCCGACCTCGATGCAGCTCCATGTCTCATTCTCTCTTCGTTTTCTCTCCTTTTTCTCGTTTTCCATCGGCCATCCATCCCTCTTTCTCTGTCGTATGTTCTCTCGCCGAGCGGATGCAACAGACTCTATAATCCTAAGGTTATATCGGGCCGGCATGCACGCGGGGCAAACGTCCTGTGTCCGGCTAACCGTATTGTAGGGGAAGGAACGCGCCGAATGGTCACGACGGACGGAAGCGTCGACAGAAAGAAAGGGTAAGAAGGATGAGAAAGGACGAAGGGTTTTGGGGATTTGGGACGAAAGGGACGAAAGGACGAACGAATTTGGAGGGAAAGGACGGAAGGATCGTTGAATTGGGAGGAAAAGGATAAAAAGTTGAAGAATGTTGACGATCTTGGTCATTACTAAAACAAAAAATGAACGAATAATATCCTTCTCTCGACGATAAATATCCCAAGATTTTTTCTTATTATAAGAAAAAGTCGTTGATCGTTGATAATTATCATACTGTAAAAAAATCTGCAATTCCTAACATCGCTATTAAACCGAGAAAACTTTCATCGAAGTTCCGACAGTTATGTGAAATACGATTACGAACTTTACCCTCGAACGAGATGGTCGCTAATAAAGTAAATCCAACCTCCCCTTGTTCTCATTCGCATTTACGTACTCGGTCGAGACGCACTCCGTTGGCAATATCTCGGTTCTCCACCAAGCGCAGTTACCACAGGTTGAGTGATTTTAGTGCATTCAGTGGGACAGGAACTCCGAGAGTGTATTATTCAACCTGGAGTCCCTTCGTTCTCTCTCTCTCTCTCTCTCCTACGATACAGACTAATAATCCTGCGTTCACGAGCGAAATTTCACCCGAGAGACTCTCGTGTTGTGTTACCGGAAGTCGCGGTCCCGGTCTCTAATCGCCGAGACTTTGGACGCTCCCATCTCTCACTCGTCTACTTGGCGATGTACACGCACGTAGAAGGGCGAGATGGGATGTGGAAGCACACACGCGTTGCATACACAGCGTGCCACTATCCGTGGCCCGAAACAGCGGAATGCACTCAGCAGAACTCACAGAACCTATTCTACTATACAACTGTAGTACATACGGTGTTACACCGGTGAGGCCAACGTGGAGTCGTCTCTCGACATTAGTCGTCGTCGTGGAACGTGGTCGTCGGCGTCGTCGTTTCGTATATGGTTTCAGGGTACTACGTCAGGCTCGACCCGTTTGTACAATGACTGCAATGTGGGTGCTGCAGGAGCGTTTCTGTGGTCTCGGGACAACCGACTAATTAAAAGCCTCACCGACGATATAACTTGTTTATCTGCCACACAGGTGCAGCAACCGGTGAACGAACGCCGAAGTATACCTCTCGGTGCTCTCGTACCAGGTAGTCAAGTGTAAGGATCGTTTCCACCTTCTTCTACGCGACTCGACTCGGACTCGACAAAAAAATACCTAGATAAAAAAACAAATAAAATATCTGTTTACACCACACGTTATTTCGTTCGAACCCATTTATACGTCTCTATATACTATTCAATACGTGCAACACTCTTTTTTATGCTCTCGTGGGGAACGACGATAATTCTATCGAGTGGAGTCGAGTCGAAAGTTCAAGCTGGGTTAAATCGTACTAAAAAAAGAAAAATAACAGTAGTAACCGACATAATTATCGAACATAAAATATATCGTGACATTTGTAGAAACTTAACAGTGATTGTAAGAAATAATTCTTTTTACGGCTGTGACGCGCGATTGATAAAAAACGAAGCATTCTTAGACGATAATTCAAAAGTTTTTATTGGAATACAATTTTATTATGCAGCCTTAGCGACAGTCGAGAAGAAAAATGTTCAGCCGAGAATGAGGTTGGTATGCTGAGTCGTACTACGTGGATTCCTATTGCAGGATTCACCTACTCACCTACTGTTGCATTCCCATGTTTCACCGCGGTACCATATGAAACTAATGCCGAGTGCTTATCATTTTCATCGCACTTTAATAAAGCCGTGAATACATTATATATCCATAATAAATACAAAGATCACGGAGGAAACATGGGGATACGCGAGGATCGCGCAGTCCACCGATACGAGACATAAACATAATCCTATTATACAAGCGGCAACATTAGACCGATATATGATGGAGATCTTTCGTATTAAAGGTCTTGATATAGATGCGCGGATAAATACTCGACTCGGCTTATTTCTTGATCTACGCCTCCTCCGTCTCTACTCCTCATTCTATTCTTCGCGAAGATCGAGAGTATACGCGGAGCCGCGCTATCTAACATCTACAAACTGCTGGATTTAGTCTTAATAAATATCGTAATGCGCTACGGTATAACGATGTTGGTCGTTTCACGTCTCTTTTGCTGTTATTCTTCCGAGTTATTTCTTCCTAACAGATTTGTAAAAGAAAAACATTCTAGCCAGTTTCATCCAGTTATCAGGAATTAAATTTGTATTTAATCCTTGTAGATACTCGTTTACATCGGAAGTTTCCCGTACAATGCAAATACATTGACATTCTTTCGGATTATTTACATTTTACTGGCCAAAAGATGGAAAAATCAAGCTAATTTTTAGTTTTCTTAACTTTTGACCGGCGAATTTCTGAAGATCATGAAAAACAATGTTATATTCAATTTCTACGGTAAATTTGCGATTTAATAAGTATCTTACAGAATGTATTTGATCGAAAGAAACATTGACCACCATGGGGGACCACAATCTCGGAAGTCCGAATGGATGCATACACCAAAAATGAGTGTATTTTCATATCGCCGAACATGACTTCATGGGTACTTATTTCGATCGGAAATTTCTCGTAGATTCTGAATATAATATCGTTATTCTAGTTTCTTTGCGGTATGTCGGTCAAAAAGTGAAAAAACCTGAATTTTTTTGGATTTTTCCAATTTTAACGAGTGATTTGTAAAAAATCAGAAAAAACAATATAATATTCGTGTTCTGCAAGAAATTTAGATCACGAGTATAATAGTTTCATTCCAATTTTTTAACAATTCGGCGGTCAAAAAATAGAAAAACGTGAAAATCTGCCATCTTTCAATCTGTCGATCGAAAATAAAAAGTAATAACAAAAACTGGTATATTATATTTGTAGATATTATATCAAGGACCACCGTGTAGCGTTATCGTACCTCGGCTTCCATCCTGAACAGGCATATCTCGTAGCTACCGTTTATACATCGTTAGATTAGAGTTAGATAGGCGGGTGAAACGCTGACGACGGCGAGCCAGCGTTGTACGTGTCTCGGCGTACGATGAGGCCATCGGAAGGGGGTCAGCAGCATCGACCGATCAGCTATATCTTAACCGCACTACGTATGCGGTATATCTGATATACCAGAGAGACAGGATGTTATGACGATGCAAAAGGGAAGAAGCCCCCATACCTATATCTATAACACGCAATATATCCACTAAATTGGATAATTCGCGGTGTTCCCCATGAGCGCGAATATGCTCACCGATCATTTAATCGCTGAAGCTGATGCGAGACGACCATTAGCTATTATAGGCGCATATAAATAATAAAAAAAAAACTGAAAAACTAAAATAGGGACCAATAATCGAGCAATTCCGATCCAGATGTTGATTAAAACGTCTTCCTTAGTGAAATACGCCTAGCTTAAAAAACTACGTATCGCCGATCCATGGATAAGAGACCGAAGAGTCGTAAATCAAGTTCGCTGTCGTGTGATGTTATCTAGAGGGGAAAAAAAACAAAAGAAAAAGAAACGTCCATTCGAGTTCTCGGGGTGTGATAAAGGACATAGGCCTCAGATATGGGCAAGTCAGTTGTACTTCCTGCTAATTAAATTAGCCTATCACCCGAGAACAAGGTACTTCGTGCGTCGAGGTGTAGCCCGAGTCCCGGTAGGAGGGGAGGGTTGAGGTGAGGCAGCCAGGACTAAAGGCCTGTATATCAGTTGGCCAATGCTCTCCTATACTCGTGTCTCGTACAATGGGCTCGGAGCTTGAGAGGCGCACTCGGGTGTAACGACCCCATCTTCATCAGTCCCCCTCGGGAGGTTCGAGCGGCGCACACTCGCTCGCTATTCCCATGGGTATCGTGCATCACCACGAATGTTCTCATTAGGATAAAACAGCGGGAACACAGAGCAGCCAGGCTGATGTGATACTCTCGACTGAACTGACGTCGCGAGTTTGTTCCTTTCACCGCGCGAGAGCATTGCCAACGCACGATCGACGACGATCGAGCTGTTAACCGGATAAGGGACTTTGGCACATTGGTAACTGACGTCGATCGTGACCTGGTACATTGTCAATGACAAATGATGATCGCTGGATTTTAATATTCTTGAATCTTTCAACCTCTTCGACCTCTTCGCAAAACAATATCCAGAAACTTGGCATCCGGTTCATCATCGATGATTCCTGAACTTTTCCTATCAAGCTCGTTTCATTTATTCGTGACGAGAATCGTGCTGTCAAGAACGGTAAATATTTTTGTTATCATCGAAATTCCTTCGTCCTCTCGAGAACGACAGAGAAAAAAGCTCATGAGGTAAGGAGATAGGGTTGATGGAAAAAGTCCATCGACATTAGCATACTTCCGAATGATGTAAAGGTCCGATAAGTACACACCGTAGGAAGCGCACACGTCGTTTCCTCGTAATCGTTAAAGGCTAAACAAAGCTCGAGACCAAACGAAAGAACAAGTATGTTTTCTCATGTCCGCTCTGCGGGCTCGTGGCTCATATGCATAAGTGTGCGGTAAGATCATCGGTTTACATGCCGGTAAGTGCAATAACTCGGGGAACGCCCCGGGCGGCTAATCGAAGGGATTTGTTTCCAGGAAGGCGCTTCGTGTTGGTAATTGCGAGTTGTAAGCTACGGAGATGAGTCGTGCAGGGAGGGTTGGTTTCAAGGGGGATGAGGAAAAAAGAAGATCGCTCGAATCCGCGATCTTGGAAATAAAAGAAATCATCTGAAACCATCGAGACGTCAGGCGAGTGAGACGCCATCGCGTTCCCGCTCGTAACCAAAGTTTCGCGCGAAGGTAACTATCAAATGGGAAGATCCTTGTCATCAATTCCTCATTTGCTTAACAACGAGGACATTTACATGCCGTCGAGGTACGAACCTTGGCGAACATCGTATCAAGAATCATCTTCGTAAACATTACGTGACCTTCGTAAGCGCTATATGACCCTCATGATACATTATATGACCTTCATAAGTATTATATGACCCCCGTGAAGATGACGCCGAGAAGCCGTTAAAGTTTACGACGAACGTAACAATTTTGACGTTGTCGTCCGTTCGTTCGAAAATACGTTCGTTCGGTACGCGTCCCTATTGAATTTGATTAACTCGCGTCGTATCGGTGAAGAAAAAAACAGAAAAGGGGAGAGGGTGTCGATTATCGGCCTCTTACACGACGTTGTTCCGAAGAGTTCTTTCACTTACCGGGACCGGAAGTAGCCTTGTAAGGAAATCCGTACGTCCCTTGCGCCTCGCGTCGACGCGCGAACGTTCTCCTCGCCGCCCGAATATAATGCTTTATGTCGTCTACACACGGTACACACCGGCCATATTAGGCCGTGCAACGAGCGTACGTGCTTGGATTCTGATGTTGCGCCGTGGCAGTCTGCTAGGTATACGAGGACACACGGTACATACGAGTTTGGCTTCACGCTCACGCTCGTTGCATCTTCGTGAATGTTACCCACACTTCGTCCCTCCTTAAAGAGACGATACGGGCGTACGTAAAAGACGCGCGCTGTTAAAGCCAGCTTCCCTCGCACGAGATAAGACGACTGGAAAAAAATATTACACGTGTTCGAAAATAACGTTTACCATAATAGTATAATTCCCGTCTCTATTTTCCCGAGTATGACGAAAAAATTCAGAAAAATATTCAACCACAGAAATGCCAACTCGATAAAATAAATTATCCCCTTATTCGCCGCTGAATCCACGAAACGTTCGAAATCAATTAAAAAGTTAGCTCTCGAAAAATAAAAATAAATATTTAATCGATCGAAAAACAATAACAAATTTTACTAATCCGAATGACAAAAATTAGTCTCGTGGGAAAATTGACAATGATTCAGAGATGTCTCGAACAGTAGACATCGTTCATCGATATTTGTGACGGATATGGTATATCAAAGATATAATATTATTGGCAAAAAAAAAAAGAAAGAGGAGGAATAAAAAGATTGAGAGCGCTTCGCGAAACGGACGAAACTATAAAAGGCATACGCTTATAGGGAATATACGGTGAGTTGGATATAATTGTCGTGATCACGCGATGATTCGAGGGATAGCCCTGCTGGTGATTCGAGGCTAGGCCCAGAAGATGAGAGAATGGAGATACGAATACTTATGCAACTTGCGCGAGGCCACAAAAATAAAAGCCAAGTGTACGTGTGTCCAGATGTGGGAGCGAGTGAACGAACGAACGTTGCTCGAGCCCAACCGCTATAGATCGATGACTTCATCTGGAAGGCAGTGCTATTTGTGCATCTATTGCGATCCTTTCCAATGCATATGCCAGGTGCATGCGTTCCCTTCTCAACGACCACACGAGACACACGCATAGCTGGCTAACTCTCTTATGGCCCCGGTTGCCCGTGTCTTTTATTCTTCTGTCGTTCCCGCCGCTCTTGCCATTGAATGCCCGCGAGGACTATGTACGGGAAACCCATGGTGGGAATATTCGATGCCTGGTGTTGCAGCCAATCTACACATCACCGGCGTATCAACGGTGACCGTCTTTGACCAAGACATCCTTTCTCTCGTATATATTTCTCTCTCCTCTCGTCCGTTTGCCAAGGCTCCTCACGTTTGCAACCAGCGTCTCGAGAGACAGAAATATTGAATTAACGGCTATAGGTCATAGTCATGAGTGACGCGATGCTGATGAGCAAAATTTTTCAAGATAATAATAATAATAATAATAATAATAATCGATAAATCTAATTTAAACGATGATAAATAAAGATATATTTCTTTAATAAACAATGAACGAAAGAGTAGCCTTTGTTTTTCATTAAAAATTAATAAACCGCTGTTTTGTTCGACTGAGGATAAATAAAAGATGTAAATATGAAAAAATGTGAGAATATTTGTTTGACTCGGTCGAAAAATGAAATTTGATCAATTTCGCGTTATCCTTTGCTTTTATAAAAATTGATGAAAGCTTCGATGTACGAATCCTCGGTCGTTCGTAGTTCGGAATTTTTTTTTTACGTTAATGACAAGCGTGGTCGTGAATATTGCGCGCGAGAGAAAGCACGTTTTGCCTCGTGCGAGAGAAAAGCCCGCGCGCGCGCGACGATACCGGTACCGATCGTAAATCATTCGTCGTCGTCGAGCGGGCGTTCGCGAGAGACGTCAGTAGGCATCATCGTAGCAGCAGCAGCAGCGGCAGCAGCAGCAGCAGGAGCGGGAGCAAGGCGGCAGCTAGCACGAACCGCTCTATCCCTTCGGTTTGGCATCTACGTGAGCGGGCGCGAGCGCGCGAGTCGAGCATAAATCCGTTCTGGCATAAATCAAAGCCCGCGGCAGTTGCCAAGCGAGAAGGATGGAACGACGTTGGAAAAGGTTGAAGACAGTACGAAATTGAAGCCGGGAGTGAGTTGGCAATGCGTGAACGCGCACTGCCCACTGGCCCATTATTGTCGGGCGACTGCTGGACGAGCGAGCGACGAACATGAATAAAACAAAAAACAGAAAAATTAAAAAACATGGAAAACCCTTCTACTTTTGATGATGTCACAAGAGTTGTTTGTTCTTATCGTGGCGAGAAGGAGAGTCAACGTTTAGACAATCGTGACCGAACGGTTCTTGGACGAGTTCGAGATTCTTCCGGACTCGTGGCGGACCAGCCACGGACTAGCTGGAAATACGCGACGCGCATGCGCTCCAGCGACTCTCTTTCCCATAAGTCCGCGATCGTCGGATGGAGATGGTGATGGATTGCCCGGGGTAACGGTGGCTCACTCTCGCGGCGTCACGCTTCGTTACCGTTCTCTCGGGGCGACGGTTAACAGACGTCATGATTTAGAAGGACGCGTCCAACTAACCCACCTAACCGCTATTTAATGATCGCAGAAAGGCGGAGTGTTGCGAACGAACTTAAAGGGACCTTGTTACGCGTTTTACTTCGAAACGAAAATAGCCACGTTCGCTCGAGATCGTTATTGAACGAGAAACAATTTTTTTTCTTTTTCGTTACCGACCGTTGGTAATACGGTTCGACGATTTTTACTCGTCAAATTTGCATTAACGCCAAATATAACTATAAATATAGGTCACTGTTAATTAAGAATGAACCAACGTGACGTATTCTTGCGTAACAATGGCAGTGAAGAACAAAAAAAAAGTCATTCGTAAATTGCCTCGTAAGTGCAAGATGAATTGAAAGGAATTCACGAGCTCTCGCCACTCGAGACAGCGAGACTTTTGACGCGAAATCGTCCCGACGGAATCCGATACAGTCCATTAATTATACAAGAGATTCTCAACGCGCTACCGCATGGAGCGAGAATAGGGAAGAGAGAAGTCTGTGGTTGAGTCGAGTTAGCCAGAACTCGAGAGTCCTCGAGATATTTGGCTCGGGCTGATGGGGCCAGAGCGTACGAAACGACGTCGTTGAAGGTGTGTATAAACATAAATTAGCGAAGGTGGTTCTCGCGGCCTCGTAGGAAGGCAGAGGTACGTGGCCATGTCGTGGTGGTAGTTGAGAGATGTTTATAAGAGAGAGAGTGAGAGAGAGACGGACGTGGGAGAGAGCGGAGGGAAGAGGACGTTGGGTATCGCAAGCTCGGCGACACTCGACTTCCGTCATGACACTCGACGTATTGCCCGGAAGCATCCATGAGAATTTTGATATAAGCACGTATAAATACGAGTGGTCGTCTAGCCTTCGTCTCGTTGCAGAAATTACTACGTGAATAATCGACACTTTGACTTTTTTACCATTGAAAAAGAAAACAAAAAAATTCTCGTAATATTCGTAAATTTTTAATTATCAGGCCACGTTTCATATTATGTCAAATTTTCAAAAAAAATTGCTAAACAATTGAAAATTAGCGAAAATTGCAAGAATATGTTTGTATTTTTTCCTGAAAAATACAAATTTTTTTTGGCGATTGATTCATACATTTATTTCACTTATATGAAATTATTTGATAGAATTATATGTTATTTCGATAAATTAACAAATCGTAAATAACAGAAGACCCTTGATATTCGAGTTTCAAATTATTTCTGTATACACGAGTATATCAAAAGCGAAATTATGATCTTATTTTCTTACTCCTACCGTTCATTTTACAACTCTCGGTCAACAATTTATTCCAGATTCGCCTCGAACTATCGCAACGATCGAGTAAAACGGCCACGAGGAATGATAAATCAGTCAGATTATTCGTTTCGATTGTTTTTCCATCGCGCTGTATTCTCTCCGTCTCCCTCTCTCTGTCTCTCTTTGTCTCACGTGCCACCTGTAACGTAGCTCAAGTGGCTTATCAACGGTGGAGGAAGGATATCCTGAGTGATTGGCTTCCGTTGAACCGTATAACAGTAATCGCAGCGTGAACGCGCTAGAGACAAAACAGTCTATAAACCAACATGGACCGAATATAATATCGAACGATCCGCGAAGCATTCACGTACCGTGCGATAGAACATTTCGCTGTGTGCACAACCAACCCATATCGCAGCTACATAATACCAACATGTGCAGCAATATAATGCAATCCGAGCGGCTTGCTAATTAGCGATTTACCATGACCAGCGGCAGCAGAATTCCTGTTATCTGGCAACTGCAACTAGCGAGAGTCCACGCCCACCGGTGCGGCATGTATCTCGTGCCTCGGAGCTCGGTCAGCCCGCGAATTAAACGAGGAATCAGTGCACGTTGATTAGAAGGTTGATGAGACCCGTAGAGCATCGAGCGATTGCGCGAAACCGCGCGTACGAACTTTCGATTCCGATTTTTTTAATCCCATCGTCGTTTCGTCCCTCGTATCGTAAAATGAACAACTTTATCCTTGGATTTTAAACGATATTGATTCTCGAATTAATAATTAACGATAAAGAAAAACAAATTAAAGGAAAAACAAGTAAACGTATTATTGAGGATAAATAAAGTTCTTCGTGGATCGCCAATGAAAAAAGCTGTCGAGGGTAGTTTTACGAGGTCGGGGGATCGAAGGTTCGGCGGGTTATCGATAACGATTAGCCGTAGGAGAGAAACGCCGTTACTCCTACCGGTCGGACGGTCTTGTGAATGAAACAAATGATGGAAAAACAAAATTAATGAAAAGGAAAATACAACAAAAAAACAAAAAAACGTTGGCAGAAAATAACTTTCGCTTGATTGGGGGCGCGCGCGGGAGGGTTTATACGCACGACTTGCCGAAGCCTATAATCTGCGGTTAACGCTAATAGAATACCGCTTATGAATTACGACGGGATAGCACACCGGCTATAACCCATAATTATTGACAGATCTCGAGCTTCGATATAGCTCATGGTATCCACACGCGGCAACGCGGATCCTACGTATATATGTCTTCTTGCGTGTACGCCTGTCTGTGTGTTTGTGTGGCTGAGAGTGAGCGCGAAAGATCAAGAACGATTTATTTCGTGCGAGAAGTTTCGCAACGATTACTAAAGTGCATATACCGAACTAGCATGAAGAGGCCGAATGGATGATGGAACGTAGATTGTGAGCTATTGTTCATAGTCACGCGAACAACTACCTTTTTCTCCTGGATCGATCGATTTTCGTTTTTCTTCGAATAAACAGGAATCTTAGTTTTACGCTTTTTCACTGACTTTTACAACTATCCCTAAAGTTTTCGTGTTATCTAATTCTTTTTCACATAATTTCCGATATGAAAATAAATTGTGCGAATTATCGAATTGTTTTCGTTTTTATTCGCGAAAAATCATTGGCGCTCGTGAAAAAATAAAACGATAAGAGGGGAAAAAATGAGTAAAAGTGATAAAAATCCGCGTGTGTGAGAGAAGATTGTTCGAAGGTCGATCTTAAAAATTCTCTCTAGCTCTGTGGTGGCTTTTGGAAGAGGCGTAAAACGCTGGCGCGAAAACTATTTGTGCGAGAGCCGCGGTGTCGAAGGAACGGTTTTACGACTCATTCGTCATTGCGCCTTCGGTATCTCGGGCGAGGTCCAGGCCTCGCACGCGGTCGTGAGTAGGCCGAGAGAAAGAGAAAGAGAGAGAGACAGAGACAGAGAGAAAGAAAGAAAGATAGAGAGAGAGACAAAGTCTTGCTCTTACGACCGATTCTTTCTTCGAGAGAAGAGAGAGAGCCTGGGTATCCTCTTAATGATACATCTGTATTACCTGTGGCAAACCTCCGACCGGCCACTTTCCCGTTCGCACGAACGATTATTTCTTCGCCACTGATACTTTTGTTCATGCTTGCCCATGCTGCGTACTAAATTTTACGTTTCAATTATACAGGCGGGGTCTCCGTGGCTCTGCTGGCCGTCGGCGATTCTACAATTCGCACTCGGCCACCGCCAGAGCGCGCTCGTAGCGTCCCGCCAAAAAAGTATCCCGCTTAAATTCACGGTCGACGGATTTTCTCGTACAAAATTCATGAAGCGTTCTCGCCGCAACATCGCGAAATATTACAGTTTACATAAACTTACGCGCTACGTACACGCTGTGGTTATCTCAGAATTTCATACTCACCAAGATTATTATAATGTATCGAGAAGGACGTTTATTTCTTACGTCGATGCCTTCAAAATTACGAGTTAGCCATAAGACCCTCTTTAATTTTCGCCGAAACGTTAAATTGCCACGAAAAATTAAGGTCTCGGAATGAAATTATCGAACACAAGCGATTTTTCGGATAACTAATTATCGTTTAAACGAACGTTTACCGACCGTCGATAAGAGTTACGATTTTTGTCAATTTTAAAAATAAAACGATATTTCAGTCGTTTCTTATTTGTTATTCGTTCTTAATGAAAATAATCTGAAGTATCGATCCGACTACGCATGTGCGTGAGACGGTGCAGCTCAGCCTTGAGATATACGATTTTTACTCCTAACTGTGAAAGATTTATGAATATATATATATGTATTATTATTAATATTTTTCTTGTACCAAGATATGCGAGAATTTATTGCCGTATTGCCAGACTATGTTATTTAGACCGTGGCGAAGTCCATGATAGATAGATAGGATATATTATTTATTTAATTCATACTGGGGCGTTGCAGACAGGCGTATGTATAGAAACTCACTCACATACGCCGCTATCCGCTGTGTTGTCGCTCAGACTAACTTTCGACTCTCGAACATAATATACACGAGGCCGTTTGAACACTCGCGCTCTCGTATAACCGTCTAGTCTGGCCTGGGCAAGTGCGTGGGCATTAAATTTTTTACGTTTCAATTATATGGCTCTCTCTCTCTCTCTCTCTCTCGCTCTCTCTTACACACACACACACACACATACTCTCACTGTGTTTCTACCTCTTTCTCTTTCTCTCTCTCTCTCTCTTTTTCTCTCGCTTTCGCCGGTGCTCTCGACTCGTCGGCCTGCGAGGAATATATATAGGCGCGTTAAGGGCTCTGTCAGGACTCTCGAAGTACCACTCCTGTGCCGCGTCATGTCTCTCCCAAGTGTTCGAGGATGTAAATTTGTACGTACTAATTATAGTACGAGCCACGTACGACTTTGGAATTTTTTAGCACCCCTAAATTTCGCAACCCCTCCACACGTTTTTTCGACGTCTCAGCCGTACGTAGTTTACGAACGGTCGCACATATTCGTGATAAACACGGGCGTGATTTCATTTCGAAGTTCATCAATATTTTAGAACAAACGTGAAAATCGGTAATTCGACAATTTTTTGATTGTTTTTTCAATTTTTCTAATACGATACGCGTAGGTTTGAAAAATCATGAATTCTGTTTTAATTTAACGAGAAAACAGTGAAAACTGAGAAATCGAGAAACTCTAACGGAGAAATCCCGACCGAAGCATTTCTTCGTTCTCTCGAATTCCTCGATAAAAATTGTCTTTTTCGCTCGAACGATCCTCGCGGATACGCCGAAGTGAAACGACGTTGTCGCTCAATGCGGAAATAAATCCTCCGCGGAGTTGGTTCCCGGCTCGCGTGCGCACACGTACGTACACGCGTGCGCGCGTTTTTTGTTTCTTTTTTTCGTCGTCAAGTTTTTCTTCTTCCCGGATTCGAAGGACGTAGAGACACGTGATCTTCGAGAGTACCGAGAGGCGCGCGGACGATCGGAGCGTGCGTGTGCATTATACAGAAGATACGAGATAGGATATTGGATCCGATAAAAAAATAAAAGAAAACAAATATAAAAACGGGAGGGGGGAAAAACAGACACGTAGGCGCAAAGCCGCGTTGAAAACGCTGAATACTCGCGATCTATGGCACGAGATCTCATGAGAAAGCGATGCAAGCATCTTTCCTCTGGTCATAATTATTGATATTTATACCTGTTGACGTTCACGCTAGAGTCGCTGGAGTGAGCGAGCGAGAATGAAGAAGAAAAAAACGAGAATAAAAATAAAAAATAAAAAAAAAAACGTTCAGCCACGTAGGGCACAACCGCGTGGCGTCGAGCTGTAATTATTTATGGCGCGGAGTTGCGATGTTGTACTAAACCATCGTTTTACTGCCGAACGACCGTCCGCTTTCTAAGGCTATGCACGACTATATGTATATATATATATATATATCGCTGCGATACGAGCGAGAGAGCGAGAGAGAGAGAGAGAAAAGACGAGAAGAAAACAAATTAAAAATAAAAGTGAGAAAGATAGTGGAATCTGTCGCCACGAAACACGGAAGACTCCTGCATCGCCATGCAGAAGTCGTCTTCTTTCCCGCGACAAGCGATCGTGTCGAACACGTGGACGGAAGTTGGTAAACGTGACGATTTATTCATGGTTTTACGTTTTTACAAGTATTTTTCTACAAATAACTGATTTTCGTCGAGTTTAATTGTGTTTTTCTCACGATGAACAGCGACGCTCGAATATCGAGGGGTCGTAGGTCCCAGGCTCGAAGCTACGAGATTCAGAAGATTTCATATTAGACGTGAAATGACGATTCGTGAAATGGTCGTTAAATTTTTTAGACGCGCCGTACCCGATCGAGCGAGAGTCACGTACGGTCGCACCGTAAGCTGAACTTGTGTCAGGTGAACACACTCGGCGAGATACGCGTATAGATAATAATTTTTTTTTTCTTACGCATGGACGATAGCAATTTTATTACGGCGTTATCCGATAAATGCATTATCGCATGTGGTACCGGTTAAACGAATTTGCATAACGCTTCGAGATACATTGGCTTGGCAAGCTCTCAAGTGAATTTCTAGCGACCGTACGACGTGTCGAGTTGGCGTGGTTCGCGGGTGGCGTCGATCGGAATTTGGCGAAAGACGCGGTCGAAAATGCCTGTGAAATTGTTTTTAATAGTCGAATGTTTCATTTGAGAATCATCTCGTATTTGCATTTGGTCGTTTCGACGATGCGACAACTGTTCGTATCGATTTTTCATCGTTTGGGAGATATTCGAGTTGAGTTTTCGTGCCAAGTCTAAATCGTCTCTAATTCTTAGCTCGTTTCGAGTCGCAGCGTGCTTAGTACGAAATATCGTGTCCTTTACTGGTTTGACAGTTTCGTTCTTCTAAATGGTTGGCCAATCGAACGGTCCACCCTCGATTCGCTCTCGAGTCACTTTGATTTATCAAATGAGCAGCTTCGACTTTGAAATTAAGCTCAGCGAACAATTTTACGAGCAGAAATTTGATCGGACTGAGATTTGGCCAGGTTCGGGCGTACTTTATTTAGGATTAGGACTTGTTATGGATTAGAGAATGGCGTTTGATCTATAGGGACAATGTAAAGAGGGCAGTCGTGAAAGAAGTTCGAAAATCACAACAACAACAAAATGAAAACGGGAGAAAAGAGACGTTTTGGCTTTCTTTTAACGATCTTTCGGGGAAAGATCGTTAAAAAATTGTATCGTGCTGGATAGTATTTTAAAGCTTGTAAATTAGAGAATTGAATGGGCGCAAAACGGATCCGCTGGATCATTTTATTCAAAAGTTATGAACATTTTAAACGTTTATTAATTTTCCTAAAAATTGAGAAATCCAAAACAAAAACAAAAATTTATTGTTTTCGCTTATTTCGTCATTCTCGAAATTGTCAAAATCGGGAATTTACACCTTGCCATAACTGAACTTCTCTTCGACCGATTTATACTTACTTTTAATGTTTCGAAAACTCCAGAAGTAGACTGCCTTATTTATACTTTATGTTTCCGCGTCCCATCCTGCCGATATCCAAGGGAATCGGATCACGCCTTATCAATGTCCGATCCGGCCTCGAAAAAATGTCAAACAGCCCGATTAATTTTCTACTCGAGTTCATTCCCTCATCTTCGTCCATTCAGCCATGGTCAAATTTCGAAGTTTGCCCGACGATCTTATCGTCTTATCGAGCCGTATCGTTTTCTTTCGATTCTCCATCCACCCTGCTCCCTTGTCGTTCTATATCTTAGCCACACTTTGGAGTTTCGTCAAAGCCGGCTGTCGTTTGTATAAGCAGATGCGCGTTGTAAATTGGAGAGACGCTGAGAGAAAGAGAGAGAGAGAGAGAAGAAGAAGAAGAAGAAGAAGAGACGACGAGAGGAGAACGTCACTGGGGTGGAGAAAGGTATGATACCCGAAGCTCACCTGCTCACCATGCTCGCGATTCTTCGCGTGCGCTGCAATTACGACCAATTTTCATCGGACCGTGGGCCGCTCTCTCTCGAACATCGGCATCGGCCGTACGACGACGTCTCTTCTTCGCAAAAGTGTCGCGCTCGCGCGCAGGCCCCTCCTCCCTCCACCCCGCCGCTCGTCCACTCCCCCGGCCGATCGTCTCGACGCGCGCCCGGATAGACGCCGAGATGATCGAGATCTTGATCGCGATCGAGAAAGGTCTTTCGCTTCGCGTCCCGTCCGCGATCGTTATCCCCGAGAATCTTTCCGAGCCTTGACAACAGCCGTGGGCGAGGTGGACCATTAAAAATTGTAGATGCAACGTTTCGCAACGTGGAGAAAATAAAAGTAGAAAAAAAAAACGGTATTATTCGCACCATGGCGATTTGAAAATCGGCAAAGATCGGTTACGTTCATGGATTTATTTCAATTTTGGAACGTTCGTACGGTCTGAAAGGACTTTTACGATTTCTAAGAAAAATATATCTGGTATTGAAATTATTTTTGCTGAATAAAATGCATTTTTTATTTAAATAAAACAGTTATTATTTTATTATACGTTACATATTATTCGTCGAATATTTTATAGGAAGGGTATTCAATTTGATCTGCGGAAAAATATTAAAATTGGTAAAGTGGCGATCAAAAAATTTGGCACATTTTTTTAGACTCCGCATTATTTCGATGAATATTATTCATCGATTCTCGCTCAAGCCAGAGTTTTTTTCTTCCATTTTTTTTAAATTTCCTTCTTCTTTTTTTAAATGCTGATCGGTACGCGAACAGCCCGGTCACGTTGGTACTTACGTTGAGTTACGATACCACGCTGACACCTTGGCCTTCCTCTTGCT
This sequence comes from Netelia virgata, assembly GCA_951802705.1. NCBI lineage: Eukaryota > Metazoa > Arthropoda > Insecta > Hymenoptera > Ichneumonidae > Netelia > Netelia virgata. Next base: position 40,289,606 of record OX637866.1, on the reverse strand, counting down.
CGCGCCAGAGAATATCGATGATCGTTATCGTTACCGATATGCCCCTCTCGCTCGGGACCCGCTCTTCGTAAAATATTAAATTATGTATATTCGCGTCGATCATTCACGCCTCGATTTAGCATGTACCTGTGTATAATGCGCCCGTAGTATATCGCCGAAGTACCGTTGATTCACCTCCGGCACAAACATTTTTTATTGGACGTTTAGTTTTATTGAATTGATCACATTTACTAGCGTCAGAAAAAAAACGCGCTACGTTTGCCTTTTTGGTAGTTTTGAATAATACGCATGTTCAACATAATCGATAATAGTACTATTATCATATATTAACATCTCTTTAGATTTAGTGCTAGTTTTTTTAATTTCAAATGAATTTAATTATCCGTTTTACAAATTCACATATGTATCTTGTACAAAAAAAACGTAATTGCTTTATGACCATACTAATAACCAACTCTCGCTATTCGTCTTAAAAACCGTCAGAAAATTTCACGTTTTTTAAGATGTCATCAAGTTTTTTTGTATTCAATAATTAACGAAAAAGTCATATTTTAACGACAAGCTTCAAAATTTCTAAAAAATCGTTAATACTCAAAACAATCATTGACAGTTTTCGTTCGAAAGCAATAAAAGAAAATGAAAAAATATTCCACGTTACCACGTTATGAAAATATTTCATTTTAACAATACGAGTTTGTTATTCAATTTTACTGTATATTTATGTAAAGCTTGTAGTATTCGGTATTGTCGAGAGTAACAATGAACGGAGGAGTCGAGCTTGGTACGAAGTGGTACTCGAAGAAGACAGGCTACGAACTCTAATAATTTCTATGTGCCCAAAGGGGACGGATACCGAGCTGATCGAGCTCCTCTTCTTCCTCCGACGTCACGGTACTCGGCCTGTATTGAGCTCATCTCTTATACGCAAAATGTACTCAAAGTACATGGTGGGCATGATGCAGGCGAGTCGGGCGTGTCTATATATATGTATACGAGCGGAGAATTTATATTGCCACGTAGATGGAGTATGAGAAGAGATGAGCTGCTGAATCGTGCTCAAGGGTGCCTGGCACCTGAGAAGACAGGGGGCATGGGGAAACCACGACGGAGCAAAAAGACGAGGACCCTCGACACGGGGAGAATCATGGCTGCTGCTGCTGCTGCTGGTACTGCTAGTTAACTAAGATTGTATGACACGGACCAAGAGATTTCGACACTCGTCTTTCTCCGAGCTATGCGTTCCTTCATTCGTCTTCTCGCGATATGCCTTCGTCAAAATGCGTGGGACTGACCAGAAAAATGACGATGGACGCTTGTTCAAAAAATCAGACGACTAATCCTCTTTGTTTGAATTTGAATGTTTGAATTTAAATTCTAATTAATATTCGTACTCTTGAAATAGATACAAATTTTTATTCAAATTTCAATGTTTAAAAATTCATTAGAATTTTAGTTAAATTTGTCATCGACGAAATAGTTTTTAAAATACGATTGAGATTTCACGTGAATTTCAAATTCTCGGAATATTATAGTTGATAACAATTTTAATTGTGAAAAAAATTTAACTTTGACGAAAAACTTGATGAAATTCTAAGAAACGTTGAATTTCATTATAATTTTTGGTTTCTTTCGGTCCCACACTCTAACGCCAAGGATATTTTTCCGTCGACGCACGATAGTCTATATTATAGCTTCTGGGTGGAGTATCGCGCGAACAAACGACTGGAATGTTTCATGCAAATTAGCTCATACTCTTATCGTTAAACTCGTTCACCATTAAAGACGGAAAAGATATGTGATATAATAAAACATGAGAACGAGGTAGTAAAAGATCTGGATTCGGGGGCTTCGGGCACAGTCTACGTCAGTTTGCACAAACGGAACGGAACAATGCTTATTATTGTTTGAACGGGATGAAAAGAATGATGGCTGCATGCATGCACACACACAGGCATCTATATATATATATGTAAGTGCATGCGTATGCATATATGTTCTCCACACGATACAAGGTAATGGGGACAGCTGTGAGCGTGACTGACTGTGCAAGGGTCCGTATTTCTGGAGCAAAAAAGCTCGCTGAACGTGAGAGGGATATAGAAAGAAACTGAGAGGCCCCAGACGAAAGGCAGATACATAAAAGTATACGTATATATATACACGTGTGTGTGTGTGTATGTTGTATTTGTATATGTATAGTACGTAATGTATGCACACATGAAAAAATTTTTACGAAAGATGCGTGAACGAAGAAGCCACGTGGCGATGCTTTCGGCCTTACATACGGCTGCGTGTCAGTTGCACTAGTAAAACTCTCGTACATGCCACAGGAGAAGAAGAGAAGAGGAGAAGAAGAAAGAAAAAACGAAGAAGCGGAAGAAAACGAAGGAAAAAGCACGCTGCGAGATGCACGCACATGTGTATTCGTTGAACGTTTTAGCCTCCGGCGGCGGCTAATGCGAGTGAAATAAGAGGCAAGAAGATGGCCTGTACGAGATGCGGAGAGGGTAGCATTATAGGACCAACCAGTCAGCACAATGAAGGCCTTCACGAAGATGTTCGAGGCGAAAGAGATACCGGACATTCCTTGCTTCTTGGATTATATTTCTCGAGATGTACTAATTTTGGAATTTTATACGTAGCTTTCTTTCTTTTTTTTATGTAAGAGATGAATTTGACGAAACGAAGAAATTTGAATAAGATTTTGATAAATGTGAACAAAAATCCTGTCCTCGATGTCGTTAAAGGTGAATTAATTAAAACGACTTGACGACTGATGAAATCGAGACGAGATTCTCCACAGTTTTTCGCGTAAAATTGTAAATTAAATAAATATAATTAATTAAATGAATTGAATTAAAGAAAAGATGTAAAAATTATCAAATTATTAAATAATGGCAATATCAAATTAGAACAATCGAATCAATTAATGGAATTCAATAGAAATAAAAATGATAATAAGCATCAAATAAAATTTAAATTAATTAAACAGGCGCGATCGAAATAACGTCTAAACCATTCGAAAAAATGACTATCCCATGCGCCTCTTTTGAAAATATCGTCGTTCGACATACGGAGCGTACTAAATTATTCCAAGCTTTACGACGAATATATATATATATATTTGTGAGGCTGCACGTGGTGCGTGTGTTATTCTAATTCAATTCGTTTTTTGTCACAATTTTTTTTTCTCATACGCTTCTCTATCGAATATATCCGATCGCCGTTTGAGCGAAACGGGCACGGGGAGGGCGGGGGTTCGTTGAGAACGAGGAGATAGAAAAACGAGAACCAAGCGAAGGACCCCTTTCGACTCTCACTCCCGGCCACATTTTTTTTTGTCTTTCCATTGCTATTTGTACCCCGCGCCGAGGGTCGTGGCGCCTTTTGTAAGAGCGACGGTAGCGTCACCGCGGCTTCTCGTTCCGGATAGACGGATGGTGTAAAAAAAAAAAAAGTGAAGAGAAAAAAAAAGGAGAAAAAAATTCCTCGGGGGTGAAAGGATAAATCGAGGGTCGACGGGGGGGGGGGTTAGGTATCGCAAAAAACAATGGGTATGAATCGACGAACAAAAAAAAAGCGAACGAGTACACACCGCACCCTTTTAATCGAGCGCATTACAGAGCCGTGATATGCAGATTTATACACCCACCTCCCCCCTCCCACCTTCCCCTCGTTCCTTTCCACGAGTCACGGTAGGTCCGTTTTCCAACCGTCGCTCGTCGTACAATATTTCTTCTTTTTTTTTCCCTCGCTTTTTCCTTCCAGCTGATCGGAGAGATCTGTTTTTTTTTCTGTTTCGTCCACACAAACTCGCGCGCGCACGGTCAAAAAGGCGTCGGTACGCTCGAGTAATCGTGATGAGTAACCCTCGAACTTTTGTTCTGCTCGAGCCTCGCGCTTGGATCGTACGACGATCAGATATCGTTATACGGTTAGAGCTCGCCTCCTTCTTTCGTTACGATATTATAATGAATTTTTTTTGTCTCCTCGCCTACACTCCCTGCGTCTCGTCGCCCGGCTCGACGTTCTCGCTTTATACGAATAATAATTGTCGTACGAATAATTTCATTCGCTTTTTATTTCGCGAATCGATCGATCTTTTTTTATTTGTTTGTTTTTTTTTATACGAAATAAATAAAAGGATATACGATGCAACGAGGCGAGAATAAATCAGATTTTTATTGGATGAACGATTTTTAAATTATCGTGGATAAAATCAACGTTGTTTTTGCGTGACAATTTTTTGTTTTTGTAAATCTTTTTTTTTTCTTTGACCGGCTTTGATATATAGCTATTTATATATACATTGATAATATACGTGGCTTACGCACAGTGCGGTCACGCGGGTGATCAATCTTGCGGACGCGGTGTGCGTGCCCGCATTCGCTCGAGACTGGCCGCGCCGCGGCGGTTCGGCTCGCTCGGTCTTCCGCACACAAAATCTTGAGCGGACAGCGCACGAGCTGACCGTTCGTCGAAGAAAAAACCGAGGAGACATTTTTTGTTCGACGCACTTCTCGAACGTTACGTGGCCACGCTTTTCTCGAACCTCGACAATGCACAACGATCGACGTTCGCGCTCGAAAAAAAATAAAAAATACAAAACAAACCGAGAATCGAATCGACGATAATAATTTTTCAAAATTCTTTTGAAAAATTATTTCGAAAAAATTTCAAAAAGTTTTTGTTTTTTTTTTGCAAAATGAAAAAACGTCGCTTCTCGATTTAATAAATGAGAAAAGAAAAATCGCTTTCGAGCAACGGCAACTAGGCCGTATCTCTCGTTGATTCGAGTCGCGCACGTAGTACGAAGCACGCAATGCACAATGATATCTCTTATTCACCTCGGTTTTGCGGGCTCATTCACTCCGTTTCTGGCACAGCCGCAAGAGGGAAGAAGAGAGGAGGGGCGAGCGGCGAATAGTCTCGACCGGCCCACACGGTTTTGCTCCGCGTGACTCTCGGGGTAATAATCCATCATTTATATTAATTGCGCCCGCGGCATGTACGCATCTACCCTCGCAGCGACACGGCCTCGTAGCGTACTCCGTACGAACGCCCGTATGAACGATATCGTTGTGTTTGCAGAGATGCGCTCGAAGAGACCGAGAGAGAGAGAGAGAGAGAGAGAGAGAGAGAGAACGACGCCAACCATCAGCCATTGCGAGACTCGCGCGTACCACGCCCGGGATCTTCATAAATTTTAATTAAGTTCGCACAATCGACTGGGCACTCCATCGTTTCCTCTTGCTTTACGGTAATGCCGTTCCAGCACCCTCTACCCCTTCTCTCTCACTCTCTGTTTTGTCCCTCTCTCTCTCTCTGTCTCTCTGTCCTATTTGTCTCGTGTTTTACCAAAGTTTCATCGCATCATCGCTATCAACAGATTTGAAGCAAATATCGCGAATATGAAGATCCGGTCTTCTTTCATCCGAGTCTCATTGTACGCGCGAAGATTCGTCCCGAAGTCGAAGAATATATTAGTTTCTTCGTTGTCTAGTTCATCGCACCGTGAAAATCTTCTATTATACGACTTTGACGTCACGGGGGTAGTTTGTATTTGGATTTTCATTAAATTTTCGTTATTCGTACGTAAAGATATATGTATGAACTTTTTTTTAGCTTTGATGTCATTCGCGATGAAAATCAGGATTGCGTAATTAATTATGAGAAAGGAAGTCGGGTGAAAACGGTCACGTGCGAGATTCGTCGATTATTTTTAGGCGATTAAAAAAGTTTCCATCTCGTCGCGAGGTTAGATTTCTTGTTTTTCGATATCGACTCGATCTTCGACGAGATAAAAAAGTAGATTGAAACTCGCTCACGTTACTTTGCCACAACAATTATGGAACTTTTTTGTTTTCATTTATTTGTCTTTGAACGCAAAGATTCATCTGCGAGAAAGCGAAGGAGGATGGTTAAATGAGCTTCGACGTCGTGACAGCCGCGAGAATGCGGGATCGATGAGCTGATGTATTACGAGCTGCGATAAGAGGAATATTTTGGTCTGGTGGTGTGCGATAACGAGCGGTTGCCTTCGAGCAATTAGGACAGGAAGCCATCTCAGGATAATAATATGTTCCATCGTCGCTCCTGTTTCCTCTCTCTCTCTCCCTCTCTCTCTCTCTCTCTCTCTCTCTCTCTCTTTCTCACACACTCTTACTCTCTCATTCCCTCACTCCCCCACTCCTTCTATGATAGCCAGGAGACGAGATTGCAACAAAGCTGATGCAAGGACGACCAGAGCTGGTATAATATTGCTGTGGTATAGCGATGATTACATCGGCTCAGGTGGTATAATCAGCTCCCGTGTTTATCGATCGCCAAGGATTTTTCCTTCTTCCACGTTTAACCCTGTGTATGTAATTCACGTGTAGTAAACCAAGTACACGCCACTTGTCAGGATATCGTCGATCAACTTTCGATTTGGACATTGCGAAAGTCGCGTTGTTCGAAAAATGACAACGATTTTATAACCAACTGACTCCTGTGACATGACGTTTTTTTCCAAAGTTGGATCAATGTGATTCAGCTCTGAATTTATGTGCGATATCTTTACGAGGGTGACATTTTATTCAAAATTAAGTGGGATAAATATGATAAAACAAGATCTTGGTCCGGTTACTTGGTATTATAAATTATGCCAGTGCATTATGTCAGAATTAATAATTGCAGAATACGAAATTTTCATTGCATTTAAAAAATTTGTATTTAACATTTTATTTTATATTCTTATTATTAAATTTTTGTATTATTGTTTTTCAATGAAAAATATTCAGAATAAGTTGATTCACGCCATAAGGCCATTATCCAAAGTCCACATAAATCTATGAAGCAGTTAACCGCTTGATCCATAAATGGGGCCGGTAAGCCTGAAAATGGACTTTTCAATCGAGCTGTTGATTCAACGTCTTCTTTTATTGAAAGTCCTTCAGAACGGGCTGTATCCTTCGAACAGGATGATTATCGTAATACCGCAGAACCTTTTTGGATTATTATATTGACACCGCAATAACGACCAGGAACGAGAAGGAGGACTTCCACGGCACGGTCCATGGATCTTCCTACCTTTTACCGAAGTAAACAACTTCGAGGTATGTACCGGACTTCGTATTTTTCCTCTTTCTCACTCGCGTCGGATCATTGAGCTCTCACGAACCGGTCCCCTCTCTTTCAGAGCGTTAACTCCATGGACGCTGGCCGCGTCCCCTGCGGTATTGCGTTGTGGATTTAGAGTGCAACGACTCGAGACTCGGAGATCTTTTCGAAGACTCGGGGCTCGCTGTCGGTGGTGCCAGGACAAGTTTTGAAACTTCGCCTTGTAGACTTGAACACAAATTAGTGATCAACTTGACTCGACGAATTTCATGGGAAAATTTCCAGCTAACTTTCGCAAAATCCATCCATATACCGTTGTTTACAAGTAAGATTTACATTGATCCGACTCAAATAGAGAAGGAGAGAGTCGTCGATGACGAAATTAACCGCCGATTGAGCTGGATAAAAAGTAACTGCGTTAAAAACGCAATGACTTTTTGGCCAGGTTCGCATTTCTTTAATTCTTCACCATATTGCATCACAAATTCGTACAATTCAACATTGTTCGAGGATATTTATGAACTAGGATCCTAAAGACACGAACGCACTAGAAAAAGTCAGATCCAGAAGAACGCATAATAATGAAAATCTTTGGGTATTGGCCGTGCGCCCAAGTACGATCAGCTCTGTAGCCATCGCTCGACTCAGGAGTTAATGAGGGCGAATAGATATCTCTCTCTCTCTCTCCGCTATCGCTCGTGTGGTCACGTGATTTAATCTGCCTCGTCCGGTCCACTCCCGGGTAAACACCGTCCTTCATCCTACCGAGGGCCAGTAGCGTCACGAACCAGAAGCACGCCATGAGCAATCGAGGTACATCGGTTCGCTAGCTGCAAGCCGACCGAACCTCGTCTGCTCCAAAGATGAGTAACGCCATTTAACCCGCTTGGCTCAATTTAACTGCGATCTGTCACATTAGCTAAAAAAAATCATTGCATCGTTCTGCAATAGATCGAGACGACCTGGTCATGCATTAAAAACGCAATTATTTATTGGCCAAAGTGTCATTTCGTTTCTTTTTCATTCTTTTTTACCACAGATAATAGCGAATATTTGTGATAAGCTTGATACGTATGCGAGTGTTCGAAGCCCTCGAGTAATAATACTCTTAGTATATCTCATAAGCTGAAAAAGTCCATGAAGATTGTGCACTGGGTCCAAACCAGCGGCGTATCCCATCGGTAATTAACATCCGCTGGTCAGCTCGATGATCGCGCTTGCACCCGGCCGAGTCACTTAATGAAGTCAACCAGTCAACACATGGATCGGGTTAACCGGGTAGACTGTCGAGAGAGAGAGAGAGAGAGAGCGAGAGAGAGAGAAAGAACGATACGAGCAACGAGGGGAGCCGGGTAGAGAGACCTCTCTTTCGACTTGTTTATACTCACTTCGCTGCAGTGGAGAGGGAAGAAGAGGAAGGTCAATGACCAACAGTCAACTCCGACGATACTGATATGAGGCAGGATCGTCGTTATTGCTCGTAACGTGGGGATGCTGCGAGATGCGTGATGCGCGAACAGTATAGAACGATAGTTCCAACGGATTATGAAAACATGTCCTCTCGACGACCTTGACGAGATCAACACACCCATGACCTCCAGTCGAAGTTTCCGAGCCCCCTAGGGGGTAATCAGGGGTTGCTTTCATCATCAACCTTAAAAATGATGATTTTTGTTTGTTTTTTTTTACAATTTTTGTTTCTGTATCACGTCAGACTTGATTTTCGTCTCGATATCGAGAAAGAATTGTATTCGTCGACGGATTGAGAGTCACTGGAAGGCTAGAAGGCGGCAGCAGCAGGCAGCAGCAGCAGCAGCAGCAGCTCTTGGGTTCAGAAGCAGAGGAGAAGAACGTCGGTTCTACGCCAAGCTGTTTACTACGAAGGAGGCGAGGCGAGGCGTGTCGTTGAACCTTCGGGCTGCTGGTGTGCCGCTCTCGGGTAGTACGTAGTATCGCCGAGTGGTGGCAGCCGAGAAGGCCAGGCAGAAAGCAGAAAGCACACACAGAGCTGGGCCAGGCGTCAGGCGTGTGCTCCCTTCTCGCAGGCCTTCTTATACTAGCCTCGTGTACTCGCTCGTTCCGTCTTCTTTGCCTTTGCCACGCCGTTCTTTCATTTCTTATCTTTATCTCACTTCTTCACTCGAACCCTCTCTTCCATCGTCGCTCTTCTCCTTGTCCAAGTTCAACTCTTCTTCTTCTTTTTCTTCTTCGTATTCTTCTTCTTCTTCTTCTTCTTCTTCTTCTACTTTGCTTCGTCTTCCTTTGACTTCGCCCAGGCGCTACGAGAGAACCGCGCGTTACACCAGCATGTGCTATCTTGCGTTTCTTCTTCTTCTTTTCCCTCTTCTTCTTCTTCTTCTTCTTCTTCTTCTTCTTCTTCTTCTTCTCGTTCCTCTTCTTCGACCGCCCATTGAAGCATCCATCTCACTCGTACGAAATACCCGACACAGCCAACGAATTTCTTGCTCTTCTCAGTCCTCGTTTTTTATTTCTCATCTCTTCTTTTTTCTTTTTTCGACGAGCCGAAACCCCGGAGGATCATTTTAGTTATTTCGACGGACCCTCGATCTAGCTAATTGCCGTTTCTAATCTCCTCCGAACCTTTGCCGTTGGTCGAGGGTTGAAGAATTCTCGTGCGTTGGAAACTTGATCGGTTCCTAGGACGTTATATTTTGTTATCAATGTTTTTTCGTGAACTTTTATCACGCGACCGTTCGACTAACGACCAATCAACAAAAAATATAACAAATTTAAATTCACCAAAATGGAATGAAATATATTCAAATTTTGTCGATATTTTCGTAAAAGCAGCGAGGTGTTTTTTGATATTTTTTTTATTTTCGAAATGGAAAACTCGTCACGATGGCGAGCGAAGCAGGAGAGCACTCATGGACGCTGGTGCGATAGCGGCCTGGCAAATGTCCAAGCCGCTTTCGTGCAACGACCGTGATATCGTTCCCATAACTTCGCGCCGTATATATAAGCCGCCCCTTTTTTACTCACCCCCGAACCCCTCCCTCCCTCTCATTCTCTCTCGCTTCCTTCAGATAGAATTCTCAATCTTGTATTTTCACATCTGCCAAAGTAACGATTCTTATAAACGTACACTCAAATACAAACTCGAATACGTTGAATACAGGTGCGAAATTCGAGGGAAATAATTGCACTCGGCAAGCTCACGTGCTCGAGACGTCCAATTATATGACCATTCGTTATAGAATTTCGATCCAATTCGTCTTACTTACACGATAGGTAGATAACTTGAGACAAAGATTTGCAAAAGAAAAACGACTAATTCGTATTTTATTTGTCATATCGAAAAATGATGGTATTCACGATGCTGTTAGCTCCTTTTTGAGAATCTCTCGGTACACGAAATGTATAGAGTATCCACTCAGCGTTCGCGCCAACCAATCTATATTGCTCTCGAGTTCTCAGTTACTTCGTCGATTCTCTTTTTCAACGAGGTACATTTACCCCACGTATGAACTCTGTGTATAATACCTCTACGCACACACACATATATATGGCTGTGTGTAGGTACAGGATAGATTACCGTTGCACATGTAAAGTAACATTAATTTGCATTCGCTGATGTACGCGGAAAATATCCCTCGTGTACTCATAATACCTTTTGCCCTCTTCCCTTACCCGCGAGTGAAATATTTCGTAGCTCGCATTATTTCCTGGGGATCGTAAACGCGGGGAGGAAAACGCGGTACACAGGTCGTATACACTTGTATATAGTATATATAATATATATATATAGACACGTATATACCCATATATACCCATATATATAAATAGAACGGACGTGTGATCAGCAAACGAGAGTATCGCGTGTTAGCTTCGGCCCTGTGACCGATTATGGAAAGATGGACCAACTTTAACGTCGATGCAACTCGAGATTATCGCGTTCGCGTTGCCGAGAGAGAAATTCTCGAATTGCATTTGTAAAGATCGCGACTATCTCGATCCCCGTTACGATCGAAACTTCTTCTCGGTAGGACGATTATACGAGGCTCGTGATATTTTAAATCTCATCCCGTCAATCCCCGCGGAGTCTCGCGAAGATAACGACAATACGGTAACGTCTTTCTTCCTCCGAAAGTCGACGGGGGTATATTATAGGCTGGTGCGAAGGTAGTGTTTAAAGTTCATATATCTTGTTCCAAATAATACAGAACACGATTATCGGGGGGTGGGGGGGGGGGGGGGCGGTCCGTGAAAAAGTCACTCGCCTTGATCTTTCGAGATCTCCTAATCGCTTCGCGCCCTTGGTGGCAGACGTTCACCCTGAGAGTTTACCGAAGGTTGTGGACCAAAACCGAATTATTCTCCGGGATTCGTCGGTGTGAGTTTTCTGACGGACAAACGCGCGAATCGCGTGATATTCGTAACGGACGATGCGCCGGAATTCATTTCGACGGGCTGGACTCCAGCCTCGATCAACGGACGAATGCTCTTAAAATTCGGAGAACAATTATTGAAATATAATTTTTTCTACTTTTTTTACGTCAATTTTGTTGATACTTTTTATTATCTTAATTGTTTTAATATTTGTTTACATTAATTTTTTCGATATTATCTTTAAATTACAATTTTTAAATATACCGTTCTCAAGTCAGTGGGACGAATCGACGATCTCGCTATTCTCGCAACACGATGTTTTTCTAAGACTCGTCCGCAATGATAGAACGTAAAGGCGAAGAGACGAGAGATAGCCGGTCTTATTATCGTCCCAAACGAGTGAATCGCGTGTCGTATCGTTCGATTCGACGGAAATATAAAAACAAAAATTGTTGGCTCGCGCGCGAGAGCAAAATGAACGGTAGAGATGCAACGAGGTCGAGAGAGAGAAATCGAGAAAGAGCGAGAGAGAGAGAGAGAGAGAGAGAATCGACGAGGTACTCGTAGGATATTTGGACCGAAATTCCAGCTCGAAGCATTGCTTTTGGCCGTGGCCATCGTTGGCTCTCCGCGCGACTGGTCAAGCCGCGCGCTGGCTCTCCTCTCCGGCCGGATTCCCCTCCGTGCTTTGACCGTTACCGTAATAAAAGGCAATCATCGACGATTACGCGGCGAGGCCTGACGCGCCAGAGAGTTTCGGACGTACGTCAATCCTGTCACCCTCTCCGATGGGTAGCTCGGTATGCGTGAAAATATACACGTATATATGTACGTATGCGCGAAGAACGCAAGCAGGGTGGTACGAGAGCGAGAACGAGACGGAACGAACGATCTGCAACGTCAATTTTCGTTCCACGCTGCTTTTACCGCGAACCGATATTAAATGTTTGCAAGCAATTCCGCCGTAATAGGTATACGCGATCCCGTTTCGAAACTATTATCGCTTTTTTCGGGAGCGTGCTGCTCTCTCCTCTCCCTTGTCCCTCGTTTTTTTTCCACCCCTTCCTCTTTACCGAACCTCCCTCCTGGTACAGGAGCGTATCCTCCCTTCGACATGGTTTTCTGCGTATGAAATTGCTCCGCGATAAATTCGTTGCGCACACGCCGGAGAATGTCGAAAACGGCGTTCGACGAATCCTGCGAAACTTTAATTTTGAACTACCGTTTTTCCTCGATTTTTCTTTTGTCTTTTTCTTTTTTCGAAGTCGTCGATTAAGGGTGGGCGATGAAATGGAATTAATTTCAAACGGTGGATAATCGAATTGCCAGGATTGAAATATCGGGGAGAAAAGTGCAATCTGTATATTTTTTTTATAAAGTGGATTTGACGAATTTTCAAGCATTTTTTTGGATTAGAAATTAAAATTAAATAGAACGAATCCGGGTAGAATTTTTCCCTTGTGGATCGTCGAAAGGGCAAATAATCCTTGCAATTCCGACCTAGAGTTACGACTCGCTGATTTTTGACTCGTAGACGCGAAGGTCAAAAGGTCGAATGGTCCTTACGGTTTAGACTCGGGAGTAACGACCTTCCGAATTTCGATGAACGGTCGACAAGGTCAAAAGGACGAAGGATCCTTACCATTCGGAGCTGGACTTACGACCATCTGTATTTTGACTCTCGGACGTCAAGGTCGTAAGGGCGTACGAGCTTTAAAATCGAGATTTGAAATTACGACCCTCTGACTCTCGACGTAGAGACACAAACGATGGCGAAGGGTATGGAAGGTCGTCGGGTTTACCGGGGTTTAGCCCCTGTGGACTTTGCAACGTACAGAGAACGGACGAGGTATGAATTATTCCCGTGACGAAACGACGGTCCAGAGAACTCACCGGTAAACCGATCGCTGTTTCCCACGCCGACTCATAACACGTTATCAATAATTAATTACGTCGCAGCGTCCCTCTGTCTGTCCGTCTCTCTCCCTCTCTCTCTCTCTCTCTCCCTGTTTCTCTCAAGAGAGTCGATGCGGCATAAACGCGTACAGCGTCGCACACGTTCGAATTCGAGGGAAAGCGTCGGGAGAGAGAACGACGCTTCTCCACTACGTGTACGTATTATCCTTGCTAACATACGTTCCTAGTTGCCGTGTGTGTCGCTCTCGCCAGAGTCATCTATCCACAGCCCTCGGGCTAAACCCGTCTGTACACCGGAGTAAACGCTCATCCGAAGGACGACGATTGAAGCGACAAGGAGATGGAAGCAGGATGAGCCTGAGGGGCACTTCTCACTCGAATGTGTGCGACGACGCACACTCGTATATATCTATGTATATATATATATATATATATATATATCTATGTATATATATATATATATCTATCTATGTATATATATATATATATATCTATGTATATATATGTAGGTAGGTATACACGTATACGTAGAGCTCATACACCGTACCGTCGTACGAGATAACCAGTCGTGTAAATACAACAGCACGTATCTATTCGCTGATGAGAGCTTCCAGTTTGCACCGCTGGCTCTGCCCGTTCCTCTCTGTGTATTCTCCCTTCGCACGCGAGCGAGAGAAACGGTTTGCCGTATCACTCTTGGCATTCCGTGTGTAAGCGATTAAAACGTTAATTATGTCAACTTGATTCCATCGTGGTACATCAACGCCACCGAGAACCTTTGCCGCGTATATCCCTTGCGACAATCGCATCTCGTGTTTTTGATAAACGATACAGGTGTAAGAATTTAGTTTTTCATATTTTTATTCTCTCTCTCCCTCTCGTAGACTTACAATTAGTGTCGTTACGCGAAAATTAGATAATGAAAAATTAATAAATAATGAAGGAATGTAAAAAAGAATAAGTTATATCAAAATACAATTATTGACAAATAATACGATAATAAGATTGATATTATTATAAAATTAAATAAGAAACATAGAAGCAATATAATAGAAGCAATATGGGGGGGGGGGGGTACAATGTGATGAAACTCGAATTATGCTTCTCTCTCCATTCAAACTATAAATGTCCTCACCAGAAACCGAACAGTGTGTCGGTATAACCTGATAAAAAAAAATTAATCCAACTTATCGTTCGTGTTATCGCGATTTTTGAATCATCTCCTAAAAAAATTATTTAATCTTCTTGACGTTTTTCCCACGTCCATAATTTTTATTTCGCTATACGTATTATTTCTAGACGTCGAGTGGATATTTATACATCCTGGTAGCGTGGGGAGGTAGGGACGAGCGTATATTTATAAGCTGCGCGCACGAAAGTAAGAGCAACGAGATAGGGTTGCGTCGCGTTGCAATGCGAGAGACCGAGCCGAAAGGATTCTCGGAAAGCTCGCTTTCGCGAAAGCCCAATGACCGGGAAAGGAGACGAAAGTCTATCCAATGCGCAAACGACACCGGCCGGTTCATATTCCGAGAGACTGCGGGGCTTAGAACGCTCGGTGGCCTGTCGCTACGAATGATCCATGTCAACCTGGCCACCCGGTTGCTGCGAAACTTTATTAAACCAATTAGGCGTCATCCTATCGCTCGGCCATAAACGATTCTCGACGCGAATATTTCAGGTTAACGGCGCGCGAATTAACCGATGGAGATGCCGTATGGAGAAGCTCGAGCGACATTCGAATACCGATTTTCGAAACGTCTTTATTTTTATATTTCTCGTTAATTCGATCGAATAGAGATTTAACGAAACCGATCAATTCTTCAATTTGGATATCGTACGACTTTTTTTTTACTCGATCGACGTCGAACGTGAGAATAGAATGGATTTGGAAAATTATTATCTGGAAAGAAATAAAATATTATTTTTAAATACTTTCATGGTCTGTTGATAAATTCGAAAAAGTTTTTATTTTTCATTTACGAAATATCGTCGGGAAAACATAAAATTATTAATACTATAATATTACAATTGTTATATAAATAATTAATTATTTCATTGACATTATAATATGTCACGAATAAATAATAAAACAAAGAATTTGTTTTCTTTCATTGTTTTTCAATAAGAGGCGTTTTCCCGGACTCAAGGTCAGTCCAAAGGATGAATTTCCACATTATTACCTGGCAAGGATTCCCGACTGACCCCGTAGGTCAGTTGCTTAATCCCAATTACATCGGATTTAGTCGTCAATTACAATTTTCTTGTTAATTGGCGTGAGTCAGAGGTCACGCAACGGGAATATCTTTCGTTCGCCTTCTGTATTAAAGTACGAGCCTACGTGCCTGCGTCTCTTTCAATATTCTCGTTCCTCGCTCACGGAGTGCCACAAGAGGAGGGAGCTTTCGAGTATTAGCTTCGGGTGAGTACCAGAGGACGAGATATCTCAGCTCGCTTCCTTCTCCCAGCGTGATTTAATTAAAGGATTATGTTAATTAATTAAAGCCTGGCTCGAATGGCCAACGCTCACACAAACGTATATATATATATATAGAGAGAGAGAGAGAGAGATACGTGTACAAGTACGTAAGTAATTAAGGTCGAGAAAGCTTTCCTAGGCTCTCCTTATTACCCCGAGAAGCTACGATAACATTCCTACCACGAGATGGCTGTGGGAACGATGATTCGCAAAATTCTCCAAGCTCCGATCACTTTCTCTACCTCTCAACCCGTTGCTTGCCCAGAAGGGGTTGAAAAATAAATATTCATTTTGCCATTAGCCGTATTAACGCGAACCCCTGATTTAATCGCGTTTCGTATTTCTTTCGAGATTAAGGGATGAAGCAGGTGAATGAAATTCCACCCTTGAGAAAAATCAAATCAAATTAATACAGAGAATAAAAATAAGGAGAAGGGTTGTTGGAAGGTTACGGAGTTAGTATATCGCGTAAAATGGAACGATGAATCGCGCGATGCGATGTTCAATCAAAATTCTACACCAGACCAGGGAAGCTGCTATAATCGAGGGCCAACAATCGTAATCACGGAACTCGTAGCTCGTACACGTATAATATCGATGAGGCGATAAGGGGGTTGGATAAAAGATCCTGCTGTATCTAGCAGCAACAGCATCCAAGGCTAACGACCAAACACCTTTCTCCCGTGTCGATACGAGAGGTGACGAGAACGTCACGTATAGTTACAAAAAAAAAAAAAAAAAACAGCGCTTTGCAAAATATAGACAACCGAGGAATTTTTCAATCGCGAGAACCGATAATAAACGCAAGGCCATCTTGAACTTTCATGCGACGATAAGAAAGATAAAAATCCATTGGAATCGTCTCTCTTATAATTCTACTGGAATAATTTCTCTCTCGTTAAAATAAAATCGCGATAGAATTTTCTATCGTGGCAAAAGTTGAAATCTGACCGCGAAATAGGGGTAGTAAAATTGTACCCCCTGGTGACAGTTTGGAACGAGCGTCGTTTGTAAATTTACTGAAACTCGCGTCGCGATTTGAATATCGTCTCATCTTCGTGATCGTCTTAGCACTTAGAGACAAATTCTATCGTAGGGTAAGCGTCGTTGGTGGCGCGTCGAGGTAAACACGAGAAATTCTATCTTCGAGATTGTCTCGTCGTTGCGTTTCTGCCTCGTTACTTCCTATTTCACGGTTACGCGTGGAAGTTAAGGAAATATTCTTAATGCGTCGTGAATGGAAGGCTTAGGCCTCGATCGCTGGAAATAAGGATAAGGACGATGAGCGTCCTCGTGTGTGGTCGGCAATCACGTCTCTACCTTATCGACGCTCGTTTCTTATCACCGTTGACTTGACGGGAAACAAATAGAAAAAAAGATGGCTCTTCGTAACATGTGGAATATTCGCTGCGGGAGGCACTCGATCCTTTCGTCGTCCTTTTTCCTCGTCTTCTTATCGCCGAAGAGTCTTCTCCTTTGGAAATTATGATACCGAGCGAATCGCCGATCTGTCGCATCGACTCGCGCGAGACAATATTTTTCGAGCGATATGTTCATATTTCATGCACGAATACGAATAGCATTTAAGATTCTTATCGTCTCGTTGATTAAGAAAACCGATGGCGTTTATTCCTCAAAGACTCGTCGCTTCTACGTAGAGGACTCATAATTCTCGTTTATTTATTTATTTTTTATCGCCCAAGGTGAAAATTATGAAATAAATAATCGCTCAATTACGCTCGTTCTAATCAACAACGAAAATAATTTAATATTTATTTAAACCAATCGGATTTCTTACCACGTGACTCGTCACATCTTCTATCCGAACGCGTAATTCTCATACTTAATTCACAGGCTGAAAATCATGAAAATTCAAGATTCTTAGGTAGTTCACGTTCGACGGATTTATTTTTAAGACTGCACATCGCGATTTCAATCCTTCGCGTTAATTACACTCGTTTCCGATCAATAGCGAAAATAATTTAATACTCATAATAAGATATTTATAGATTTTCTAAATAAAGATCGCAAGATGCGTGAGGCAGGAAAACGTGTCAAACGGGTTTCCGGTGGATACAGCGGGAAGAAGGTGAGAAGCGAGAGAGGGCTTGGTTCAAGTTGGTTTCGTCGGCATCGGCGTCGTAGAATCGGCGAGAAGAAATCGGCAAGGCGTACGATATCGGGTTTACGAGTCACGTCATCGCACGCAGGGCTATAATGCTTCTCCGTTGAGACGCTAGGGTGATGCTGTCAATGGCCGTGTGCGAAACTCACGCTGCACGATTTAGCTCGCGAACGCTCGAACCCGAGACCGTCTCGTTTTGTCCTGGTCTGGCATTCTGCAGTAAATGTCAATTAACGGAATATAAAATATAACCGTGGGATAGTGATTGATTTTGCGCCGAGATCCCCGGCACTTATTATTGCCATACGTGATACACGCGTGTGTCAAATACGCGCATGCGCGCGAGCGCGCGAGAGAGAGAGAGAGAGAGGGCGAGGAAGAGATCTACCGCGCAGGTCCTATCGACTCTCCGTACGCCATACAGGCGAACACCTGTTCGTGATTTACCGTATTTCACCGATAATACGGATTCTTTATCGCTTCTAATTGCAGGTAGGCATAACCTCCACCGTGCGAGTCTTATTATGCATTTGTTATTTTGTATTTCTCGAAGCACCCTCGCTGCGTGCGCGATGGGGTGCAACCCGTAAAATGCCACGGCGAGGATGTTTTCTACCAACTATACGGCTAACGATAGAGCGTGGAATTATTGCAATAACTACGCGTAGAAGGTCGGAGGTCCGATGGTCCGTTAATCACAATTTCATTTTTATTTTTCAATTCTTTATACATTTTGTTAAATCTCGTTTTATCGTTGATATTTTCTTAATTTATTAATTATTATTTTTGCGTACTTGAGCCAAAAAGAAATTATTTTGTATTACTTTGATTTATGCATTTTTATTGTTTTATTAATTAATCTATAAAAATAGTAATAATCTCTCGAGAAATAATTACGATAAGAAGATTATAATTCATTAATGACTTCGTCCAATCAAAATTTATAGACGAACGAACGAAAGTTTTTCGGTAAGAAAATTATCACGTTCGATGAAAAAAAGTGAGATTATCTCTCGCGTATCGTTCCTCGTGCATGTCCGTAACTCGTTTCTTTCCCTCGATCGTGGCGTTAGCTCCCTCTCGTCGTATCTTTTTCCACAGATTCCCAGCTGTTGGACACCACCTGTCGTATCGCCCTTTTCGCACCGTTTAACGCCACCCACGTGACGCGAACCTCGCATCGCCTCCGACAAGAACACGTCGTACGTTCCTGTACGCGTATGCTTCCCTCCCTCGAACGTCTACGGGCACACCGCCATCCAGACCCAACCCCTCCATCCTCTTCTTCATATATGCAGTACCTTCCACTTGCTTGACGCTAATCACTAAGCATACGTCGGCAATAACGGTTTAGCCACGAGCGTTATGCGCGTACCAAGGAAGATTTAGTGCGTTGGTATAACGCTTTAGGCCGATATATAGATATAGTGACAGGCAGGAGGGATGTTGCGAGCGACGATAATTCACGTTGTGTTGATTTTCCAACTCATCCAAAGTTATTATTGAAATGATCGTAAAAATAATGCTCGCTTCGAGTTTAAAGAAATAAACGAATAGAAGAAAGAAAAAAAAAAGAAGAGGAACAAGAAAATGGCGCATCGCTGCCAATTTTATCGTCGCGTTATTACCGCTATGCGCGAGATCAGAAAGAATTAGGATTTGCGCGACGCCGACGCGAGAGAAATTCTCGAAGCGAGTGAATAAGAAGAAAATAAAAAAAACAAGAGGGTGAACAAAAATTGTAAAAGTCGGTGAGAAGCAAAGAGAGGCGTGGCACGGAAGATATAAATCCGTGAATTTTATGACCCCTCCGACTGGCGTTTACGATTACCCGGACGAGCAAGCTGCTGTTGCTTTTTCACCCGCTACGACTACAACGTTTGATCATTCGGGATCAAAGATTAGTATCGATTGTAACGAGTACCACGGATTCCACCTGCCTTCGTCGACATCGTTGCAATTTTCTTCATCGAAATGGCTTCCTCGCGGTTTTCAATCATTTCACACCAGAACTCAAAGATCATGCTTGTCGTTGGCCCCGATCAATTTTCTTCGCGTTCGTATCATAATTTAATCGTTTGATAATTCATATAATAATAATGATAATAATAATGAATTATTGTTATTACGAAAACAATGGACTCCTTTATTCCAAATTGCCGCCTAAATGAACAATTTTTTATGACAAAGATAAGAAAAATATGGCAACGACGTTCATGAGAATTCGCCAGGTCGAATTCTTCAACGTTTCGTATCGATTTCGATCGATTACCGGTTTAAATTGTTTTCCGTCTTTCGAGATTATCGAAGTAGAGGCTGTGCGCATAAAGGGCGATAAACAACGATGAATGCTCTTTTGTGTTCGAAGCGTATACACGACGAGGAAGCTACGCTTCCGCAAGATGTTCGCGCGGGCGACCAGGCAAATTTATCGACACGGGTTTTTCGTTATCCTATGTAATTGCCGTACGAACGGAGAGAAAAGAAAGAAAAGAAATGAAAGAAAAGAAAAAAAGGAAAACGCGAGATGAAAGAAGAGAAGAGAGATAAATGATCGATGCTTTCAGCGGTAGGCAACGATCTATGGCATCGTTGTACGGTATTACGGGGTCGGGATCGCGAGAAGCGAGGTGGAGAGAACCGAACACTTATCCTCACCGCACACACTATTAACTAGAACTGGCATTATCCTGACGTCACGATGCTGTCGGCTATTCGCTCGATTAGACTCGACCCGATCGCACACGGGGCCTTGCAAAGGAAGGAGTTAGTATCATCACGTCTCTTACGACACGAAGAACCGGAGAGAGCGACAGCGAGAGAGAGAAAGAGAGAGAGAGAGAGAGACGTCGAACAGGGTTCCTCGGTCCAGCACTTCAGTCCCTCCTCAACCTCTTGCCTCATTCTCGTCCCTTCCTCTTATTTCTTCCTCCTCCTTCCCCCTCCTCTTGGTTATTCTCAGAACGTAATCTCGCGAAGGGTTAAGCGTTCGTGCGAGTGTATACGAATAGAGGCAGAGAGAGAGACAGAGACAGAGAGAGAGAGAGAGAGTGATGCCGGAGAAAGGATGAGAAATATCGAGGATGCTTTCTCACTTCGTAACTACGAGACGCTCACGCGAATCATTAATCCTCGGGGCAAGAGCAACGCGCCACACCGGCTCTCTCTCTCTCTCTCGTCGTTGGTACCGACCTCTTTGCAACTCTCGACGGATATCTATAGGCACCGTAACCCACCTGTGTGATTATAATTTTTCTTAACAACACCCCTTTCCAACCCTTCTCGTACTCCCGACCGGTCCTTCCTCTCGCTGAGGTCCCTTTTGTCTTACACACCGGTGACACCCACGCCACGTGCTCACCGGAGTCACGTGACCCGCGAGGCTCCGAGCGAACGACAAAATGGCCCCG
Source organism: Netelia virgata (assembly GCA_951802705.1). Lineage (NCBI taxonomy): Eukaryota > Metazoa > Arthropoda > Insecta > Hymenoptera > Ichneumonidae > Netelia > Netelia virgata. The sequence goes on along the minus strand of OX637866.1, from coordinate 40,268,224 downwards.
GGGACAAGATGAACGTCTATCGACGAGTCCAGGATCGTCAGGGGTGGTCGTTATGCTCGAGGGATGGAAACGATCCAGGTCGTGCATAACGGAAGAAATTTCTTTCCATTCTTTTTCAGATTTGTTTATAGCGTTTCGCGTTTTATCGAGGAACCGGGGTGCGAGCCCGCGAGGGGTGAAAGGTGCCAATTTCAAGCTTACGAGAATTGCACGATCGTAGCTCTCTCGGATCGGTAAAATTCCTCGAGCACCGTATTATACGAATCCTTCGGCCGCGATCGGAGGATTCTTTATGTCGGTGAATATTCTTCTAAGTTTATATAACGTATAAATAAAATTTGCAAAACGCACATATCGCTAGCGGTACATAACGATCCGGCGACATGGTACTCGAGGCTTCGAACGGGTTACGCGCGGTCGCGGAATAGCAAAGAAATCGGATGATACGCGAGAAATCGAGATAGAATCCGCGACGCTCGCACGCTCGCCGTCCTCCCTCCCACCGTCCCTCCCTCTCGCTCTTCGTTTCACTATCGCCCCGGGTGAATCATTTCAGTTGCAGTTTGCGATTCACCGCTCGATCGGTAATGCGTTCACGGTGGATTAGATACGCGCTCGCGTCTCTTCGCTCTTGGATCGACACGAGCGATGAAACGAAGGATAGTACGGTTAGCACGTACCTCGCTGAGAAGACGTTCACGGGCCGACCCATAGCGAGTTGTCGCACCGATCGGTAACACCGTTACCTGTTTTATCGACTGCGTTTTTTTCAAAGCTTACCGTTTCTTTGCCCCATCGACGATATCGAAGTTTTAAGAAGAATAAAAGTGTACGATCAATTTCAGGATCGATGGGGTTTTGTAGAAATTAAATAGCAGGGGATGAAATCATCCCTATACTTTATAAATTTATTTGTTTTATAAAAGTATTTTACTTCAATGATATTTGACCTTCGAGAATAAAGAAAGTTGTAGGGGATGATTTTTTTCACCCTTTTTACAAAACTACAATTCTTTCGCGGAATTTTGGTTCGCGACGCCTCGCAGTCGTGACGATTACAACGCGCATACGTCGAAGAATACTGCAAAGAGGAGACGTAGAGAAGAGCGAAAACGTTATTTAGTTTCGGTAGCAAAATTAGATTTTCGAGTCATTCCGTCGAGGGCAGAATGACTAACGTTCGCCAGACACCTTCATCAAGATACCATCCGTCGTGTATGGTAAACTATCATGCTCGTTGTAGAAAGCGAGAGGGAGAGAAAGAGAAAGACAGAAAAACAAAAAGAGAGAGAGAGAGAGAAAGAAAGGGAGAGAGAGAAAACGAGGGTAAAACAGGGTAAAAGAGGATGAGAGAGGGAGAGGGCTTCTTCCGATCTTTCTCACTTTTCCTTCATACGCTCCTTCTTTACTCCATTAACATATTTCACTCCTTAATTTATACCGAGCTGCGAAGCACGCGGCCGTTTCACGGGGCATTAGTGGTAAGACGAATCTTCGAGGAACGAACAGATATATAGAGACGAGCTTGCGGCTGTGACGTGTGTACTTTGTTGGATTCTCGCTTGCGCAAACATCCCTCGTTCGCCACTCTTGCAACTCGCTCATTCTCGTTCGGATTGTTATTGCACGCATTCGCTTAAAATTGTACGTAAGCTTCGCCTCTCGTATTGTCACGTACAAAAGACGTTGAATTTACGAGCTTTTTGTTTTAATTGATTTTTTTTTTTGTAACATCGACTTTGAGGAAAAGAGTAAATTATTTTTATTGCGCACGACGTATTTACGAATTTTTACCACGTCGTAATACGAAGAACAACTCGAGTACCACGCTCGAGTGCCGAATGGAGCCGAGTACACACCATTAGCCCCATTTTCGTTGCTGTTCGCGTTCATTGCCGGCGATTCTCGACACGTTGTTCTCTTTAAATTACGTCCAATTTATGAAAACTTTTTTTTCTCCTCGGAGTATGAAAAAATACACGGGTGAATCATCCTAGAGCTGGGTAAAAGGTCGTCGACACGTATGATGATATGAAATAAACGAGCTTTATAGCGAATCGTCTTTTTTGTATTTTTGATAAGAAAAATTTAATTTCTAAATTGTTTTTTTTTTAATAAAGCATCGAGTCAAGCACGGATGAAAAACAGTTGTCACGATTATAACGTAATTAATAAGCGAATTAATTAACACGTAATTCAAACTGAATTGAAAAATATTAAAAATAAATTATTTAACAAAACAACGATCTAATCTATTCCAATGATGACAAATTTATTAAAAATATCCATCGATTATCCTATCTTGCCTAATTATTAAAAAAAAAAACTTGAATGATTTAAAAAATGTTCGATTCAACATTTGCTCGATTCAATCATTAAAAATTTAATTATCCCGCTGCTCGTTAACAAAGACTAAGAATATTTTTGCGTATCTCGTGTTTCAATAGCTCGTATTTAATAGTCGTTACGTTCCCGGCACTATCATAGTCGACGTACTTTCTCACGAAAACAAAAGACGTCGCTAAAGCTTCTCGTTCGTAACGTTATACGCTGCTAGACGAAGAATTCGCGAAGCGAGCCAACATGGCGCGAGGCATCGCGAGAAGAACGAACGGCGTTGTAATGAAGGCAGGCAATTTGTTTCTCCAGAGGGCGAGGAAGCATCCAGTCGAGACGTCCAGCAATGCGGATAATTAGGCGTGACACCGCGGCGAGGCGAAATGGCTCGTGTCGAAGTGCGCCAAATAGTCGAGCGCTCTCTTGCTCTCTCGTCATAATAAGCTTCGGGGGCTCCCTCGTAATTTCCCCTCAATTAGTGTCCAGTGACGAGTTACGAGTGTCCGCAAGCTCGAGTCTCTTTGCCTTTTATTTTTTACCTCACCCTCCATTCCCCACCCCTCGACGCTCTACCGTTCTCTCCCTCTCTCTCTCTCTCTCTTTCTGTCGTAACAGTATCATCGAGCATCTCTTCCTTTCGTCGGTGCCGACTCCCACGTCCTTGAAAAGCATTGAAAGTGACAGGAGCAAAAATCCTCGACCCCGTTCGCCCGAAGCCTCGGTTTCCGTCGTTCAATTAAATAAAACGATTAATAACAATTCTCTCACGCCGAGCCATTTTCTAAAACCTTCGCTGTCCGAACGACACTCGTCTCCTCGTTGTCCGTCTCGTCGAGGTTCGTTGCGAGAGAGAGCGTGGGTCTCGTTTTGTTAAAAAAAAAAAAAAAGAAAGAAAAAATTGAAAAAGCTCAAAACGTTCTACGCAGGCTTTTAGGCCATAGCGAATTTGTAAGTGCAACGATCGAGACAGCAACGTAGGATGCTCGCTCGTTGCGCGCTATTTTCGTAACCCCCCCGTACAAATTGAAAACACACGAGAAGTGCCAGGAGCGTCGGAGACTCTTGGTGCCCGCTAATGTCGATGCACTTTTTATCTTTCGCAACGACCGCGTTCGACCAATTTCGTCATTATTGATTTCCTTCCCTTACGTCTCGGTGAACGTCGTTTACGTCTCCTTATAAACCTCTTTTACATCATTACGTAATTTACTTCGTTCACGCTTTCTACGTATTTTCCATCTTGACCAGCGTACCCGGCAGCTTCGAGAATTACGCCGGGCTATCTACTTAGAATGACGGGGGGAAAAAACGATTTTTTAATCGTAAATTAAAAAAAAGGAATTTCTAATTGGTAACGTTGCGATCGATCGCCCGTTGGTCGAAATATATTGCCATAAAACAAACAAATAATTGAACTTGTCGAATCTGCGGTCGCCGGTTTACGAAACAAACATTTATGCATTCGAACTAAATAATAGCTTCGTTTAACAATTAATCGGTTCGGCGAATCGACGTATCACATTCGGTAACGAAATATCTCGTTGCGCCGACGAAAATTGCATTTCATCCGTCCGTAAACCGCAGATTCGATAATTCCAACAATTGTTTGTACATCGCGATGATATTTTATTATTATTATTATTATTTATTATGATTTATTAATAATAATTGTTAATTATTTCGACCAAGAGTAATTAATTTTGAGAAATATTGCGTCGAGCCTGCGACTGATGCAAATTGCATTCTTCGTCGAGGTACCAGATCTCATAGATCAGTCCGGTGGTGAAAAGAATTGCGAAGAAAAAATGCCACAATGGACTATTGGAGGAGATAATCGTCGTCGGTGACGAGAATCGCGAGAGTTTCAGACTAAACATGTCCGTTCGCGGTATCGAGGCTGAGAGAAGCGAGAAAAAGAGGATAAGAGCAGGCTGGTGATATGGAGAGGGATATGGGGAGGATGCGAGGGGTGAGGGGAGTATAATGAGCTCGGCGAAAGAGACACCATCGTTGCAGCCGGAGAGTACGTCGAGCGTCAAGTGCTAATTGGGTCCTCTTTTTCTCTCCTCCTTCCTCTCTTTCTTGTTTATCTTATACTTCTTCGTTGCTCTCTCGTTCAGCTGCGTCGAACGATTCCGCGAGATTTCTCTCATTTTCGCACAAGAGAGAAAATATTCCAAGATACTCGAAAAAAAAACAAAAAAAAAAAACAAAAAAAAACAGAGTGGCGGATGTATCTAGTTAGGTATCTACAGAGCTGTCGGAGTCTTCGCGTGGTCGAAGAACGTCGGGAAAGCGACGTAACACTCGTACTTCGTTGGCTATCGAAAAGGGTGTCTCGACCTTATTCAAGGACATTCAGAGGTCGCGTTGCAGTAATTTATGTAAATTGTTCACCTCGATTCCTATTTATAGGACAAAGTGAGATTACGACGGTTCAATGCAACTCCCCAACTTTCGAACCCCCAAACTCGAAGCTCCAAATAATTTCGATTTATAAGAATGAAATTTTGCAGAGAAACAAATAAAAAATATCTATTTCAATAAAACCATAAACAAGACAAAAATTCTTGTTTATTTTTTTATTAATCTTTTTAAATATCTTCATTTTATTAAAATTTTTTTGATATTTTTCTTGAAATTCATTTTAAACTGTTATCGCTAGAGGAGATTGGACATTTGCATTTACCAAGGTGATGAACGCTTATCTTTTTAACCTTGCTTATTCTCTCCCTTTCCCTCTTTCTTTCAGCGTAGCTAAAAGTAAGAGGTGAAAGAGATAGGCAGGAAGCCTCGCGTGGCTCGCACTCATGACGGACGCGTTGTTGCACTCGGTGTCATCGAGCCTGTTCGTCAGTCCTCGCCTTGCTTGTTGCTTCATCCTCTATTACTACTCGTCCGCTCCCTCGCCTCACCATATTCTTCCTCATCCTTTTATTTTCATCCCTCATCGTCGGTGTCTGGATTCTATCGCGCCATCGCCTCGCTGGCGCCTCGTCGAGATTCTTCCCCCTCTCTTCCTTCTTTACCACTACTCTTCTCTTCTCTTCTCTGTACATGACACATATCTATATACATATAAGTATATTGTTCATTGTACAAAGAACCAATATACATATATATATACGTCTGTAGTGAATCTCGACGATGTCAACGTCAACGGGTGTGCAACATACACGCATTCGTCGCATAATTGCCACACACTCGTTGCACAGAGTCGTCGAGGAGAGGCCAGGCATTGTCTTGATTTTCTCGCTGTTCTTGCAGACACTCTTCTTGCAGGCACTCGCATATTATGGCAAACGTTACGTCGAAAGTTCGATCTCGAGGTACAAAGGGGTAATGCGAGTCAGCCAAGAATTTGAGTGTCTCGGGTAAAAAGAAATATCGCAATCTAAACACGATTATTAAATATGAGAATATCCGCCCGGTATTATTAAGAGTGATAAAAATTAGAATTACGAAGGAATATTGGCAATTGGGTATTTTGCTCAAGGTTAGGACGACCTTGAAATATAATATTGACTTTGGCCATCGTTTAAAATCAGTTTTGAACTCGTTTTCCCCTTCGAGTGACCCGTATTACCCCGAGCTCGAAAAAAACGACGGTCGCGATGGCGAGAGTGCGCATGCTTGAAAGAGCACTCCACTGCGGTGTGTATTTCCGGCGACAGCTATTTATAAAGCTAAGAAGCTCGTACTAAAGAGAGAGAGAGAGAGAGAGAGAGAGAGAGAGAGAGAGGGAGAGGGATGTATAATACACGGTGATATGTGTGCCCCGTGGCCGAGAGGCATGTACAGCGTTGGAACGGGTCATAGGACACACCCAGAGCTATGCTTGAAATGTGACGCTGGGTGGAGCATGACACGCTATCGTAGGTACTTTCGATCCATCCAATTTATAAAACATAAAAAGAAAACGAACAAAAAAAAAGGAAGAAGAAAAAAATAACAACGAAGGTAAAGATAAAGAACGACTTCTTCATTTATTCGTTACACGACGTTATTTCGGTCGAGAAGTGATAAGAAATAGAAAAGTTAAAAGCATATGTATACGTGACGGAAAAATAATAATTTACGATAAGAAAAGTGACGGGTGGAAAAAAGTACATAGGCCGGAGAATGATTCGAAACGGTACCAAGCAAATGTCAGATAAAATGACTAGGTTTTTATTTTTCCGAGGATTATAGCAGGAAATCGACTTCCCACGCGGTAAAGGCGAGACGAGTCGAGTGGTTCGACGAGACGAGAGATAAACGAGGCTTAGTAGGCCCTGATCCGCTAACCGAAATTTATCGGCTTCTTTAAACGAGTTTTTGTAACGCATCGTGAGGACCGGTGGACCCTGCGGGCCTTGTTCCGTTGTACGAGACTCGTTTCGGCGGGGAGGGAGGGATCTATCGCTCAATATCGATACGTCTCGTTAGCGCGACACTTCTTAATTGCTCGTCACATAACTGTGGTTTACGAGGGTAGAGGGGCGGAAAGCTGAAGTCGAAAACACTCGTCTCGCTTTGCCTCGGGACGAAACGTTCGAATAATTATCGATTCGATCCTTTCTTTTTTTTATCGATCGCGATCCATACCGAAGTAGGTAAGAGACCTCCCTTTCGTCACAGCTGTCAATTATCGTGCGGATCGTATTCTCTTTTCAAAGATCGAAATATTCGATAAATTTGTGAGTAAAAATGGGAACGTTGTTTCTGGGATCGCCGACCTTAGTTCGAGATTTTTCGAATTTTGGCGCGACGTTTGTCTCTTGTCGTTTAATCAACCGCTTCGTCATATAGGCAGTAAACGTTGTCGTAGAGAAGGAACATTCGCAAGTTGCGAGTATAGCAAGCTCGGTGCCAAAATTAGTTTTGCGACGTTGCCAGGCAGCGTTCCTGCGAATATTCAATCCACGCAACGAGCGGTAAAACTGCTCTCTTGTACCTTCGGTCTCGTGTTATCCAATTAAACGTTGCATCGAATTTGTCTTATCGAAATATGTTTAAAATGCAAAATAATGGTATCTTGAACGATTGATAAAAATTATTGGTCCGACAAACGTCCCGTGAATATCAATGGTTTCGCTGATTCAGTTCCCCCTTTCGATCGCCCCTCGCTCGCGAAAAACGTCTCCGCTCCGAAGCATCGAGGAGCTTGATTAATCCCCCGGTAATTAGTTACCGTTGCAACCGCGAGTTACAGATATTATTATGCTAATTACGTCGTCGACGTTGAGTAATCGGTTGCACGTGGAGCTTCGGCGCGGCACGCAGCCCACATATCTTCGGAATGTACGGTCTTGTTGATGCTGCGGCTGCTGCCGAGGCTCGTGTACGTACGTGGCATTATCGCATCGCTCATTCCTGTTTGGCCGGATTCATTTGTATCTTGGATCTTCGTCGATTCCGTTTACGAATCGTTGATTAAAAGATAAACAGCGAACGTAAATTAAGCAAAGTGAAATACGAGAATTTTTTTTTACGTTGGTTAGCATTTTTGGCAACAGCTAGGAAGGTTCCGATGTTGAGAATATTTTTTTTTTTTTCTACGAGGGTCGAAGGAGCGCAGTGAAGGACTTCCATCGGTCTTCTCTCGTTCGTTCGTCCATTTGTACCCAGCTGCAGAACGAAGAGTACATAAGAAGGACAAGGATAAAATGAGGCTAACCGCGATAAAGAGGAGTACCGAAGGGGCCGGGCCCAGTAGGCCCGTGGTGATGGCTGCTTGTTTAAGCCCTCACAAGCCGCAAAAATTATTCTTCCGTGCAACCGCATGCGCTCTCTCTCTCTCTCTCTCTCTCTCTCGTCCAGCTCCTCTACCCTCGGATTTCTCATCTTTCACCCACTCTTTCTTTCGCTTCTTAGCCAAGTCCCTGTAGTATATACGAGATTGCGTAATGGCCGCACTGGAGAATCACGCTCCACCTGAGTTGCAAAATTCTGCCACCAGAGGGTACGATGTATCGGGCTCAACGCGACGTTGAGCCATAGCAAGTTTGCAAACGATATCCCATCGATCCGGTGCAATAATAAAGAAAGAAAAAGAAGTCGATAAGAAATTGGACCATATGTCGTGCCTTGGGCTCGAGCGAAGAGAATCGGCAGAGTCGATTCACTTGGGGAATCGAGATATCTTACCTCGGTTTGTGCGCCCGTACCTCCTGAGACCAAATTCTCTCGATGGTATAACGAAACCGCGAGATCGAATTCCGCGAGTCTCCGTGGGTGCGCTTTATCCTCACTGGAAAAGAGGGGAGAGAAAGAGAGGCTCCTCTCTCGCTGTGTGATGCGACGGCATGGACGAGCAAATATCAACCGCAAATACGCTATCCTCATTTTTTTGCAATGGCTCTCGAGGGGATCGAGCGGATCTCGGGTGAACGATCTGGGTTGCACGACAAGACTGTTTTGCTTTTGGCTCTTGCTCCACCGATCGTCGGATCATCGGCCCTAAGGTCCACGAACCAACGACCCAACTTCGGCCCAGCCTCCATATATTATATATATATATATATATATATATATATATATATATATATATACACACATACATTATTTATACGTTATATATTCACCGAACGCCGTCGTGAGCGGTAATTGACTTTTAATCGGTTCGAACGAGCTTCGTGCTGAATCTCCCCCTATATCCATTGCCGATGAGCCCAAGACCCGTCGAAGCGGAAGGCAGAAAGTTCTGGCCGGGGGCCTCTTCTCGATCGGGCGAGAATGAAGTAATAAAGGGTGGGCCCACGAACCCCCGGACCGATCGATCGATCGATCGGCGACCGTCGAGCATGGCGTGGCTGTACTTCCCGTCAGTGGGCGCTCTTCCCATTACTTTGATCGGCAGCATGCATTCAAGTAGAGTGGAGTCTTTCATAAGTCGACAGCTCGTAACCGAGTCCCATTTCGTAACCCTCGTCGAATCGATTGATTTTTTCACTTTCGCGAAATTTTTTTGAGAAATTTGACCGAGACGTTGTTCTTCATAGTTCGTGCTCTTCATGGAGTCTTGACGATCACAACTGATTGATCGCTAATCGAAATTCGCAAATCTACAATTGTTACTAAAATTGATAAAAAATCGGTAACCGATTTTCCACTTTCATTCAAACAATTCGATAGTCTCGTTAATAGTCTTGTTATCGACTCCAAAGTGAACTTATGTGTGACTTAACTGTATATGAAATATCACGAGTCGATGATTCGTCTCCTTTTGCTTCTGCTGCTCCCCCAACCTACACTTGTTCCTGCCCACTTCGAATCAAATTGGTATTTAACAGTTTTATGTTCCCCGAACACGAGCCCGGCTTTCTTTCCTTTTGCACATCTCCTTCGCGACTTCTTTACCCTACACGAGGATCTTCGATGGTTGAAACGAGGCACGATCCTAAGAACGTTCCGTTTTCTTGTCCGGGCAAACTAATAAAAATAAACGATTATTGTTCGATTGTATTTATACATACGATCCGGAGATGGTGGAACAGGAAATGCGAAGAAAGACAGAACCAAAGAGGTGATTTGGAACGCAGTTCTTATCCTGACGCTTGGGTACGTAAGGGCCCAAACCTGTTTTCAGATGGTAGAACGAGAGGCAACGCTTGGCATCGGCCAACAGCGAGCAACGTTCATCGATCATCCATTGAAATGTAACTCTTGGCATTTTGTAATTAACGACTCCGCTCAGGCATGGGTCTTCGGGTTGTCCGTTGCATAAGACAGCTTCGAGCTTAGCCTTCGTTCGGAATACAGATGGAATATTATGATATGTATATTGTAATAAAATAAATAAGAAAATTATCGATGGAAATTTCAGACGAACGAAAAATAAAGACAAAGAACATTTTGCGCTTGCAAAAAGTGCTTCAACGCTGTAAAAAAAACGGTATGGAAAATTAAACGCGACTCGATACAAAACGAAAGCGATTTTAATCCAGATGTAGCGTCTAGTCTAATTTATTCCGGTTCGCGAGAGAGGAAAAAAAGTTGGACGTATCGAGAGGGGAGAATCGAAGAGCTACCCGAAAAGTCGAGAAGATTATCGAGAAATCGAGTACCTGTACACAATGTACCGAACGCTATAGACACTCGATTCTCCGATGGTCCGTGACACGAGTGTCGTCACATATACCGGTTCTCTACTTTTTTCGTGAAATTTGTTTCATTCGACCATCGGCCGTTTCATCACGGTAACATGTACCCTCTTATAAATACATTCATGCACATTATCGTGTATAAAACGTATTAACGGATGAACGAAAAAAATCAATTAAACAAGGACGAAATAATTATATTTAGGGGTAGTTGGTCTTGCAAGAAGGAAACTGTGGCCTTTTTTTAACCGAGGGAAAACCGTGCCACTTATGCAATATTTCAGTCACGAGAACAAGAGCCCCTGAGATACGTAGAAAGAATGATCTTGATCGGCATTGTCGAAGGTAGAGAGTGGAGGAGAAAACCTCGAGAACCTCTTCGCTTTCTTCAGTCACGATGGATTCTTTTCTCGAGTACTCGAGATCGCGCGCGCGCGCGCGAGCATTCGCTCTTTCCACCAACGATGGAACGAGAAAGAGCCACCCTTTTTTTCTTCTCTGGTCGCCTTTATTCTCTCCAGCCCCCTCCACCGCTCTCACCTCTGTAGTGCTCGTAAAAAGCCACCCTCGCGGCCATGACCGTGCACAGGATCGTCGGTAGTTCTCTTTTTTCCCCGGAAAATCGGCTTTACGAATTTAATCGCTCGACTTGTCGAGAAGACTTTGTGGTCGATTGCCGGATGGGGTGAAAACTACCCTGACCAAATATCGGTCAATGCTGAAGTACCTCGGGGTCATCGGACAATGACCGGAGGGTTTACAACCACTTGAATATTTACCTACTGTTTCTCGTTCAAAAGTTCTTTACTCGTACGTTCGTATTTTTGACCTTCGCGTGGCTTTAAAAAAAAAAAAAGAAACATTTATGGTAATCAACGACAAACATCAGATTCTCATGAATAATATTTCCTTGAATCGGAAAAAAAAGATTGGAAGAATCGCGAATCCGCGAAACGATTAATTAGTAATGAGGAAGCAATGCTGAAGAACGTTGTTGCCCCCTGGTGGCAGGGACACGTGCGATTAAGAACAACCATGAAGAGGAATGAAGAACAACGATCAATTCCACCGAATAATGGGTATCAGGTGCAGAGGGAGCCAGCGGCGTTGAAGGATCCCCGAAACGGACAAAGAAATATAAAAGAGGAAGAAGATGAACAAGAAAAAGAACCAAGAGCGCAAATGGGAGAGTGAAGATCGAGACGGGCAGCGAGGCTCGGACAAAACGAGACGCGGAAGAAAAAAGCAAAATAAAAGAGGACTGCGAAGAAAAGGACTGTGGCAGACTGTCGGTGAATTTTCAAACGTCAAAAACACGTGATTGTGCACAGTGTTTAAATGCTTTCGCTTATTAATTTCCAAGATTGGGAGGAATGTTTATGATTTTCATATTTTATAGAAAATTGGCAATGAAAATCTACTCAAATAAATCGTAACACGTGTGCTTTTGTATCTTTGAATTAAACGCTGGTGGTTCGAGGACTTACAATTTTGAAGCTGTGCACATTTTTTTACAAAATTTTGATAATCGAGGATGTTTTTTGCGATAAATCGACGATACTGTAAATGGTAAAAAATGATAAGTTTCGTATCGACGATTCACTCAGGGTCGAAATAGGAGAATGAAGCCACGGGCACGTTCCATTATAGCGCGATCAATGACACGCACACGCGAACAACCCGGTGTGTGCTTTATTACGCCATAGAGCAAGGTCACTAATAAACCCCCTCGACGTCGTGCCATATAATGGTCCCAGTGCGATCGAGAGTCTTTGGTAAACATGTATGTATATCGGAATCGTTCTCTCCTCCCTTGTCCGCAGGGGTTGAAACGTATAAAGAGTCTCTCCCTCTCCCCGAATCGATTCTTGTACCGACGTCGATGGTGGGGATAATCGATTAATATCAATAGAATTATGGTACGTGCGGTCTATCGGTAAGGACCAGGTTGGAATAAAATAGATTAGGGGTTGATACAATCGTGTTGTGTGTATTATTGGCTAGTACGTGTTCTTCCCAGGATTTTAAGGTTTGTTAAAAAGGGTTCAAGGGTCCAAAGTAAATAATGAACTTTTATAGGTCATAAGGGTCATTTTTGTTACAAAGGAAGCCTCGATTTATTATACGATAGAACGAACTGCCAAAGACTCTGAAAAATTGAAAACTCAGCTGCTTCTGTGATTTTTACAAAAAACGATCACGACTCGATACTTTCTTAGGTCGACCATATTTTCTTCGTCTTCGAGGGTCGATTCAATATTGCCAAACGGTTTCTATTGCCATCTCACTGTTGCTTCGATATTCCGATTAATGGTGCAATATCACACATACACACACAGAATCTCACTCCTTCCAGACTGTGCCTCAGTTTCCTGAATCCTCCTCGTTGTAGTATTGTTGGGTTTTGTACACATATTCTGTTTGTTCCTGGCAACAATGGCCTCACCCCGGGTCGTCCCAATAGCTCAGGACTGAGAATATCGATGAGCGATCGGTGGTGGGTTTTCATTGTTGTCATCGGGTATCGACAATGACTGGTAGGGACGGTGCAAAAGGGTGAAAAATAGAGGAATAAATGGTGGGCAGGTTGCGTGTAACGTTGGTGTATATATCACCTTCTCTCTCTCTCTCTCTCTCTCTCTCTCTCGCTCTCCTTCTCTCTCCATCTATATATCGTTGAACATTTTTTGACTCTGATCGATGAATTCTTTATTTATTATCAACGATTTATGACCCTGTAAAGAAATTTTATACTATTTTCCAATTCATGCGATCGTCTCCACGCTCTTACTCTCTTTCCCCTTCTCCTCATTTATTTTTTCTCTCATCCAACTCTTGACTCGTGTGGCTCGAGCGATTTTTCATCGTAGAGGGTTGCCTCGCGGTACACGCTTTACCACGTGATCGCAGACTAGACATAAAGATGGGGTTGATGCAAGGGCGGGCGCGCGCCCGCGCGCAGACCCATGGCGTTCTTTCTCTCTCTCTCTCTCTCTCTCTCTCTCTCTCTCTGTCTCGCTTTTATTTTTTCTTCTTTTTTTTTCGAGTGCCGAACCTAAGGGGAGACAAATGAAAAGCAACGCGGACCGTGTACTGCCGAACGAGACAAAAGGGGCTGAAATGATATTGAGCGACCGCGCGAGCGAGAAGGAAACGGAAAAGCTGTAGGAAGGTGAAAGGAAACAAAACAACCGAACGGGGAGAAAGGGAAATTTATGCGCTCACCGGCGGAAACATAGTATTATATTAGATACATATATATGTAGAAACGTCTGCATACAGCGTACGCTTTCGTTTTCCATCTGTTTCTATTATCGTGGATTATTAATGTAATATGAATATGGAACGTTGGGCCTCACGCTTTTTTTTTCGTATACTCACGACGTCGACGTCGTATTCAACATTCTATATGTATATTAATGGGGTTTGAGCATGCCGACGCTGCGGGTACTGGATAAACTCAACGTCGAATCTATCACGAGAAATATACATTTTCTTTTTTTCGAAAAATATAATACGCTTGATCCGATTGTCACGTGGGTAGACGAAATTGAGAATTATGTATCGGTGTAATTTACGTCACGGCATTTTTATTATCGTCGATGCATCAGTATTTTCACCGTTAATAAAATTGTGAGTTGACATGGAAAACAATTTTTTTAAATCATTCAAAGTCTTATCCGTCCAGAAAGACAACCAGTGGCTCAACAAATTTCAAAAATTCGGGTTGGAACTATATTTCTTCTTTTTGTTATTTATTTGTAATTTTTTGATTGAAAAATCTTGACACATTTTCGTTATCGAAATATATTTGTACCGTGACCGGTTTTGAAATTTCAATAAAAAAAAAAAGCACAAGCTTAAGCGATAAGCGCAAGGTTTTTAATGGACGTGACAAACGACGAGGTGACTTCGTTCGCGACTTCGAAGTAAGAAAAAAAGAAAACGAGCAACGGAGAAGTTTTTGGCTGATGCAGATTTACATATAACGACCTCTCATAACCGAATATACGATCGGAGATACGAGCACCTTTGCGAGCAAAATTGTAACGGTTAAAGCGGGGTCGGACAGTGTCTCGACGGTACAACATTTTTTTTTGTTTTCGTATGCGCGTCCTTTTTTTCGTTTTATTTTGTTTTTTCGTCGTTGCACTTGTGCATCACGTATCATCGTCTTATCGCTAATCGACGATACACACGCGAGCCGATCGCAAGAGGGACGACGGTTCGATCGAACGATAAATCGATCAAAGTGCGCGTGCTGCGAAGGAAGAAGAAGAGAGAGAGAGAGAGAGAGAGAGAAAGAGAGAAAGAGGGCCCTCTTTCACGACACGACAGACCGGCTTGTCCACGAACCGGACGAGAGTACCGTGGCAGTTGACTAGCCGTTGGAGCCAACTCGTGTGCGTCGAGAAATAAACACGATCCACGTACCTTACCATTCATCGTGCTTGCTCGATCTCGGCCAACGATATACTCGATTTTTCCCAAGCATTTTCACCTCGAAGGCGGTTGTTTTCAACCCCCGAGGCTTTTTCAACCGTCTGGCTAGCTGTCCGCGGTCGCGGGTAAAACCTTCGTCTCGGACGCACAGACGGCGCGATGAAAGACACGCTCGGGACCCGATGCTAAGTGGACTTAATAAATACTTCATTAACGCAATTAAAAGGTGGGAAAGGTAAATTAGACCCTTTGCGTACGGTATTGACCACGGTTGTATCGGCGAAGGCTCGGATAGCACGCTTCGATTAACTGGAAACTTGCGCCTCGACCCTTCGAAGACCGCCAGCTGCGGATTATCACGTATTTTCTGTCATGTACTTTCACCCGAGAACGATCGCGCGACCACTCGGTCTACGCAACGCGCACCATGTAAGTAAACGTTTTGCGCTACGTGTACATTTTTTCTTCTTCATTCTTTCTGTTTTTATTGTACACGGTTGTGCAACACTCGCTAGAAACATTTCTTGCCACACTTTAAAGAATATAAATTATATTTTTATTTTCATTTCATTTTATATTTATTTATAAACAAGGAGGAGAATTTATGAATAATATTATATTGGCATCGTATTGGAAAATGTCAATGATTGAAAGTTATAAAAATAAAAAAATTCGTCCATTTTGTTTAATTATTATTAATAATTATTTTAACCAATAAACAAAAGTGCTTATATCGCGAATCATTCGTAGTCTTTTAATTCCGGATGGACAAATGTTCTTAAAGACGTTAGTACACCATCGATCATAATTCCATCGTAAAAATGCATTGCGCTCCGTTGTTTTTTTTCAATCCCCACGAGCAAAAGATGAATTAAATAAAAATGAAAGAAGAATTTGTACATTCTCTTGTTACTTTTTTTGTTATCGCGTTTTCATATTCTCCGGGCAACGGAGCTAGAGCGCTCTCGCTCGGACCATCAATCACGAGATGAGCCTACGTGCCGACAGGTGGACACACAACTTCAGAATTCACATATATATATATATATATATATATCGCATCTCACCCCGGCGGTAGAAGCACACATAATTGGGAGAACACCGCGTGTGTCACGGTTTGCTCTACTCGGCCGGACACACGGTCATTTATCTTGACGCGATCGACTGTTACCGATCGCGCATTCTCTCTCGTACTGAAATCTATGGAGCAAAGAGCAGGTTCGAATCGACGGGCCAACATCCGTGAAATCGTTCCGGTCGTTCGTCAACCGTTTGGCGCTCGCGGACGAGGGCGAAGGGGCTAAATCAGTTTCGTTCGACGTGCTGCACGAGCGATTTACCCCAAGCGTATCTGGAGTAGGTCGATACCCGAGATCGGTACTCAGTTACAAGGTCGATCGAAGGTCATTCGTCTGTATTCGACGAAATTTTCAAAGTTTCCTCAAGATCGTTCAAGGTTGATCACCCTCTTTCGACCTTGGAACATTCTTGAACGAAATTTTCAAGATTTTTTTCTTTTTTTCGAAAGATAACCCGATTTTCGTTTAAAAATTATAACTTTTCGTATAAATAATTCATCCTAGTGTGACAATTATGATAAATTGTTTGAGGGAGGTATGAAATTATCGCAGGAGCGAGGGATGAGATGGTCGCTCGGTGAACGAATCTCAAGTCATTATTGGCTAACGAGATCGAAGAGAGCGTAAATTTAACAAGAAGAGAGAGAGAGACAGAGATACGAAAAAAGAGTACGAGATCAAAGATGCGCGGCCATTGATAAATGCGTATAAGTATCGCGCGGTGCGCAACACGGGGACAAAACGTAGCTGCGGCAATTGCACATAGTCGAAAGAAGGGGTAGGGTTGCAAAACGTCGGCGTCGAACTCGGTGTCGAAGAAGAAGAAGAACATTGAGGCAAGAAGACGCGATCCCGGCTCGTATCCTCGTTCACCTCGAGAAGACTCCCGAGTACGAGAAGAGATCGAGTGAGATCCTGAGGGGAATCAGCGTCGACGAGCCGATACTACGGAGAGAATGAAAAGATGAAGGGAGAGAGGTAGAGAAAATATAAGGAAGGAGAGGAGAAGAGATTCTCGTGGCACGATCGTATCGCGGGAGAGAAGAGCTCGGCAGCTCGATTCCTCAGGGCCTCCTGTCGCGTCTTTTCCACATTCGACGCGCGTGTGTGTGCCTGCGTTATACGTTACACCGAACTGGTAACCAGCAGCATCGGCAAACCAGCGGCAAGACCACTTTTTAGTACGACCCGACCGGACGATGCGCAGCGTGGTAAAGAGGGAAGGATGGAAAAGATCGAGAGAAATCCAGACTTGGGTAAATCTTGCAATGATTGGCTCTTTTAGGACTCGGTGATCGTCAAACGATCCCATTTGTTGCCACCGAGGGTAGACCTTTGCTTTTCGCCGGAAGGGTTGTCGTTGAAGTTACTTTCAAGCGAAGCTTAAAATACCAGCCGGGTATGGACCGCGACGAAGACAAAATTCCTTCCCAACTGCTCGATCTACAAACCATGGAAATACTGACAATAAAATCAAATAATCGTATTATCAGTACGTATATGTCGAATTTTAAGTTAATAAAGTTCAAAGTCTTCAATAACGTGGACAATGTCTGATTGGTAGCCAACGACTGGACACCTTGTTAGAGGACACGGTCCTTTGGCCACTCTGGAAAGTCATTCCGTGCCAAGAACCAACGATCACTACCACTACCATCTTCTAAGTCGGCACGATGCACACTTGTACCACCTTTTGCTAGAATCGGTCATACTGCTTGAAGGAAGATTCTGCTACGAGGGAAAAGAAGAGTCTCCTTCCATCTCTTCTCCTCTCCATCTTCTTCTCATTCTCCTCCAGTCTTCTCTTCTTCTTCTCTTTTTCGACTCATCGACTCACCGGTTACAGTAAAGCGTCTCCTATCGTTCGAATCGAGCGAGAAAAGGCGAGCCGCCCTCAAGGATCGCTCGCCTGGGTACTTCGGGCGATCCTCTTTTTACCTCGAATCTTTCGTTCTTCGACGTTTTGTTGAATCGATCGACATAAATAGGTGAACGGCAATGATGTTTGAACGATCTTGAAGCGTACCTTCGTGTTTATTAAATTGACTGAAAGCCATTTTCTTCTTTCTTTCTATCACCCGAGGACACGTAGAAGGTAGCGACCGGTGGCCGTTCAACGATCTAAGAAGGTGCGAAAACAGATCGAGCCAGGAAAAACTAAGACACCGCGAGCTTAGTGGACGCGGGAAAGTTGGCGTGAACGTGCATCGTTTTATTTTATCTTATCGTTCTTCGAGACACCGGTCGTGTTAAGTTAGTAATTCTTACACAGACTGGGACGCACCATCAGAAGGGATGGACTTTAATGGACAATGAAATGTATTTAATAGGAATTCAATGGAAAATCATTCAGTCCTATGTTTTGCCACGGACCGAGAACAGGTGTTCTTACGTGCTTCCACTTATTTTGATCCATAAACATTAATTAAACACAATACCCAAGCTGCCTTCCAGTCCCAATTAGGCGAATTTTAAACAAAAATTTCATCACAACTGACGTTTTCAAAAGAAGTGTCGACGATTTATCGTCACTGAAAAATGGCCATTGCCAACGGAACTTCGCGAGTCGAATGAACGAACCACGTGACCGAAGTACTTAATAGCTGCACATCAAAAAGTATTTCGGGTGGCATTTGGCTGACTTGAATGGCGTGACGAGACGATCGACCACAGACGGCTTTCATCGTGTCCTGATTGATGGCACCCCGTTCCATTATCCTTTATATCTCGCTGCTGCTCCTTGCGAGAAATCTTTCCGAAAACCCGTGGCTGACAGTGGAATTCCCACTCCCTTCCCCGCTACTTTTCTCTCACTCTCCTCCAGCGTTGAACGACGCTCGTTGTATTTCTTGTTCGTAATCAACGACAATCCTACATAGCTCGTTCCCCCTAGCCTTCTATACCATTCGGACGAGCCATCGCGGAACTCTCGTCGCACAAAGCACTGCAGGACGTATTGTCCTTTGAAATGGATACGAGTAGATATAAGAGACGGAATGATCGCGGTACCCGGTCCATTTCTCTTTGAAGACTTTACTCTGCATAGCGCAGCTCTTTTTCTCTCTCTCTCTCCCGCTCTTTCGATTACGTATAGGTCTATATAGCAAGCCTGGTACATCAGCTTCCTCGTCGTGGTACTCGTCCTCCTTCGATTCGCCCCAGAATATTTAGCTGCTTGGGGACGATTCTCGAGCGATTACGTAAAAAATAGAAATGAAAGGAACGTCCAGCCATGGTGCGTTTCCCCAGTCGTTCTGTATATCAGAAAAAAAAAGAATCTCGCGTCCCCTTCTGCCTTCATAAGAATCGCTTCGCTCGTGTCTGTGGCCCGGAGCCTCGACGCGCGTAGGGAAAAAATAAAGAAAGGGAATAAGAGAAATGGAGGATACTCTTCTTCTTTCATTTCAACGTGATATCTCAATGGTCCACCGCTGCGGGACACCACCGTGCGATTATATACTTCACCGTACTCACGATATATGTGTTTTTGTGTGAGTACGTAAGTGGGGAAGGGTGTGGATCGTTCGAGGGGGAAAAAAGCGCTGTTCGTATCGTCCCTTGAAAACGCATTGCTTAATGGCAAAGAGAACGAACCCTAAAAGGATGGAATTTTTGCAAATTGTGATGGAACTGCCGAGTCCATTGTGTCTAAATAAGTAAAAATCGTCGGTATGATAAAGAATATACAGATATTTTTTTTCTCAATTATCCCTCGAAAGGGGATGAAATTTAGGGGTTGACAAATTTTCTATTTTCGACAATCGTAAATATTCAAAATAATTGTTTAACGTTTCATCCACGATCTTCAATATCGTCGATTCCGTGAGATAAATAGTACAGATCCATGATGCAAGGGGGCGCGCAACGTTGGTACCCCGTAAGAAAAAAAGGAAACAACAGACGTAAAAAAAAGAAATAGGGGCATAAGAGCTTGCTCGAGGAACGAATTAGACGTCCCGGAGCGGTCGCCACCGCGTTTGGTTTCCTGTTACACGTCGGCCTTCCACGGCCGAGTATAAGGTGGACGCGCGCCGAGATGGAAGCATAAAACATTGATACACGGGTGAAGTTTCGGTTCTCGCGCGCTTCCACGAAGGAATGCGGAGCGGGCAGAAAGTTGAAGCCGGAGCGAAAGCGAGAGAACGCGCCCTGCGGCCGGAAATTCAACACCCTGGTGGTGAACCCTCGGGCAATGAGGCAGTGGCAGGCACACACACACAGACACACATACTCACACACGGGAACACGACTGTTTCAGCTTACGCGAGGAATTAGGATACCCGCCCCGCGGTTATACTTTCCATCCACAAAATTCTAATTTTACCCAACGCGTGCGGTTTGGACCGCGGGTGAGATGACACCTACTTTCTTCTCCTTTCGACGCGAATATCTTTCGACTCACTTTTTACTACCTTCCCGTATTATTTACCGTGGCCAACTTGGATTTCAGAGATTAAGTGTCTTCAATCGCGTTACGCCGCCGCACAGTATCGTTCAGGCTTATGTGCTCGTCCTTGATCCTGTTACGAATGTGTCCTTGGCAATTATTTTTTTGCGCTCGGTTGAGTGAATTAACAAATTTGATGAAATAAATCGATCGTTGGACAGAAAAACAAAGTTGTCTTGTAGGAGAAAAGGATGCGATCTTGACTAATAATCAGCAAATGAGAAAATTTGCTTCGTCGTTGATTTCTTTCTTTCTTCCTTTCTGCCTCCTGTTATTATTATTGTTATTTATTAATGTCATCGAGTTCTTGCATTTCGCAGGGACGATTCTCTGGAGACATCACTCGTGTCTAGAATTATCAATGACGGACCGGTCTGTGTATCGTCGATTTTTAATAAAAGATATTCGATTATGAAAGTAAGAGGAATAGGGTGAAATGGCAAGTGTGGGAAAGCCACGAGCATGTTTTTCTTTCTCGTTCGTACGAGCGTAAGAGAGTGCTGGAGAATGATTATTGATCGCAGATTTTTTGCTCTTATCAGTCGATAGAGAAAAAAAAAATTGTATAATATGTATAGCCATTCGAGATTCTTCGATACTGAAAAACACCTGGAGTTCGTACGACGCTTTTTCCCAAGCATTCTGTATTTCATAAAATCCACGATAGCATGTTACTCGGCGATTGCCCTAGATAGGTTTCCGCGAGGCTTTTATCGGCGATATCGGTAAAAAAAGACAAATATAAATTCACGATCTGTAAAAATAATCATAAATAATTCCTCGTCGAGGTTCGCGAGAGAGACATGTAGGATGGTAACAACATTTATATGTGAAAGCAACCGGTCGGTCAGTCGCGCGCGCCCGTGAGCCACGCTCCGAACCCTTCGATTCGTTTAAACATCGTGCTTTCCCCGATACGAAGATCTATCTCGCGGTATAAACACACGATCGAATGCTCCAAAGGCCAATCGAACGAATAGATCAATACTGCCGATATTGACCGATAAATCTCATTATTAATGCGAGTATCGAGACAAGAAGTTAGATAAATCGTTCGATCGGGCCTCCTCTCCTCTCTCTCTCTCTCTCTCTCTCCTTTCTATCTGTCTATCTCTGTCTCTTGCTTTCACGATCGGCAATGTTCCGCGGAAATCGATCCGAGAGATGGCGCGCGCGCGCGACTCTCTCGAACCGTTTAGTACCTCGCCGAGCGGATATCACGTTGCAAACGCGCCACTGTCACTGCGACTTCGCTCTGGAACTAACAACCCCGTTCGATCGAGATCGATCGAAAATACCCGGGAGTTTATACGCGTGACAAACGGGACGACTATTTACTCCTCGGTACCGGTTCCTCTTGTTGTCCACCTGAGTCGACGCGAACGACCGACAGGAGGCGCTCGCGTTCGCTGTTTCTGACACGTGGATATCAGTGTTTGATCGTTCGGTTATCTCTCTGGACGAACGATTGGAATGAAAGAATAGCGATCGAATGAAAACAAAAAAAAAACGAGAAATGCGATTTCGTTCAGGTTCTTCGTGAAAGTTGTTCACTTTCGTAATTATGCGTCAAAACACTTGCGAAGATAATCGTTGTGGCGGCTCGCGATATGGCCTGGACGCATAAGGATTTCAAAAACGCTAACGAGAATACTCGTTCGATGATTAACGATCGGTACAAAAATTACAAACAGTTTAATTATCAATTTTACTTATCTTTTTATCTCTCGCTCTCTCTCTCTCTCTCTCTCTCTCTCGTTCACCGTATATCGCGACTGGACTGTGTCGCAGGTATAATATATAAACTCTTCGTGTTGCATTTGATCTTTCGATAAATATACACGATCGAGAAGTGTATATCGCGAACATGCAGCCGGCCGCAGGTGCACTCGATGCAAGGGCTCTTCTCTGATCGTTGCGTCTCTCATCGAATGCCAGGGCGAGCATGCAGCGTACACTTTGCTTCTGCTGTTGCTGTTGCCGCTGCTGCTGCTGCTTGCTGCTCCCGAGCCAAGCCACCAAGAGCTGAGACGCGAGTTTCGATCTCGCATTGTGATCGAATGATATAATACGAGGCAGGAACGTCCGTGGGAACGTCGAGCGAGCGGGGCCACCTGACGCACCACCGGCGACGACGGTACGCTTTACATTTTGATGTCGATCGCCGGGACCGCACCTCGCCTCTTCTTCTTTCCTCTTTTACCTGTATCTATCCTACTTTTTTTCTCAACCGGCAATGCACCTTTAGCCTTGAGGACTTATTTCGTAAATACGCTCGAGGTACGCCAAGAAGTTTTTTTTTTTTTTCCTCAATATTCATTCCACTTTCAAACGTTATACGACACGTGTATTTATGTATGCTTCGGTATTTATAAACGAGTATATATACGCAACGTGTTTCGCTCGTCTCACACGAACCAAAAGGGAAAGTGAATGAAGAGATCGATTGGCTCATGAACTTATTTCGGCAAGTTACACGCACTCATCTCCATTGCGCTCTCGTTGCGTACGTGCCGGATTCTCTTCTTCCTCGGTGAGAGTCGGCCGTATTGATGCCATTTAACTGTCGACGTGGACTTATATTTGGAGAAGTAAATTATACACCGTAAACATCCAGTACGGGTATCAATTTATTTTATTTTTTTTGTTTTATTTTGTTTCATTTCGCACGAAACGCTAAGAATGTTTATTCACGCACGGCTAGTAACTCTTTTTGAGCCACGATCGAGAATGCGATTCTTTTGTACGCATTTTATTCAATAGCGTAGTTTATCGTAATTTGTCGGTCAAAAACTCGAAAAATTGATGTTTCGTGTTTTTTTTTTTGCTTTTCGACGGACAAATTGCGACAAAACGAAATAAAGAGTATAATATTCGTGTTGTACGGGCAATTTCCGATTCGGTGAGCAATCAAGAAAGTTTGTTGCGACATAAAAAGAATCGATGGTCCACATTCGTAATTTGATTCCGAGACTTCGGGAACGACAATTTTTGTTTTCGTACAAAAAGACTTCATAGGGAGTTTACGGAATCGAAAATTTCTCGTACAACACGAATCCTTATCCTTATTCCTACTTTATCGCAATTTTTCAGTGAAAAGTTTTAAAAAAACAAAAAATTATCAAATTTTTCCATCTTTCCCGGAACTTCTAGCGAGCTCTCGTGCGAACGTTCAACAGCCCGGTTACTTTATATCCCACCAATGCTTTCACCTAACCGACAAACTTACCGACCAAATATCTTAGTTTGCTCACTAAAACTTGTACGAATTCTCGAATTACATAGCACGTATCTGATGCAAGCCCGAAGTATAACTCAACTCGCGTGGAAAATAATTCAATCTCTTGACTCTTGAAAACTTAGCGCGAAACGTGGCATTCGTCTGTGCGGAATCAACTGAAACGGCGCAACGTGTTTTATAAATAATACAAGACCTGTGAGAACGCACGTGAGGAATTGAATTTCCCGTGTTCGTGTCTAATGCCAGCGAGTGAGACGCACCTCGACAACGGTCGTGGATCGCGATTTCGATCGCGTCGACTCGCAGACCGTGTACGATCGATCCTCGATCTGCGCGAAAATCTTATCTCTCGCTCGATACAGATACCTTTTCAGCGCTCCGGTCGCGCTAAACCGAAAAAACGTGTGTGTGTGAGAGAGAGAGAGAGATAGCGAGTCGCGCGTGTGCCATCAGTGCCATAAATTGACGGTGACGATGTGACACGCGCATGACTCTCGTCTCGGACTACACGGACAACTAGGAAAATCTCCAATGGCTAACACACGTCGCATCTCGAGTTCCTTGGAACGATCACTCGGAAGGTAATTCATCTTGCTAACATTACACGCACGCGTTTGATCACCCACATGGAGCGCATATTATACCTACGACAGCGAGAAACCCCGCGGATTGTATTTCTGTTATACTCGATATTCGCGCACGCGAATCGAACGCGATCGATAGCGATAATAAATCGTTTTATGCGTCCAATAACAAGATACTCAACGCCTTAAACGCGTTCGCCAAACTCTCGCCGACTTCGATTTCCATTCCGTTCACCATGTCCCGTTTTATCTCCTACCTTCGTCCCGCCTTAATTCTCTTAACTCTCTCGACAAATTCGAAAAATAAAACTCGCGAAATTTAAGAGATGAAACATTTTTTTCCAAATTTCTAAAAACTTCGAGTAAGCACAACCGTGAATATTTGAGTAATTAAGATCGAATCGATAAATTTCTCGTAAATCCTACCGAGCATTAAATTCTAAATCTCGAGCGAATTCAATATAAATTCGTAAAACTGAATTTTCGTTGAAAATATTTTATCCATTACCTCCCCGACGATTACAAACAAAATTACGCAGTAACGAAATCGCTTGGTTCATTTTTTGTTTGTTTTTGTTTTTCATTCACGGCGTGTGTGTGCGTGCGAGTTCGTACGAGTTCGTACGAATAAAAGATTATATTTTTATCTGCCGCATACAGCGTGTAATAGGAACCGGGCGAATCGATCGAGAGTACACACGCTTTAAAACGGCATATAGCGAAAAGCAATTGAGTTTTCAGCGGTGAAATATCGCGCGGTTTTTCCGAGAGAATGGCCATGTCGAAACAACCAGACGTATATCTGTGTACTAGTATTAGCTTGACGTATATATATATATTTATATACAAATACAAGGTTCGGTATATGCGTTACACGATGCTGGGTCCGTTGCTATAAAAGCTGGCGAAGCCTCGGACCAACCCTTCCGTGACCGGCGCGTTCGTGATCGAGCGGCTTTTCTGTTTGCCTCCCTGTCTCTCGCTGCGCGTTACGAAACGCGCGGACGTATAGTAATTGCAACGAGTTCACAGTTGTACGCAGCTGTACGTATCGCGATTCAACCCTGCCGTTGCTACGTTTCTCCTATATTTATATATTTATATTTATATATATATATATATATATATATATATATAACGTGAGATATAGCGCGTGGTGATGGTGGACTGTAGGTTTACCCGCGGGAGATAGAGAGTGAGGGGGAGAGAGAGAGAGAGAGAGAGAGAGAGAGAGGACCCTCCAACCCGCAGAGTCGTTCGAATCGGTTTGCGTGGATGCCATCGAGCCCGGCCCGGAAGTCGAAACGACCGGCGAGCTCTCTCGCGATGGGGCGCATCACCGCGGGACTTTGGACCACGTGACGCCGGATATGATTACACACGCGAGCCGCGCTCATCCCGACCGAAATCATCGTCGTGTCGCGATACCGAGAGATATCATGGCGATTCGTAACGATAATAAGCCGGTCGAATGAGGATACGTTCGTAAAATTGGAATGTATGATCGATCGTATACAGAGAGGGTTGAAAACAGGTCGGTGTTACATTTTCAATGTTTCGATGGAGGAATTTATTTCCAGCGTGTTCTTGGCTCGTGAATTATCTCAGAAGTCGCAAAAAGAAATGAGCGGTATAGACTCTCGCCCCTAAAGAGAAGGGATGAATTTAGACCCATTGGTGATGAAAATATTTTTGAAAATTTAGGAGGGTGGACTCCGACTGTTCATTTCCACTCCTGGAAGAAAGGGACGAGTATAAGTATTAAAAGTATCCTTGAAAATCTTAATTCGGCGAAAATCATCGATTATGAATTATTAAAAATTACTACACGCGATTCTCGAGGAACATTCGAAGAACATCAAACTCCGTTGACCGTTGTATTATTCCAGCTATTGGCGCTGTCGGATATGTTCCCGACGTATATTCCGGGTCCGAATATCAATTACACCCCGATACATCGCCCAGGGCGCGAAAATGTCATTAGAATCAATAACATCGCGAGGGCAATATTCCCCTCTTCGTTCGCCTCCCGACCCTCTCTATTGTCGCCTTCGGGGCGCAACCTAAACCACCACCCACGCTTGCCTCTCTCTCTCTCTCTCTCTATTTTCTCTTCTTCTTCTTCTTTTCCTTTTCCTTTCTTCTTCACTTCGGGTTACTGCCTTCTGCCGTCGAGCCCACGCACGACCATAATATTCCGACTCGTCGGTTTCCGGCTCGTGAAACTTTTCACTTCTTACGCCATCTCTCTCTCCCTCTCTCTCTCTCTCTCTCTTTCGCACGTAGTTCATGCACTCGTCAGGATGCGAAAGAGAGGAAAGAAAGGTATACGAAGAGCATTCGACTATACAAAGACGACGAGACATTACACCCTGGGTATAGGGTGTCTAGCTCATCCAACGCTGTAGCTTCCTCCTTTTTTCACCCTTCTTCGACCCTCGACGCGACACGCTCTCGTCCGTACTCCGTTTCATGCCCCGAGGCTTATTTTTTACCGTACATCAACGGTAGTCGAGAGTCTAGCTGTAATTTTACGAGCGTCATCTTCATCCCCCGCTCACGCAACCCCCAACCCTCTTCTTCGTCATCCTTCCATCCTCGACGCCCACACACGCGTTCGTAACATTTCTGTTTTCGGTTCTTTATGTTCGTCTCTCGTCCATGCCGTACGAAAATTCGTGGCTCTGGGAAGGGGCTGCGTCGAGGGGAAAATACGGATCAAAAGTGAGGTATCGTATAAGACGTTGGAAAATAGTACAAGGAAAAAAAAAAGAAAAGTACGAGGGAAGAGTGTGACCAAGAGGCTCCGGGAAGGATTTGCGCGAGAGAAATCCCGCGTTGAGGGGTTACCGAGGGTCTCATTATACGTATGAGACGAAACAACCCGGCCTACGACCTTACGCCCGCGTGCTCTCCGCTACACCTTAATTCCGGGAGATAAGGCCACGCGCGCTCTCTCTCTCTCTCTCCCTTCGTATCAACCGAGACGAAAGAGGAATATAAAAAGGATTTTAGTCCTTCGGGCGCCAAAGGAGTGAAGTTATAAAAAAGACGTGGCAACGCAGAGAGATAAAAGTTGTAGAATGAAAAATAAAAAAAATTTGGACAAAAATCGAAATTTGCGTTTTTCACGGACATATTATTTCGCCATTATATTTTTGTTTTGTTTTTTGTTTCGTTGTCGATGGGCTCGCTTTTACGATTCTCAACTAAGGAGAGACCACGGGGCTCTAAAGAGTTCGCTCACGAAACCTGCGCGCTAGCATTTATTGTGAATAAATAATCAGATTTAAAATAAGAAAGTAGAGAGCGCGCCGAGGACCGTGGACCTAACGTCATAAAGATAATACATTCTCGCGGGCTGTACGGTTTCTTTTTTCGAATGACTCTCTCTCTCTCTCTCTCTGTCTTTTTCTGTACGTCGCGTATGCCACTGTCGTTCTATCATTCCACCCACGCGATTTCTTCTCGACGCGGGAGGATGCGAGACGAGGAGAATAAAAATAATAAAGAAAGAAAGAAAGAATAAAAAAAGATGGATACGTGTGTATACGTATAGAAACGAGAGAACGAACTGTGTGTTCCTCTTGGCCAATGAGAATTTTAGCACGTTTTTACAATGGTAGAACGTGCGCGATATACGAGAGAATCTTTTTATGACTCGTGACTGATAGGAACGGGCGAGAACTCGCTTAGCGCTTCAAGGAAATGTTCGCGGGAGTCGAGAAAAGAGAGAGAGAGAGAGAGAGAGAGAGAGAAAAGATGTAAAAAGGAAACGGAATACACGGAATATTGAAGATACAGGGTCATTACGAGCGTTCGATTCGACGAGCAAAATATACTTTTACGATCACTTTTCGATCAATCGAAATTATGATTTCTCGATAAATTTTCAAAATTCACTCGATACATTTCCAAATGTCATTAAACAATTGTTTTTTAAATACACCATTGATCTCGAAGCGTCGAATAAAAAATGTTTTTTAAATAAAACAAAACGAAAAAAAACCTGTCGAATCGTAAATTCGAAAAATTTCATAAACCGTCCGATTATTCGACATCGAAGATATTTCCGTTGATAATCGTTATCGAAGAATTCCACCCGCCCGTGCGTTTTAATTTTAGCTACGTCCTCGAGAAAAACACAAAAAAATTAAGTGAGCAATATTGCACGACACAATTATACGTCGTAAAAGGTACGATCGAAAAAAAAAAAGTTTTCAATACCGTCCATTATATTCTTACGCGGATAATAGGGATACTACAGATAATCGATTTCCTCTCAAAGTCGAAATAGTACCGAGAAAGCAAGAGAGAGAGAGAGAGATATTCCACAGATTCGGTTGGACCGATGCTTCGAGTCTCGGAGAATCTCTCTCGCCCATCCCCCATCTTCTCTCCACCTCTCTCTCTCTCTCCTCACCCAGTCCGTTTGAATAAAAGCAACGATAAGCACATCCCCCGTGCTCGCCTATGTACGTATACATCACGGTCTCTTGCAAACCGAAGCAGCAGCAGCACCACCAGCAGCAGCAACAGCAGCGGCAACGTGAATTGTTTCCGCTTCTTAAACCCCCGACAAATTTATTATAATAACTACCCTCTTGGCCGTCGCTCGCTTGCTCGAGCTCTTCGCGTTTCCGGTCGCTTCCTCCTTCCTCCATCGTACGTCCCCCTTTCCTACACTCGACGATATCGCGGCTCTCACGCTGCCCCAGAAGAACAAGAATAAAAGGAGGAGGAGGAAGAGGGGGGGGGGAGGTGGGAGGGTGGTTGGAAGAAGAATAAGAAAATGGTAAAAGACGAAGACGACGCTCGGCTGAGAAAGGATGAGGTGAAAGAGGAAGAGAGAGAGAGAGAGAGTACCACGAGGAAGAACAGGAGGGATGCTCGGCTTGCCAGCCGAGAAAAGAGGGTTCGGCTCGACGTGGTATTTACGACGTCATTTCCTAGCTGACTGTCAATAATTTCCCTCGGGAATAAGCACGAGCATCGCAAAACCCCGCGAACCCGCACGGCCCGTTCGTACGCCGCGTGCGCGCGCATCTTCTAGTTATCTCGCTTTGTTTTTCACAATTTTCTTGTTTTGTTTTTTTTGTTTTCCTTTTTCTTTTCTCCGTTTTTTCTTTCTGTATCACTTTACTCCTCCCCTTTTGCTTTTCCGTCTAACCACCAGGTGGATCGGGGTAGGAGCCGAGGGGTTGTTCCGTTCAGACCGCATCACGTGCGAGTTTTCCAGTTATCTTTCAACCCCCTCCCATATTGCCACGCTTCTTCCTTCTTTTCAGCGAATTCGTATCATTCCCCCAACGTATTTCGATTTGCGCGTGAATATAAAATTGAAAGTACAACGGGAGCTAAGAGAAAAAGCTCTGTTCTTCTTTCTCTCGTTTTCCGTGACGGGCCTGTCGGTCGATCAGAAATTCATGGTGAAATTGTTTTCTTTTTCAGTCTTTCCGTTACTTATTATTTTTTCTTTCTCTCCGTTATAGAAAACACTTCACGATCGAGGGAATTTTTCCGAGTCGTTTGAATTCGAAGCATCGATGGGGTGGTCGAAACCGAATTTTGTCAAGGGCGAAACGTTCACCAGCTTTTCTCACCCCTTTGTTCATCGAGAAAAAATGATCGCTTCGTCAGGTTCGTGATAAGACAAAAAGTTAAATCGATAGTTCTCCAAACTACCCTTTGCAGCTTTTCATTGACCTTGAACCCGACGATCATTAAGCTCAAGGTCAATGGTTTCGATCGATCAACATTATTTTCCGTCCCGAATTTTTCTTCGAGCTGCGAGAGACGGTCACGAAACATCGAGAAGCGAAATAACGAAAGTTAATTGTGAATACGAAGAGGGATGAACGGGAGATGAATACTTAACGAAGCATCCCCTTTAACTAATTTACAATCAGGATCCTCGGTGGCACGGTTTCGCTCTCGGACGAGTCTTTGCGTCTTCTGATCGACGAACGCTGTGACGCAACGACGAAATGGCGAATAATCGCAGCCGACGATTGATACCAACCCCCTTTCAGAGAATCCTAGGGGTCGCTCCTACTGGTAGATTACCCGAGGTCCGCACTTTCACCACGAGCCTGAAGGTCGTCTTCTCCTTCGTTCTTCCGCTCTTTCCCTCTTCTTCGCTTCGTCTTCGTGACCCAGAACTCTTTAATTTCCACCCTCAACCCCTGCGTCGAAACTTCCTACCACGTACCCCCGGGCTCTTGCTCTTGCTCTCGCTTTCTCTCTTTATCTCTCTCTCTGATATCAGCGCATCTCCTTTAACTCATTAGAACCAATCAATTATACAGCTCTCGGTTACCGAGAGCGAAGCTTCGTCCTTTCTCAACCGCCGCCACTTTCTCCTTCCTGCCCCTACTTTCGACTCTGTTTTCCTCTCGACACGCCATTCCCTCTCTTTCCCTTGGCACTCACCCCTCTCGACGCGAGGTTTCATTTTCACCGTTTCTCCCTGACCGTCGTCGAGCCATTATCGTCGTATCAATTACCACCGTGTCACTTGACCTTTTTCTTGGCCTTTTTTTTAACATTGTAAACTTTTTTACGACGGTAGAATGCTAATGCGGGGTTGATTGTAACGTCAGCCGAGAATTGAAAGTCACGGGATATTTATGTACGAACTTAAATACGAATTTAAGGATAAATTTAAACCCTACTGTTAATCAATTCGATTAATTAATTAATTAACACTTGAGTTTGTTCAATTCGAATTAATTAACGCTTAAGTGTAATTGATCAATGTAATTCATTTTCACTCAAGTCGATGCGATTTTTTATCTTCCCATTGGATGTTTTTCTATCCACGGAAAAAGGGTCGATCTTCCCTTCGACAATTTTCAAACTCGTTCGTACCTGGAACATAAAAAATAACAATCTTTTAATTCACTATTTCGCGAGTTTTTTCTTTTGACAATATTTTAAACAATCCGAATATAATTTTACAATATTGTCACGATACGAAAAAAATCGCTATTTTATCGTACAGAATTGAACCGATTTTTCGATAACGCGATATACAACTGTAGACAGTATGGGTCACGCGTGACGTGCACGATACGTCGACGAAGCGTGCGAACGGGGCGGGTAAAGAGTCGCTCGCGTGTTCGATGATCTCTCCCGAAAATCGACGTTTCCGTCCGAGTTCGAGCTGCCTGTCACGCGTAAATGCAAATATCGACAAAAAATAAAATAAAAACGTGCCAACGTCTTAACCAGCATTTCGACAAATAATCATATTTAATTACGGCGTTGATCAAAAGCAGCGATCCAATGTTGTCGAATATTCGAGGACGCGTCGAAAACAAGTTTTCAGAAACGACGATGCAACGTCGATAATTTCATCGCGAGGTTAGGCTCGAGATAAGCGAGAAAGGGTAGGGCGAGTGAAAGCGAGCGTTCGTCGAACTCGACCGGTGGTAAAATGGCGCGTGATCCAGCACACTTTCGGACATCCACTAAACGCGTACTGCGTGACTGTACATTGTGCCTGCCAGTGGGGGTAGCAAATAAAAAATAAAATAAAATAAAAAAATAAAAATAAAACACGAAAAAAAATCGTTATCCAAATCTAACGCATACGCGTGAGAAAGAAAGGAATGAAATAAGTGTCTCGAACTCGTGTGTCTCGGGCCTGGAAAACGCGACAGGGTTGTTTTATTTTATTCTTTTTATGTTTCTTTTTTCTTCCAAGGGCGTATAAGTGCGATCGCGGGACTACTCTCGAACCTCGAGGCCGGTAATGTCAGCGACGATAAGGGCTACGGGGTCTAGCGCGAAGCGATAGTCTCGGACGCGACGAGAACTTTGCCCTCTCTCGGTCTATCGTCCGGGCTCTTCGTTATCGTCGTCCTCCTCGTGGTGTGTTAGACGGCAGTTAAAACTTATCGCGACGAATCTCGCGTTATTCGTCAGGGCGTGACGAGTGGGTGAAACCGGGACTTCGACCTCCGACTCCACGATTTCCACTCTTCACTCCCACTTGCTGAGCTATTTTTTTTTTGTATTATTTTATCGCATTTTCTTTTTTACATTCGTATTTAATATTTTGCATCGATTTTTAATAAAATTTATTATTACTTTTTCAATTTCTTATGTAAGTAATAATAAGCTCTACTTGTTAAAATGATATATTTATCATCGCTGATAATCATACACTACGGTTTTCATCGATTAAGAAAATTTCATTAATTCAATCAATGATTATCAATTAACTTGGTGTATTATTATTATTATTATGATTATTATCATTAATATCAATATTATTTTATTCTCAGCTGTTAATAAAATAATAATAATAATAATAATATTAGTGATAAGAAGATCGTAGTAAAAGGGATGAAAATAAAGTATAGCATCGAGTATACAAACGCCATATTAATTGAATTTCCAGAAGACCGGGAGGCAGCGGAGCCGTAGGAATACGGCGAGAGTAGTCAACTACTCTCGCGGGTGCTGCCACGTTCGTATACCAGCGAAGCAAGAAAAGGGGAGACGTGGACCTGATAAAAATTCGTCGGGCGTGCGAGTGGAATAGGAGACTCGCTTCTCTCCTCCTCCTCCTCCTCCTCCTCCTCCTCCTTCTCGTCCATTCCTCCATCTCCTCCGTTTTCTCTCTGTTTCCCTTTCCTCCTTATTCCACCTATACGTTCCACATCGGGCGTTGAGAGAGAGGTGGAGGGGGGGATGGTTGCTGACTGGCGAAAGAGCTTTTTTTCGGTGAAAAAGGATTCCACGGAGGAGGAAGACCGCGCAGGCACGTTCGCTTCGGTGGGGGGAGTGATGTACTATATGGCGAGGGTGTGGAGACAGAAAGATAGAACGAGT
Source organism: Netelia virgata (assembly GCA_951802705.1). NCBI lineage: Eukaryota > Metazoa > Arthropoda > Insecta > Hymenoptera > Ichneumonidae > Netelia > Netelia virgata. The sequence goes on along the minus strand of OX637866.1, from coordinate 40,235,168 downwards.
GGAGAGAGGGTGAGAGAGAGAGAGAGAGAGAGAGAGAGAGCTTTTACTATATACGAGATAGGACCTTTCGCGAATCGCAACGGGGCGCGGCGTGTAGTATATTTCCCATCTCGTCGTCTCGCGAGTGTGCGCGAGTATATATGACCCAAGTTCGTAGTTTCGGGTTCGTCGAAAAGTATATAAGACGTAGAGACGCGCCTCCCTCCCTGCTGGCGAACGAAAAACGGGGGTTGAAAGGATAAAACAATTTTTTTTTTTTTTTTTATAAAACTCGACCGTTATCGCGATTATGTTTCACGAACCACGGATGCATCGCACTTTGATTTATAAAATCATTCGGTTTTCTTTTTTTTTTGTTTACGAAATAATCACAAGTTTTGCCAAAATTCGTTGAAAATTCGATTTCTGATCTTGGAAAAAAACGAGGGTTGTTTATTTTAAGGGCGCTTTAAATATCTCCAACGTATGAATTTTCACCCTAGATGGCTCCGGTTACGTTCATCGATGGTAAGTGAGAGAGAGAGAGAGAAACAGCCGGTGTCGCTCGTCCCGTGACGTTACGCAGACCAGAAGGGCGAAAGGGGGATGAAGCTGCGTGGTGTCACGGAGCCCCCAGCATCCTCGCGTGCTCTCGAGACTTGAATATGCTAACCGTTAATTTCTACGATAAAGGAATTATTGATTTTTACTTAGGAGTCCCGTCGAGGGTTGCGAGAGGGTGAACCGAGAAGAAAACGACCGGGTCGCGCATCACGGATGAGTTTTTCATACTTCGCTGCACGACGCACGTTCTATTATTGTAACAATTAACGTAGCGACCCTTACGACGATGCCATAAAGTATTTCAACCCTTAAAAAACCCTTAATTCGCAATAATTACAAATATTCGCAATCGTCACGGTTGTTTAGTAATTTATCAATTTTTCATAGAAAATCGAGTAATCAGAGATGTTCAGTTTGTTTAAATCCCTTTGTCAAGGGGTAAAAATTAATCAACGATCGGGAATAAATTTAAAAAAAATGAAAAATCGAAAAATTTTGCAATTTTTCTCATATTTACAATATGTTTGTTTTTTTCGTAAGAAATATGACACGTGATATGCCACGTACATAGCACATTAATCCAACGAAAGTCCGAGAGTGCCAGTTACCAGTATGCGTTTCTCGCTCTATAACCGTACTTCCATCACGGCCTCTCTTTCAGTCAGCCAACGGTATAACAGGACGAAATGCCAACCCGGTGGAATCGGCTTTGCGTCTCGCGACAACGCACGAACGAAATTCGAAGTAATAGGAAAACTCCGACGGCGGAAAAGAAGTTCAATCTGGCCCATGCCCTTCTCACCCCTTCGTCCTCTCTCTCACTCGCTCTCTCTCTAACTCTCTCTCACTCGCTCTCTCTCTCTAACTCTATCTCTCGGTTCTCTCTCACTCATGTAACTCCCTCGAGCAAGCCGGGGCTCGAAGCTTGGAAAACCTTCTTTTGACTCCTTTGATTCGAACGAGGGAGGCGGTCGGGAACGAGGTCTTCGGCTCGCAAAGCTTTTTTCCAGGAAAAACCACCCCCGCGCTACTGCTCTCTGCAAGCCCGTGTCTGTACGCCACCTCCCGCGGCTCGAATCCACCGTGAGCTTTCTCCACGAGATCGTATAACCCTAAACTCCGACCTCTCGTTTCCCTCACCCTCGACGAACTCTTCCGACCGAACCCCCTGACTAACCCCCAGCCCGACAACTCCGCGGGCTCATGCTCGCGAAACTTTCTTTCGTCATTTTATCTTTTAGCCCCGGCGTGTGTGCGACCTTGCCGTATAACCTTTGGAATATATACGAAAATCCCCGGATCCATCTCGACCGCCGTCGTCGAGTCAACCCCCGAGTGACGGGAATAACGGGGGAGGGTGAGGGAGGAGGCATGTGTCATATATGTTACACAGGATTGTGGAACTTTTCTCATTTTCTCTCGTGAAAATAACGTGTTGTTTGTTGTTATTATTATTATTATTATTATTATTATTTATTATCTCCTATCAGCGATATAAAGCGAGCCCGTACACGCAGGGGATTGAAAAATATGAAATTTATTTCCCGTCGATGATCTTGGATTTTCGCGCGATAAAGCGTCTCGATGAAATGGGAAAATGGTCGTCGAGGCGTGGTGATCGAATGAAAGACGATGTCGGTGAGAGAGTGAGGGAGATGAAAAATATAAATAACCTTGCCATTTGCACAGTAGGACACAAATACGGAGTGCAAGGATGTTTTACTGCAAAGCTTAATCGAAGCACTCCGGCTGAGAGCGAAGGTTTCCACGGGGTTGAGGGATTAAAAAGAGCGAAGGAGAAGGAAAAGGAAGAGGAGGAGGAAGAGAACGGGCGACGACGAAACGGGTAAAGAAATAATGAAACTTCGTGCCAGGAAAGTGCTCACTTTATATCGACAAGGGTGGTAACGGTTTTCTCGGTTCTTGTCTCGCCCACACTTTGTATATTTACTACAGATACATATGGCAGCGGGCTAGGCTGTATGAAAAGAAGTGCGAGAAATAGAAGAAAGAAAAGGAAAAACGAAGGAAAAAGAAGAACGATGAGAGAACGAAGGGATGACGTGGAGAGAAGGGAAAGGGGTTGGGGGGTGAAAGTGTATATATATATATATATATAATACATCCATATCCGCGTTCGCGGAGTCCGTCTATCGATTCCGTTCTTGCTTTTTTCCTCTTGCGAGGACGCATATAGGTGTGCCGAGAGGAAGAAAAAAGAACACGAAAGAAAGTAAAAAAGACGAGGCGGAAGAGGAAGAAGAAGAAGAAGAAGAAGAAGAAGAAGATAGAGCGAGAGAGTATAAAGTACCGAGCAACTCGGGTCGTGCGCGTTCGCGATTCCGCAGCCACCCGCTGAGACTCGGTGGAATAAATTTGCGATTGCCGGGGGAAAAGAGAGAGAGAGAGAGAGAGAGAGAGGAAAAAGGGGCGAAAAAAAGAATTAAAACAAAATATATAGGGAAACGGGGGGAGGGTAGGATGAGAGAGGGCGGAGAAATACGAGAAGATGGAAGAGGAGGTGAACGTGCAAGCCACGACGACGACAACGACGGCGACGGCGGCGACGGAGACGCGGAGGGAAAACTTGGAAAATCCGGCGTGTGCGTCGAAGTGCATTTTCCATCCACTTTCGTATTTTTTATATATTTTTTTTTCTTCTCCTCTGCCACTCTCCTCGAAAGGCAATACTTTCCGGAACTCTTCGATCGCATGTTTTATTTATTTGATTTGTTTTATTGATTTTTTTTTTTATTTATTTCATTTAATGATTTTTATGATTTTATTTATTTTTATGATTTTATTTATTTTATTTATTTTATTTATTTTATTTATTTTATTTATTTTATTTATTTTATTTATTTTATTTATTTTATTTATTTTATTTATTTTATTTATTTTATCAAATATTCGCGATTTTATCATCGGTCTAGTCGAATCTACGAATTTTCGCGTGACGCAGTGACGAGATCCAACGAGATCATTACTGACTCTGATTGGCGAGAATCCTGTTAGCCGTTTCGTTTGAATAATCGTGCGGGAGGGTGGTGGTTTACCGTCGCGCGGTAAGGTCGCACGATTTGCCGATTTTTCTCATGACTCTTGATATCCTCGCGTAATGACGCGAAGAAAGCTATCTCCCTTTTTTTCCTCTTTCCATCTATCCGCTAATTCTTCGACCTCATCCCCTCCACACACACACACACACACATATTTATATATACTTAGTCTTCTTCTTACTTTCCCCCGAACAATTCTCCATCCCTCTCTCTACTTAAGACAATAATAATTTCGGGGGAGCGATTCAACGGTTCACCGGCATCCCTTTTCTTCATCCCCCCCTCCCCCTCTTTATCCTTTTCCGTTCATTTTTTCTTCTCTTCTTCTTCTTATTCTTCTCTCGCCTTCCTCTCCTCTCTCCCATTCTTCCTCGCCTTCGATCCCGTTGTTCTTCTCGACTCGTCTATGCGATATCCTCATCCCCCACCCCGTTACAAGGGGCACGCGATCGCTCCTCGTTATAACCAAATTCAATTTTATGTTAAATATTCCCGAACGAGAGCTTCGCGTTTTCTTCTACCCCCGACCCCAACGCCATTCATCCCTCTTTCTTTCTCGCTCGAACTTAATTTATGATTCTACCTTCCGGAGATCCTGCGAAACCTATCCATTATCCTTCCCTCTCGCTCGTTCTGCCTGTCTCCTCTCGCGTTTTTTCTTCTCTCTTCTTTTTTTTACATACACACACATATATATATATATATACGTATGCATAGATTCGAAGGGGTGGAGTCAGCTAGGGGTTGATACCTCTTCGTGAAATTTACGCGCGCGAATAGCGACGACTGGAGGGAACGAATGCCTTTCTCCTCGTTCTTCGTAGTATCGCGTATGGATTTAACGAAATCCTCGACGACGTAGACAAAACGAAATTTCTTAAAAATTATAACGATTTTCCAAATTTTTCATAAAGATAATTATTTTTAATTTCTGAAAATATCAATTATTGTAAATTTTTTTTTAATTCAATCAATCAAAAATTGTTATTCTCGAAAGGATTTATCGAGCGTGGCCTCCGTTAACGTAAGGATTTCTACCAATTTTAGACACCCTTGAAGATCGAAAGATTGAAAGTGGCAAGCGTCAATGAACAAGGGGGTTGAAAAGCTCCCTCGCGGAATGAGCGAGTCATTAATCGGCTTTGCGAACCTTTGCCAAAGCGATATCGCGATCATCCTCGGCGCAAACGCTTCAACGAACGATCTTACGTAAACTTTGGAGCCAGAGGGTGCTGCCGTAAGTACAGGAAAATCCGTGAGTCTTTGCTTTCGGCTGCTTCGAAAAAAGAAAAAAAGAAAAAAAAAAAAAAGAAAATTCGCCAACGTTTCGTTTCGATCCCGTTGCCACCATTTTCGCGTGGCTTCGATTGATAAGAATTTTTTCGTTACCCTCGAAGCATCAGCGATTTTCCCTTTTTCCGCGAATTTTTTTCGACCGTTTCCATTCTTACTCCCTCATGCACCGACATCATTATTGCGCCACCCTCTCCCCGTATCTATCTATCTCTCCTTTTTCGTCCTAATGCGATTCCGATAACGGCCTCCGGATATCTGGTGGCGTGCGAGGGTCTTTACTCGCGACGCGCGTGTACACTGCACCAAGAAGAAGAAAATGATGATGAAGATGAAGAAGAAGAAGAAGCAGAAGAAGAAGACGAAGGAAAAGAAGAAGAAGGAGAAGTGTAAGAAGAAGCACTGGAAGAGGCGAAAGTGCGGCTGTGAGGAAAAACGGGCGTCGCCCATTGAGATGGTGGCGTCGACGCTGTTTCCCCGGAAGGGAGGTTGGGGCAAAATGGCCCAGTTAAACTCGACAAGCACAAAAATCTCCCATTTCATTCGCTTCAAAAATACATTTCATAGATTTTAAAATATCGAACAACCCTTAAGAAAATACACGTAAGATTATTCAAGCTGATAATAAATAACGAACTGATAAAAAGCAACGATGAGAATACTGATAACGAAATTGTTAAAACTGCGACAATAAAATGCACGAATTACTCCACGAGTTGTTTCACCATGATTCGACCTTTCGAGCCGAAAAAAAAACAAATATATTTCTCATCGTGCCTCGCTGTTCCATATTGACCCATCATCCCCTAGACGAGTGTGGGACTGTCTGGTGGTGGTGTTAGTAGCGGCGAAGGCCGCCGGCGACGAAATGGAACCGAAGAGGAAGTGAAGTCGGTAGAAGAGGAGAAGGAGGAGGAGGGGGTTGGGGGATGCGATGCGAGAGAGGGCGGGTAGAGGAGAAGGAACGAGAAAAGTGCGATAGAGGCGATGGCTAGAGGAAAACGGAACGATATGTATGCCGTTGGGCGAACGAGCAGCAACGGTGGATGAGGTTGGTCGTTGGTGAAAGAGAGAGAGAGAGAGAGAGAGAGAAAGAAAGCGAGGAGATGATGGCGAAACGAGAGAACGGTGAAGAGCTCGAGCGAGGGGCGGGGGTGAATGTAGGAAAGAGCGAGAACGCGAAAGTCTGCCATCTTGGAATCGATGTCGATCAAGCGGAAGGAAGGAACTTCTGCGCAGCTCCGGGGGGCGGACGCACGGTGTGTGTGCACACACACCCACCCTCCACCCTCGATCTCGAACTACCCCCTCCCACCTCTCTCTCTCTCTCCGCCAAATAAAGTATACGGGCGAATCTGACTCGTTGAGCTTTTCCCAGGAGTTTGTGCACGTCACACAGACACACACATGTTACTTTTTATATATATAGAAATATATATGTATATGTGCACGCGTAGAGGGTGAAACGACTGCACATGTATCCACACCCCTCGTAACGCCACGCGAGATACGGGGCTTCTTTCCCGTTCGTTCATTCTTCCATACATCTTCGAGCGAGGAAATGTTTTGATTCGCTGAGAGAACTTGAAGTTTCTCGTACGTTGGGTGGGTTCCTTGCTCGGAAAGCTGCGCGAGGATAAGGGATGAAGAGGGGGAGGAAATAAATTCGAGAAAACGATATAATAATTCTTATCTCATTTCGTTCGATATTTATCAGTTTTTTAAATTGTTGCGAAATTTAACGTGGAATATTGCGAAATGTTATTAACGCGAGGAATTTATCGAAGCAATTTTTTAAATTGAGAGAAACAATATTTCGCAAGCGATAGGAATGTTTCACTTCGGCTCGACGAGGCTCGATGGGGTTTGTATGAACTATTGTACGATCTTGAAAAAGAGTGGGAAATTCGCAACCCGAACGGCAATGGCGTACAGACTAACGTACGGTCAGCGATATCGAAATGAATAATCGAGAATGCGAGATAAGGGGTTGGTTGATTTACGAACTACGATGCCTCGACACGCGAACCTCCTTTGCACGAGTCTCGCGATAGTCGACGACTCTTCAACGCGAACGAGCGTTACACAGGCGAAAAAAGAAAGCATACACCGGGTTTAAAATAAAAAATATATTCTTCAGTCGCTTCGAACGACGATCGTTGGTTAATGGTTTTTTTTTTTGTTGCATAATGAGAAACGACGAGGGTTCTGCAGTTGCCGTTGTAATTACGTGGCTACTATGTCAAAATGTTTATGGGTTGTAAAAAAAAGTAAGGCATGGCTACGTGCGATTCATTACGTCGAATGATTTAGGGCACGTGGTAAAACGAATTTGCCGATTGGTACTGTCGAGGGTTTGTTCTTAGCGGACTTCCGGTGCGCCGAAACGTAAATACATTTGTTTTTCCTTCGCAAAATAAAAAAATTTAATCGTAACGATACGAGCACGTTTCGCGAGGTAATGAGGATCACGAACAGCCGAACGATAACTTTAAACTTAAAATTCGTCTCGTTTCTTTATCGGTCTGGCATAAAAAATGTAAGTAAATAAATAAATAAATAAAACAAAGTTGCCACGAGTTCTGATATTTTTCTTATCGATCGATCGATTGAATACAAAATTAAATTATCTTATCTCTAACGATGTTACGTCGCGAAAATAACAAATTGTATTATCTCCGTTGAAGAGCGAGAACAAAATAGGTCGAAAAAACGATGTTTACCAGCGAGAAGATTGTCAAGAACGTTGGTAAACGAGCGAGGGTCAGTTTCGACTGATTGTCCAGTTCGCCCTCCTTCAACTTCGACCCTCGTAAAAAACAAGGTGAAATCCAAGTACAAACTCGAATGGACGAATCAAACCCTAAGATAGAAATATATAGGTATACGTTGAGAGAAGACTCGCGCAATTATATGAAAAAAAAAAAAGAAAAAGATCCGGCGGTGATTACGACGACGTCGAAGTTCAAAGTCTTAGCCCGAGTTCAAAGTTCTTCGAGGGGTTTGAAGTCGGTCAGTGTGCCCCGGGAGTGGCGTTATAGCGGCTCGAAGCGAAATGTATACTACGTCGACTGGCTCTACCGAGCAAGAGAGTTGAATGGCTCGTGACCTTGGCCCCGAGGCTGCCTCTGGGCTGGGGTTGGCAAGGTAATTAAATGCCATGGACGAGGTCGTGCCTGCTGCTATAACCGCGCGAGCGCGCGCACTTCTCACCCTTCTCCTCTCTCTCTCTCTCTCTCTCTCTCTTCCAACCCCCCCCCCCCCCTCCCCTGCTCAGTCTGCCGCTGCTATGCGTGGATAGAACGAGAAGGGTATCCGAGCAGGGGATGAGGCTAATTGCCGATGCAAGGAGAGGCTAGAGCCAACCCCACTCGCGTCTCACCGGCACCCTGGAATCTTCTCGTCAAGGTGCTCATTTCTCGGATCGAGCGTCCCACGTTCTCGACTCGAAACGTGCTGGTCTATTAATTATGTATATTCCTGGCTGTCGTATGTTTTCAATCGATTTTGTTGTTTTTTTTTCTTCGTAATCATCCCTGTTGACAACTTTCGACACGAATGGGAATGAGATTGATAAACATAGGGCTAAGGGTGGTTTAGTGGAGTTCGATAATGAAAGCTAAGGATGGGATAAATTGAACTCGACAGTCGTCAGAGCTTTTTCACTTTCTAGCTTTTATTACATCGATTTGAAATTTCGTAGATTTTTATGATAACAATTCTAAAAGCTGCGATCTAATTTTTTTTTTATAATAATCGAGAAATTTAAGGATTGTTTTCTTTGCAGTTCTAACGTAGATTCGAAGTCGTAACAAACTTCATTCAACTTTCCTTCAACGTTTCAAGTCATGGAAGACGAGAAAACTTTTTGATTAGGGAATCAAAAAAAAAATGTACAATTCGAGTTTTGTACGTTCGTTGATAAAACCAGAGTTGAAATTTCATCGTAGTAGAGAGAACCACTGTTCCGGAAGTAGTCCAATTACAAATTAGCATCAAGACTTTGCCCTTGGCCGAGAGAAGACATCCCTCTCGTTCTCTTCTCTCGCTCGCCTTCTCTCGATCTCTCGCGTTCGCATAGCCACTGTCCTGTTCCGTCTCGCTCCTCGCGATGAGAGTATCAAGCCATCGAGTAAAAACCTCACCCTCCTCGCCATTCCCCTACTCGAGCTCACTGGGTTATTAAAGGAAGCCGCCTTTCGGGTCAGGTCGGTGAGGGGTTAGGTCATGGCATCGCGGGGGTGGTCCGAGGGTAGAGAAAGAGCGAGGTTATAACGTTCGCCACGACGACGAGGACGACGACGTCAGCGACAACGCTGGAGGAAATAATGAGCGGCGAGAAAGTTAAACGAGAGAGTATTTTTTACCGCGAGAAATTACGCTGGCCTTCTTTCTTCACTTCCACTTTCTTTTGCCCCCTCCCTAGTGTTATATAACAACTTCTCCATCCCCGTCTCAGCCGAGTGAACGACCAAGAAAAGAGGGGGGGGGGGGGGGGGGTGTTGAAAGAAGAGGAAGAAGAAAAAAAAACAAGAAGATGAATGAAATACGAGGAGGACGAGAGAGAGAAAATGAATGAGAGAGAGAAAGAGTAAAGGATAAAGAGGGGAGAAGGGTGGTGCTGGAGTAGAACGAAGGTAGGGGGAAATCAGTTGTGGAAAGGAGAGTCGGGGCATGACGGGGGTGGAGAGCTGGTTGAAAAAGAGAGAGAGAGAGAGATGACTCTGGCTAACACGGGGTGTTGCCACGGTCGCGTGGGGTGTCTTCCATTCATTACCGCCGGTTACCCTTAATGGAATCTTCGTGTCCTCATCTTTCCACTGTCCTTCGTCGTTGTCGTCGTCGTAGCAGTTGTGCTCGAGAGAGGGTCGCGATGGCCTCCCCGTATAGCCATGCAGCCCCGGTAATTTCTGTTTTTCCGTGCAACAAGAAGTCGTTTGTAAAACCAGCCTCTCGACCCCTACAACCTCTCCCTCAACCTCCAAAACACATCCCTCTCTTCGCGTTCCTTGACATTCTGGCGAATATAAGACGAGACTCTCTTTTTCGCTCGCCAATGGCGAACGACCCTCGTCTCCTTCCTCTCGTTACTATAAAATTACTCTTTTATGAATCTTCGAGGATGGACAACAATATATTTTTTCAACCCCCTCGTTTTTATACAAACTGCCGTTTTGCAGTTGGACGGTCTTCATCCCCTTGTGTTCTGTGGTCAGTACGGTGCACTATAAACATCTGTGTGGTCGAAGGGACGCGTTCGTTTATTTGTTTTATTATTCATTCGACTCCTCGACAATACCTACGTGCTTCTCGTCGATTGACCGCCGAGTCAATCTACGATGGTCAAACATTAATCGACGAGCGATCAAACACCAATTCTAGAGAGAATATCTTCTAGATCGTTCGAAATACGCTGTTACTTTTTAAAAAATCGATATTTCGTGGATTTGTGAATCAAATTTCACCCCTTGACCCACCAAATTTGACGAATTTGACGAATTAATCGAATTTACTTAATTATTGTTTAAAAAAAAAACAGTTGTCGTAATAATTAAGTAAATATCGTCAATTTATTATCAATGTAAAGAATGGTAAATAAAACATACAACATTATGTCCCATCTTAATCCGCCTCGCGAGAGGCAAGTCATTCCGTGTATAGAATTTTCCTACCAACCCCTCGACGTTTTTTTTTCTCCATACTGTCATCTGGAGGAAATACGGTTCGCCATTGCGATCCCCGTGCACATCGCGCGATACTGCAGTCGGTCTGTTGTAAACCGTAGTCATTCGTAAAGGGGTTGGGAAAAGGGTTCGTTTCGAAGAAACATTCAATTATCGTGGCACGAAGACAGTATAGCGACGAGGACGAGGAGGAGGAGGAGGAGGAAGAAAGGAGAAAGAAGAAAAAAAAAGTTTACGAATATATTTCTATGCCGGAATGACTAACGATATAATGACATGTTATTTCTTATCGTGCCTCCTTTTTTTTCTTCTCTCCCCTCAATCGTTATCGTGACTCCTTATATTCTTAGCGTCGGGGCTACGATATATCTAATCATAGTATCGGTGAGGAATATATTGAAACTAATACACCTCACGGTTCGTATTACTATAAGCAATAATTAAATGTGCATCAACGTGTATCGCGTGCGTATATCTCGAAGTCGAGTCCGACTCGCGACGAGTTATCGCCGCTCGCAACCCATACTCAGCCTTTACATATATATATATATATATATACGTATATATATATATGAAATTTTATCGTTATGGAGAACGAGAGGGGCGGATGTTACGTGAAATTCAAACCATGCAACATCGTTGACTCGACAGTCTGACTCTTTGGGCTCTCGGCTCGAAGGGTGTTTTCACACAGACTTGTAGCCGACACAAGGGCGAAACGTCGGAAGGGTTGATGAGCCAGGTATGCCCATTATCTTCGGTATCGTGTCGTCGTTCACGACACACTGTCTCGTTTGCGTTAAGTATGTCTCGCGTTCTCTGGGTAAAGCAACGACCCCAAGACCTCGATCCAGGAGGGTTTTAATTTATTCTCGATGTCGACACACACCGCCATCGGAGTAACGTGAGAACCATAACCGATGAAGAATAAACTCGCACGTTACGCGATGGAGATTCGATTTTTCGATGCATCTGCGCTAACTTGATATGCGCGTCGGTATTTTTTTTCGTATGTTGATTAGATTCGGAAAGAATTAAAACTTCGAAGGGTAAAGTATGAGAATGAGGGTTGGAGAGGAAGAATCTTGAAGGGTTATTTTTTAATACCGGGTGGAAAAATCTAAATTTTGATTCGGGTTTTAAAAAAAACTATTTTCAAAATTTAACCTCATGCTTTAAAAATCTCGATATTCGCGCACAAAAAATAAGAAATTTCAAATTAATAGTCCATTTTAAAAAAAAAGCTCGATACAAAAAATGAAGTATAAAAATCTCATCAATGATGAATTTCGACTACAACGCCAGGAAGAAATTAAATAATCGTCATAGCGACAAAAATCGCCACTCGCACGTCGATGAGGCAAAAGCTACGAGGACGAACAGGAATTACAGGAATAAGAATAAGACGAAGAGGAAGAAGAGAGCTCGAAGATGAAAAGGGTGTCGTGTAACGTAAAATGAAAATGGTTCCTCGCTCGCGACGACGGCAAACATGGTAGGTCCGACGGGCGTGAGCGCTGACGCACCACCGCGGCTGTGTTTGACGGTTTTGTTTGCACGTGCCCTGCTCGACGATCTTCCCGGCGCACTAAAACGCCCGGTAAACGACGTTAGAAAACGTGTGGCAAGGTACACAAGAAGTGACTCGGTCCACATTATACACCGCTCGTACCGAACAATATATAACATCGAAGATGAGAGCCACGAGGTTATATATGCACTTTGGACGTCTCTCCACCTCCCGCAGCCCCTTTTCAACCCGTGCTCGACCCCGTCGCGCCGTTCGGGGCCAGAACAAATTTGTACAAGCGTGTAAAAACTTCGCTCTCGAAACGCGATACGGCAGCGTGCGTGAATACCACGCGTATCTATGAATACCTCCATCCAGTCTTGAATAACCAATCGAATTCTCGATGCACCCTTTTTCAACCCTTCGATAAGTAACGCATGTGAAAACATCGTGGAAAAAAAACACGCTCGATTATTGACTCCGAGTGAAAAAAGGCCGATCGAACATTATCGATTTTCGTACGATCGAAAATGTTTTATTGGACAAATATTAGGGGAGGAAATTTGTACGTACTATTTTGAAATTAAAGGATAATTTGGCTCGTAGATATTGAAATTTGACGAGAATATTGAATTTCTTCAGTCATTCTTCAGAGTTTGAAAAATATGTAAAATAGAAAATCAAACTTTCGCTGAGATAGACAACGAATTTGCGCTTTTTTTGGGGTAGAAATATTGAAAATTTTGATTTTTAGCGTATAGTCTCGGATGTCGTTTGAAATTTCTCGATGTTTGCGGGCTCTACGTTGCGTACGTGGAACTTTCGAATACAATTGACTCGAACGATTATTCGATTTCCCGAGTCGAACGTGTTTTCCATGGACTTCCGGGTAGGCGTTTACGAGAGAGCGTCCGTCGAGTTTATCCGTGCGGTACACGTTCTATTCGTTTCACACGCGGAGAGAACTCGAGGAAGCGAAGCTACAGCGAGGTTGGAAGTGAGCGTTATCCCTCGGCACACCCATGTCAGAGTTCAAACGGGTGAACAAATTGCTCGTAGCGGCGGGCCCGCGGGCAACACGAGCAAGATATCACCGTGGGCAAATATTACCATGCCGCGGTTAATCGAGCGGTTTTGGGGTCAATCTTACCCGAGGCTTCCGTTATCTCGTAAAAGCCGGGCTTAATGATAAATTTATTAACACACACACACATTAACCTTTTATTAATCGCACGGATTTTATAATAAAAAAAACGGACGTAAAGACGACGAGGCAAAAAGGTGATTATGTCTTCCGACACGTACGAGCCCTTGCGCAACATCACCGATGGAGTATATAATTGCATATTTTCGTCGCACCGCCACATACAGTACCCGAGGTGAACTGTGACCCTGCATGAAGTCTCATCAGGGGTTCACGGCTCTCGACACGGACGAGCTCTCTTCCTTCTCGAGAATCACCGAGTGACGCCCACCGATGTGGAAAAATCGACGATTATTATAGTTAGGCGTGTCACGGAAATTCGTACCGAAGTACCATTTAACGAGTAATTAATTCGTTATCGCGAAAGCGATCGAGAAAATCCCGTTCTCCGACTTCGACTTTTATCACAATGTTTCGAATAAAAATCACTTTTTAATCGGCATAAAAATCAACCAATTTTTACGAAAAGGAAAAATCGATCGATCAAGATCGCTTACAAGAATTGAAATAGATCGTTGGAATGAAAATTGATCGGAAAAATACAAATTTAAAAAAAATAGATAAAAATCGATTGATTTTAAATCGAAGCGACTCGATTTCCAATCGCCTCGAATCGATGCTGTTTCTCGTCGTTGCGTTCAAAGTCCCATTTAATGGCTCGAGCAACCGTTCGCTTCCGCGTTCGAATTTTCGCGAGAGACTTCACGCCTTCGCGGATTTGCACGCTACGATACTTATACGCAAGATTTCATTCCGTGGCTCGCGTAGGTATAAATTATCGCATGCAATGTTCGAAGTCAATGCGCGCGTTGAGCGTGAACGGGATCGCAGTGACTTACGGTAACCGTGGCACTTCATTAATGAATGTCGCCGTGAAGGTTTATGTTCCGTTAGTCACGCGCTGTCTCGTTAGCCTTATCGATCAGGCAAAAGCCTTTTGCGAGCCAACCCAAGAGGAAGAGCCTGCGGTATACGTCTTGCTCGTCAATGGGATCACTCGGAAAATCTGCCAATGAACCGTGAAATTCTTCGCTCGTGAATACATCCTTTTTACAATTTTATTATCATTATTTTTCTTCTCTCGTCGCAATCAAAGCGCCTTTTACTTGGACGGACCGCGGGATAAAGCTCGGCTTGGTGGCCGAGCGCGTCGATGTTGATGATGCTCGTGATGTCAGAGGTCAGGAGCCGAGGGATGCACTCGATGTATCGAACCGAGCTAGAGGATCGTATCGGGGCCGAAGGTCACGCGAAGGTCAAGCCTGGAAGATTCTTCAGGGTTTTTAGAACGACGTACTTACTAATCAACAATAATTGACTAGAAAACAACATTGCATTTTTTTTTAACAAATCGACCACCCTTTGACTTTTAAACTTTAATTTTTAAAGCTTAATGTGAAAAAAAAAACATTTTTAATCCAATTTGATTTTATTGAAATTTAAACGTGCCACGATTTTACTTTACGAGACCGGAAACTATCTTAAAGAAGGTAGAAGTAGAGTCGTGACTGTAGTGGTACCGATGCCAAAACTCGTAATGTGCTGACGCCGTGGCTCATCCTCCTCCAAGGCCACTCCGACCGAAGCTCCCTTTCACGGGGCGTCGCGCCCGCGAGTCAGGAAGTCTAGGGTCGTTGGATTTCTTTTTTCTTCTTCTTCTTTTAAGCCACGAGGGCCAAGCGCGAGCCGAGAGAAGAGCTCGCTATCGAGCGACGCGAGATGTCGAGGATGCAAAGTAGAAGGGAAGAAAGTATGAAAAGACCGAGGAAGTGATACAAAAATTCGAAAAAAAATCAAAGCATTTTAAAAAAATGGATGAAAATGTTCATAAGCCATTTTATTTTTTCATAAGCGACGATAACGATTCATTTCCCAATGTCTCGATCGATTATATTTATCGAAAAATGCATTTTACGACGAATTAAATAAATTTGTTTAAATAAAAATGTTTAATTCACGTGAAAATCATCCCATAGGCGCTTGATTATTTAAAAGGGTGTACCATGGTAGGTTGCTCGTAAAAATCAGTTCGTGGAAGGAGACAGAGACACGGACTGGAAGATCAATCAGCATTGAGAAGAGAGGAGGAAAAGCCGCAGCGTTCGACGCCATGAGCAAACGAACGATAGCTCCGGAGTCCGCGTCGAGTTCGCAACCCTTTGCTCCGTACACCACCCCACTGTCTGGCTCCGACTCTCCTCGCCGTTTCACAACCCTTTGCCACAACTTTTCTTTTTTTACTTCTTTCCTCACTCACTTTGCCCTCGAACGCAAGTTCCCCTGGGCCAGGGCCCTGACCGCGAGATAAAACACGAACGGCTTTCCGGCTGATGTTGGTACTTCTTCTCTCGTCTGGATCAATCACCCCTCATCACTTACATTCCATCCCTTATCCTTACCTCTCCACGATTCACCTCTTTTTCATCCCCTTTTTTCTCTTCGTCTCGTCGTGCGTCGGTTACAAAAAAATCTTTTTCTTGTTTTCCCTCATTTTTGAATCAACCTGTCGGCTGCTTACGAGTCGGGCTGAGTTTTCGTCAAAGAGAGGAAAACAATGAATAAAGTCGCGAAATATAACAAAATTTGAATATTTCCGGATCTTTTGTTGAGTCTAGAATGACCTCGAAGTATAAAATGGAGTACATCAAGAGTGTTGAGAATGGGGCAACCCATTGACGAGGGTTGCGCACAAAGCAGGCGCGCCAAGCAGGCATTTTCACTTCGTAGTCTGAGAGCATCGAGTGGACCAAGATCGAGTAAGGGTTAAAGAGTGACGAGGTAAAGTAGAGAAGAGCAAAGCATTGCGAGTCACTTTCATGTCTCGGTCGCGACAAAGTGGCGGTGGAGGCGCGCGGTTCGCCTATAAAACAGATTAATCTTGTTAGGCGGAAGCGACTGCTCCGCCTATGTTTCGACCTTCCACCTTTTGCAAAGCTTCTTGACTCTCTCTCTCTCTTTTCTCTTCGCGTTTACCTCGTCCAACCGTCTTACCGCTTTGGCGATATCCAGGACGTTGCCGCTACGGCTCTCCGGTGCTTATTCAACGCCCGGCACTTCTCTCGTTTAAACTCCACTCATTGGAAAGCGAAGACGCGGCACTGACAAGAAAAAAAACCAAGAAAACTGAATGAAAGGAGAACGGGAGAAGGGGCAAGGAATATGAAAAGCTTGGAAATAACTCGCGGTAAAAGAAGTTCCGAAATGTCGTCGGGTGATTGTCGTAAAATCTTCGAGCGATAAATTCATACGAGTTCGAAAAAAAGAATTTGATTCCCGATCGATGAGTGGATTAGCCACGAAATTCTGCAAAAATACATTTTTCGATCACTTCTACCCCTACGAGAAAAAGTTTCGAATAATTTCCAAAGCGATTTAACGACGAATCAATTTTCTCGTTCATTGCTCGACGATAATTCTTCTCCATTTATCAGCGAACCAATTCAATTAAACCCGATAACTCCGAAGCAAAATATTCCAAGGTGTCCAATCCCTAAAAAAAAACTACCCCTGGACAAAATCCGCGAGTGATCGATATTTACACACGACTAGTACGACGAACAATAAAAAAAAAACGGGACTAACGAAAAGAAGACAATCGACGCGAAATACGGTCAAAGGGGTGGTTGCTTTATTTCCCCGATATTTCTAAACCCTCGATTCGGTCTAGAAAACAGCGATAGGTAGTACGTACACGAGCAATTAGAGCGAACACGGGAAGTTTCGGTAAATTGTAGTACATGGGAGTGGTTGCGCGCGCGCGCATGTGTGTATTTGTGAAGCCGTCCATCGTTGTGTTGGATGGTTGAACGCGCGACACGCACACAGCCACGAGCACACCCACACGACCAGGAGTGATTTGGTTGTGCTCGCACGGGGTAGGTAGGGGAGGGTGGTGAGAGAAACGTTTTCTATCATGGAAGCGCATGCGCACGTGGGGGCGTCAATACACGAGCTCCGCATACGCTACCCTTTCTCGATCCTTTGTCGCACACGTACGCCCCTACACCAGTTTACCCTGAGAAACTCTCGCCAGCTCTCCAGGTATATCTATACATCCTTGTATATATATATATATATATATATAAACAAGTGTGTGTGTGTATATAGGCACGAACAAGAGGACGATGAGTACCTACGCCGTATAATACCGCAAATGTCTATATACGCCCTGCTGTTACTACTGGGTTCGCAGTCGGGGTTATATCTTGTGTTTTTACACCGCAAGAACGCGGTAGAAAAGAAGAGAACGATTTGTGCCCCCGGGCCATGCCACGGTACAGTCGTACCAGAGACTCGTTCGCAGATTCCAATTTCGAGACATCCCAGGCAGCGTTACAAGCAACCCGGTGGAAAGTTCCCTGGTAGAGCTAGAGGCGCAGCCACGGTCTGATATATCCTACTTTCTTGGTCCTGTCTCTCTCTCTCTCTCTCTCTCTCTATTTTTCTCTCTCATGATGCGAAAAAGAAGAAGAAAAAAAGAGGAACAGAAAAATGAAAAGAAAGAAAGACGCAACCTTTTCTCATTTTTCTCTCTCTCGCTCTCCCCTTTTTTCGCCCGTTGAGATAAGGGCCTTACCCCTCACAGCGGAACGGCACGAAGAAAAAGCTCTCTCGTCTGCGTGACGCACAATCCCTTTTTCCCATTCTTCCGTCCGACTCGCTTCTCGTCGTGGACCTCGGAGCGTGTTCAATCAGTCTCCAGATTTCTCTTTTTTCTTTCCTTCCTTTTTTCCTCCCCTGTGAGCTGTTTTTGTTGCACCATTTTGTTTTGTTCGAGGAGGAAGCTACGAGGATGGAATTGACCCGCCAGTAAAATCGTTCGTACTCTCGTCATTGAAATTATATCGCGGAGGGTTAAATTTTAATTGTCCAGGGATGATCTACAGTTTTCAACGACTCCTTAATAAATCTTTTTTTGTTTTAATTTATTTATTTTATTTTATATATTTCCAGGTAAAACGATAAATTTAACGACGTTTATGACGATTTTTTGCGAAGCGAAAGTTTCCTTTTAGGCTTATACGGAAAGTTGTGGCCGGAGGTGTCAGTTTCATTCTGCGTATTCGCATTAAGGGGCATGTTGTAGGAAGCGTTGGTATACGGTGCACAAACATATTAATATCATAACCATCCAATCTAGCCCGAGAACGTGGCCGAGCGTTGCTTTTAAAATATAAATTGGGCAACGAACCGGGGGACTTCACTGCTGACGACGTTCCACTTTCGTATTCATGCGAAAGTTTCCTGGTCGCCTCGTTAACTTTACATAAGGCTACGGGCGCTGTTGCTGTTGCAGATTCGGGGACTCGACGAAACCTACGGACTGTCCTCGTTCGAGGTGTGGGTGTACCGGAATACTTCGTCCTTGATTTCCCCTCTTCCAGTATGTGGGGGGGGGGCTTAACGTACGTAATACGAATGATAATACGCGTATAACTCTCGTCCTCGAATCACTCGCCAAGTCGATGAAACTCGGGTGAAGTTCGGACTTTACGAATTGAATTAACGAGCTACCGTAAATACTTGGGACAAGTGTAATAGAAAAAAAAACAATAAATAAAAAAAAGAAAGTGCAAAATTTTTGGAAAAATTATTTCTAAATTTAAGATGGGTTAATTGTATTATTTCTACGATAAATTGGAACTAACTTCGTAATGTAGTTAAGGAATTATAAATATGAGCTGAAATACCAGCAGCTTGTTTTCTTGTTTTTATCCATTATGGCAAAAAAAATGCACGAAATTGTTATGTTTTTTTATATTACGACCGGGAAATTTCTAAAAAGCAGAATTAAGGTTATTATATTCCTGTTCCACGAACAATTTCCGATGTACATAGTCATTTATGAAGTCATATTCCGCGAAAAAGAAAAATCACCCTTTTAACACGCACCTCCTCGGGTGAATATCGACTTCCCTAAGTGATGAGTTGGTCGGCGGGTAGAATGTTTTTTAATCGGAACTAACTACGAAAAAATACTTACGCCATCGGAATTTTCCCCTAGAATACGAATATACTATCCTTGTTACCAATTTCCCACAATTTCCCGGTCAAAAATTGAAAAATAGTGCGAATTTTTCATAATTTCTTTTTTCCTATTTTCGCTCTGCGTTCGTTAATTTTCATTAAAAAAAATATATATACAAATATTCTAACCAGATGTGATAAACGTAATGGAGCGAAAGATCTCGGTCGCGACGAGAAAAGGTCATCGAACGAAGCCGTTAGTGGGAGAAGATAGTCCGAGTTGCTCGAGACGTCGAGAAGACAAGATTTTCTTCCCTCCTAGCGTACGTTTTGTGCTAGTTGTAAAGGAAATACGACGTCGCCTGTATCTCCTCCGCTTCTTCCGCGACGCTGTGTTTCGTTATCCTGAAACGAACGTTCTATATCAACGCACGTATACTAACACCGATGGTTTTTCCGTGCCCTATTCCCCCGCCCCCGCTCTTCGTACACTTCCTTCTCACTTTTTTCCTATCTAGTCTACGAGAGAAGAAGACGAGTGGAACGAGGGAGACGACCAGACACGTTCACCGAGCCCCGTCGCGACTTAGCCCGTAGAACAATCGCCGGGAGAGATGTATTTTTACCCGGACATTACCATAAGCCGATTGGGTCTTTCTACGAGCTGCGAGAGGATAGGCTGAAAGTGGAGAAGTAGGATAGAAACGCGTTTCTCTTGCCTTCCGGCTTCGTCTTTTCTCTCGTCTCCCATACCGCACCTGCAACGATCGACAACCTTGCCTTTTTTCTTTGTTTTCTTCGAAGTACGAATCGAAAATTCTAGTCCGATAGTTTTGTTGCAAAAAAAAACCTGCCATCGTTTCATCGACGTAGTTTTTTTTCATTATTATCAACGTTTTCGAGAAGAATGTGAATTCTCTGACGAATAAAGCGCGAGATTGCGAATTTTTCAAGCTTGTAACACGGGGGTTGCTTTTTTTATCGTTAGGTATTTCAACGGCACAAGGTTATCCGGCGGTCGACATGCCTGTGAAATAAATACTAACAGCGTATGGAGCTGCTGAGGGCAGCTAGAGGGGCTGGGTGTGAGAGAGGAGGCGACGTGGCAGAGAGTAGAACGAGCGAGAGAGAGAGAGAGAGAGAGAGAGAGAAGTACAACGCGAGAGAGCTTTGGGCTCACGGAGGCAGGAACTTTTTAAGTAAATTAATCAATATCCACGAGAGTACCGCGCACAACCGGGGAAGTTTACGCGCGTGGAGCTGTGCGCGCCACGAGCGAGTGAGAAAATAAGGGTAGGTAAGGTAGACGAAGTGAAAGAAGAGAGAAAGAGAGAAAAAAAGCGTTCCGGCGAGGCGAACATCCGTCCTCCCGTCTAATTTCTTTAAAGTAGTTTGGCAATTTATTATTTTCCAATTTTCCGAGGGAAGCCACGCACAGACTTCGCGACAACCCACGCTGAGACGACAAACTTCCGGTTTACCGCTTCTTCTTCTCTCTCTCTCTCTTTCTTTTCACAGCAATATTTTCATTGTTTTACCCATCCAACTCTCCCGTCGTCGTAATCACTGCGTGGAAAAAAATTGTTCGCGTTACGTCATTGGAAAAACTCGCAAACAGCAGGACGATCCCTCAATTCAGACATTTTGTTTTTACCGACGACTGTGAGCGAATTCGAAATGTGTTTTGTTTCAATGAATAAAATTTCGTAGAAATGTAAAGCAAATTTTTTAAATCTCTAATTGTCCGAGATAAAATATTTTCAACGGATAACGAATTTTTCTTCGAACCGGCTGTAAACTTCGTCTAATGGACGTTATGTTTCCACAAAATTTGACGATCCAGTCGGCAGGTTCGTTCAAACTTTGACCATTGTGAGAAATAGAGAACATAAAATTCGTCGAAAAGCTTCCTTTCTCTCTTTCAACAATCCTTTTCGCTAAATTTCGCAATTCAAAACGATTCCGCGAGTAAACGCACGGGACGAACGAAGCGCGATAGCGATTATGGGAAGCAGCTCAGCGCCAGCATCGCGGTATCGGAACGCCGTGACCGGAACTATGGAATAAACAGATCCGGTAAACTCGTCCTTCCTCCCTTCTTCGGCAAAATGAGCGAGAATACGGAAGAAAGAGAATTCGTTCTCTCGGTCCAAAGACATTTGCATAATGGTTCGGAAATCTTTCGCTATTTTTCCCGTCTTTCTTTCATCGTTTCCTCTTTTCCGTAAATTCCTACGACAATGTTCGCGACAGACTACCCGAGTCTCAAAACCAACGTTTCTCTCATCCCATTCGCGCTACCAAGAACGCTTAATAAATAATCGAATTATCAATATTCATAAACGAACGATAAGTGTTCATCGGACATCCGGGAATTTTAACTCGCGGGTTTATAAGCTCGAGAGTTTAATTTCCCGACAGATCGTTGCTTCCATTTTTTTGTTTCATGTTGTTACTTCCCTCTTTTCCCTTCGACCTCTTTTTATTCGGTTTAATCTGAATTCTCTCGCCGAGCTTGTACTTTTCCCAGCTTGTACTTTCTGGTCGCTTTTCCTCGCGAGAGTTTTCTCGTAACTAACGACCGCAAAAGTCTGGCCGATGTTGAAGCTCGGATAAAAGCCAATAGCGGGAGAGAAAGGTAGCCGTGAACGTAGACACGTACGTAGGTTGGGGTACGTTCACCGACGTACATACGCACACATACACACACAAACAGAAGTATACGCATACGGTGAATAAAGAAACGTTGTGGATACGTACGAGAGGCAACTTTGAGCTAACAAGGGCAACCGCGCGTCGGTAGACACTGCCGAGACCGAGTAGAGGTATGTAAATCTCGCTTTTAGCCACATTTGTGTCGCTTTTCTCTGCTTTTCGGGCTTTACCTCATCCGCGTTTTCCCTCCGTTTTTCCTCGCATTCGTCTCTGCACGCGTATACGTTTTATACGTGTATCTTTCATCGCCGACGTACAAAAGAATTGAACAAGAGGTGAGATTAACCGCCTAGCAACGGTTACCTAACAATCGTTACCCAGCAACGGTTGCGCGGCAACTATCGTCCGATTACGAAGAACAATTTTTATCGAGAAGATTCCGATTACGTAGAACAATTTTTATCGAGAAAATTGTTCCTCTGTGAGTTTAGACAAGTGGCTGAAGACTCGGAAAATGAATCTCTTTTTCTCCGTCGCTTTAACCAATTGTCTAAAGTCACGGAGAATAAATTTTGTATTCTCCCCTGTGACTTTAGACAATTTGCTAAATTCACGGATAAACATTTTTTTTTGGGAAATAGATTCGTCCGTGGTTTTAGACGAGTGGCTAAACTCACGGAGAATAATTATTAATTTTTCTCCGTGGTTTTAGTCGATGGGCTAAAGTCACGGAGAAGCGGGGTAAAAACCAGCCAGCAAAATGTATATATATATATATATATTTCGATAGCTCCTACTCGTCCGCTTCTCAATTCACCCTTTGAGTCCGACGTGCGTTCTTTCGAGACGTAACGCACCAACGAGAGAGAGAGAGAGAGAGAGAGAGAGAGAGAGAGAGAGAGAGAGAGAGAGAGAGAGAGTCAAGAGGAGGGTTGCCATAGAGCGAAAAGAAAGAGTGTGAGCCGTGGGGGATGGGTGGGGGTGCGGGTAGCGAGTTTTAACCCTTTTACGTTCTCGGTGCTATCGATTTTTTTCGAGCTCGAGACGGCCGACACTGTGTACGGGGCATCTAGGGGCTCTCAGTCTCGCTCCACGAGGCAAAAGAGTGCAAAAAAAGCGGAAAAAAAGAAAGAGGAAAAAGTACGAAGCGAAGGACGAGAGAGAGAGAGAGAGAGAGAGAGAGAGAGAGAGAAAGAGAGTACGAGAACGAGTACTACGCCCATGTGCCTACGGCTACTCCACTTATTCGAGAGGGGGAGGGTGAGGGGTACTCGACCCGCGACGACTCGACGATCTTCTCTTCCTCTCTCGCTGTGTGTGCATACACCCTCGCACCGCACCCTTTTTTCCTCCCTATCCACCTCCATACACCGTCACTTCTTTTATATCCCCCATACCGACCGGTGTGCATCGCTTTTCCCTTCTTTCGTTTCTCGTTCGTTCCGTTTTCTTTTTTTTTCTTCTTCCCTCTCGTTTTTCCTGTTTTTCTTTTCCCCGTCGTTCGTTTTTTCGTTTCTCTCTCCTCTTTGCCTCGCTCGTCTGTCGGCACGACTCGTCTATCGTTCCTTCGGCCCTTTGTCCTCGCGTCCTCTTTGACTTTATTCTCTCTCTCTCTCTCTCTCTCTATCTCTATCTCTCTCTCTCTACAATCGTTGGGAGAAGACGCGAAGGCCCGAAGATATATGTATATAGTGGGATTGCGAGGTGAGGCTGTGCGAGAGAAGGAGAACGAGAAAAGTGCCGGTTGGAGGATCCACGGGGAGACATTCAGGAGTTCGAGGATGAGATCCTTCAGCACGAAAGTGTCTTCTCGATATCCACGTTTCAGCCCTTGTCGCGAGAATTGTCGGGCGATCCCTCTCTCTCTCTCTCTTTCTTCCAACCCCTTCGCGACCGCCTCTTTCGCGTCTCTTCAATAGAGAAGGGGTTGAAAAAAATTGCTGAAGACGCGCGACGTGAAATCATCGCGAACAACGTTTGGAAATATAAAGAATTTTTTTGAAACCAAATCCCCTTGTCGAGTTCGACACGAGGTGAAAAACAGTATTGACCCTCGTTACCCCAACCTGCATTTTTATTATCGACGTAAAATGCAATCGAGCTTCCCAACGCCCCCTTTTCCTCGTCGCGTCTTCTTCCTCTCGTCGTACAATCCACGTTCGACGTGAAATCACATTTCTTCGAAGGATTTCAGTCGACGAAACAACCAATCGGTAACTCCAGAATTCGAATTTTTAATCCCAAATTTTCGTATTTCCCTACCCCGTGGCTATTTATTTCTGAAAGTACAGATCACATTTTTTCACGGTAAATCGCAAACTTTTTTTTATCGATGCGCAAGTGCCACGAATAATAATGGAAGAGATTGAAAAATTGCTTAAATTTCAAGCGGATATGTTTTGTTTCTTGATGATCGATGGGCTGGCTCTGAACATTATTGAAAAAGCATAATAGAAAACACGTACACGCATACATAGGACCCATATACACATATATATATATATATATAATGGATATAGATTTTGATTGATTGTGTATGGGTGGAGTCAAGAGAATCTCGGGGGCTGCTACTTTTACAACGACGGTCGTTTCGTGAGAGAGAGACTTGCGCAGTGCTCGCTCACACACGTGAATCACGCGACCTCGACACCCCCGTGTGGCCCCACGTCGTCGTTGTAGTCGTGTCGGAGGAGGTGCGGCGCTACCCCATACCCCAGGGTGCGTTGCGCACCACACACGTATTTTTCTTTTTTTCTTTGTCTTTTTCTCTTCATCTCTTCTCTCTTTCTTTTTGCCTTCAGCATCGGCGTATAGGGAGAATAACTTCGAGTCGTGTGCGAAGAACGGGGCTACTTTCTTTCCGCCCTCGGGTTCGTCCCGAGGGGGGTCGCGCCCGGGGATGATTTCTTTCCCCGCATCCTCTACGCTCGTTCACTCGGATTCTCTTCGTCATCCCTCCTCGCTCCCTCTACCACACTACCCCCCTGGCCCTCCCCTCCACCCCTTCGAACACACTAAGACGTCGCGGCGAAGAAAAACGAGTTTCCCCATTTCAGCTAGCTCGCAGGGTCTTCTTCGTTTCTTCTCCGTGCTTTTCTCTCACACCCTCTTTCATCCTCTTGCCCAACGACGTTAACGTCTATCTGTCTTTGTGTGTGTGTGTGTTCGCACACTGAATATTCCACCTGCGAATATATGTGCAGAGCGCGAAGGAGGAAAACGAGCCGGGCCAACCACGTTCCCGCACGATGTCTACGAGGAAAAATATAGTAAGGCAATGTGTGCGTATGTGTGTGTGGGTGTGTGTTGGAGGAGAAGATGGAGATAGAGAGAGAGAGAGAGAGAGAGAGTGTGGAGAACGGTGGTGGCTGCAACCCCCTACTTCTATGTATACAGACACACACACCCACGTTAAAGAAGAGTGAGAAGACGGTCGAGGGGGTTGGAAGAACCGAAGACCAATCGGAAGCGCGGATTCTTTATCCCGGCACGCTACTCTTCTGTACCGTAGTATATCCATTCGGCGAACCAGAGAACGTAGGCAACAAAAAATCCACGTAGGTGAACTTTAAAGTTTCCACGTTGGATTTACTTCGTTCTCTCGAAAACCCCGAACCACCTCGTTCTCGTTTCTCCCGTTTTTCTCTTCTGCCGTTTTCAATGTTTTTTTTGGTTTTATTTTTTCTCTCTCTCTCTCTCTCTCTCTCTCTCGAGGCAACCTCGCCACAGACTTTTTCCATGTATACCTACGCCACGCGCGAACCAAAATGAGAACCATCGAATTGAATATACCTCGTCGTGGTATGAAGAATATTCCGTTCTCACCTCTTGCGGGGAAAACCTGGCGGTGTGTGTGACGGAAACGCGGAGTAAGCTAGATAGGGGATAAAGAGGAGGCGAAGGACGCGGATTCGGGCTGTATAGATATATATATATATATATATATATGTATGTAGGTTGAAGAAACGGGAGTGAGGTGAGGTGGGGAAGATTACGGGCCACCCTATATGTATGGTAATATCGATAGCGACGCGAGAACCGTGAGAGGACGGGGGAGGGTTGTGAGAACGAAGGAGGCTGCGAGGGTGGTAACGTTAGGTATTCTCTGATCCAATACTCCACGTTCTACGTTCCATCTCGAGTCGACCAGTTACGGCTTCCTATAACCCCACCCTACTACACGGGGGATGGATAAAACGTGAAAAAAAAAGAAATATTGAAAAAAAAGAGGGAAAGAAAGAAAAACTGCTCGCGAAGAGGACGAGAGAAAGAAGAGGAAGAAAAGTCAATCGTTTGTGCGCATGTGCCGTGCATTCTTCAATCCCACACGATTCGACGTTCTCGTCGCTACTCGGACGAAGAAAACATTTATTTAAACAATTTCTGCGAGGATTTATCATTTTTGTTTTATTAGGATGGAATGATGGAATGTGTATTTATACGGCTATTTTTATGCAAGGGATGAAAGTCGAGTCGAAGAAGTTGGATCACGAGTGTAATTTCACATAGGGGTTGACACCCTTAGCTTTTGCTCGAAGAAATAACTATACTAATGAAGTTTCCGGAGTTCGTAGTGGCTCGACTTCATTTTTGGCTATTTCGGGGGTAAGTCGAATTTAAGATTGACTTAACTCATCCCCTAGCTTCAACCCCTAACCCCGACCCTCAATTTTCTCATGAAATTCACGCGGTACGAATGTAATTGTTATCCAGAAATACATTCGGACTGCATTTCGAGGCATTTTAGGGTTAATCAAGAGTTAAGAATGATTTAACTCACCCCTAACTCCAACCCCCGAACCCCAACCCTCACTCATGAAATTCATTCAGCAAGAATGTAATTGTCAACCAAATGTTCATTCGGGTCACCGAACGTCTCGTATCGTCCACAGAGGGATGTTTCAATTCGTAGCATCGAAGTCCGCTCTTTAAAAAGAGTTACGAAACATACGTAAAAAGCAGTGCGAGTGACACAGCACAGGGGGGAGTAAAAAGAAGAGAAGTGAATAGTGGAGTCGGCGTCGTCCTGGGCGACGGCGCTGCCACCTTATTGGATATGTTGAGCAATTTATTTTATTTTTCCCAACTACCACCCTCTCTATATACCGACTCTCACCCTGCCGTCGCTACCCTCTCCCTCTCTCTCTCCTCGTCATCGGAGAGGCGAGCGGCAGCAGTCTGCCGACTCCTCCAACGTTCCTCTCAAGCTCCTCCACGCTTGCTTTTTGCGCTCGCTCTTTCTCTCGCACTTTCTTCTTCTTCTTCTTCTTCTTCTTCTCGCTCTCTCATCCCCCTTGACGATGATGGCACGAGGAAGAAGGCGGTAGAACGAGAGAAAGAGAGAGAGAGAGAGAGAGAAAGAAAAACGACGATGGTGGTTGTACACCTCCACCTTCGATCCAACGTACCGACCAACCTACGAATTTCTCTCCCTCTTTCCTCCACCCCGCTTCTCGACCCACCCCCTCTACTCCCCCTCGACATTCTACTTTTCCTTCTCTCTGTACAGCGAGCAACGGCTCTCCTCCTTCGCACACGTCGCCGCCATTTTCCAATATCGCGTCAAGCGCGCCATCTCTCTTTCTCGCTCGCTCGCTCGCGAGACTTCTTCTTCTTCTACCTTCGGAGTTTCTCTCGCAGCGACGCTTCGCCGTCTGGGGAGGTCGAGAGAAACGGGAGGAGACAGAAACGCATACGTATATATATATATATATATGGAACTAGGGAAATAGCGGCTACTGGGCGAGCCGGAGAGGGATGAAATACACGTATATACGTCTGATAAAAAAAGAAGAAAAATAAAAAAAACGGGGGGAGAGAAAGAAGAGGAAGACTTGGAGGTGAAAAAGGGGTTGCTGCTTCTACTACTCCGTTGGTACGTTCTATACTCATAGTGCTTCTCGGCTATGCTCGCAACCGGAGGGAGGAGAAGGGAAAGAGAAAGAGAGAATGAGAGGTTGGTGGTAGAAGAGAGGGGGAGGGGGTGCGGAAACCGGCTCAGCTAGGGAACGAGAGAGGCTAGGTGAGAACCGTACGTTCGCTCTTTCCTACCGCCCCGTAAATTGGCAATATTCATGCCGGGACGCGTACGCGCCGCGCGGCCGACCACCCCCGCGGTATCTCGCAGCACCCGCCGCGAAACTGCTTCCAACCCCATCCACCCACCTCCTCGCTGCTCTCTCTCACGACTCAACGAGTACACGTATATATATACCAACGAGTTTCGCGAACCACAAGCATTATTGCCTACATACCTCCCCAGTTTTTCATCTATTCCTCTTTCTGGTTCGTTATTTTCGACTCTCGAATATGCTTATCGAGGGACCCTCGAGTGAGAAATATAACGAAAAAACAAAACAAAAGCGATTTATCGACGAATTGGTGTATCGAGGGTTTTCCACACGACGATTTTGTAATAATTCTTTAAAAGTTAATCAGAAGGTAGATTTACCGAGCTTTTTTGCGCGTCGCAAGGTGCGAGCAAATTATTTTGATTCTTTTTTCTTGAGGGACGTTACGAAGGAGGCGAAGTGCCGATTGTAATTCTTCGGTGATCAAACTACTCTTGAATGTATTTCGTATAGGGGTATATTTATTTTTTTTTTTTAGTATCGTAAGCCCTCAATTAAAATAAACTTATTTCAGTAAAAAATCGCTTTGAAATTGCTGGCTACGTAACCCTCTTGGACCCTGTGTGCCTCGTCGACTCGATCCTCAACGTTCCATTCACCCTCTTGAGCTCCTTGTGCCTTCTCACCCTCGTCGTCGTCGTCGTCGTCGTCGTCTTCGCAGTTGGCGGCCGACGAGCTGCTGCTTCTCACAGAGAGAAGTCACCTCTTCGCTATATATATATATATATATATATATATATATATATGTATATATAACCACGATAGCATGTAGAAGTGACGATGGTGAGGGTCGTGCGAGAAAAGCGAAGAACGCTTTAGAACTTCCAAGGCGATATTCAAACTTTTTAAAATATGTCAAATTATTTTCCTTTCACGAAGGAGTGAGAGAGTGAGAGGTAAGAAAAGTGCGCGAGTGTGCCCAGGCAGCTTGTATCTCGCTAGTACTTCGTATCAAATACATTTTCATCGCACCCTCTTCGATATGTTATTTAAATATCCAAAAGCCAAGGAGGGAGAGAGAGAGAGAGAGAGAGAGTCGTGAGAGTCGATATAAAGTCAGATCTATAAATCGCTCTCGAGACGTTTTTTTATCGAAACACGACGCGAATCGCGAATCCACGTTGCCACGATAAATATATCACGATTGTATATGTGTGGATGTAGAATTTTACCTCGAAGGGTGAAAAATATAAAAAACCTTACGTAGTTTCTTAACTCGATTCGAAAATTCTCGAGCAACGAGAAACTTTTTTTTGCCCGTAAGAACGGGAATATATAAGAAACGCCGAATGTAAGTAAAATGGAGGAAATATTTCTCGGATAAAATTGGTCCGGTGATTTCGAACGGCGAGTATGAATCTCGAGCCTCGGAGTCTCTCGAGGATGACGAGAGGACGAGGACGAGAGTGGAGAACGTCGGTTTCGTAACGCGTGCGAGCAGTTAGCTTTATTGCTAAGGCCACCGTGCTCAGGCAGTGGACTTTTTAATATCGCTTTGCCGTTGGCTCGTCTCCTAACTGACAAAAGGATAAAAGAGATGGAGGAGGCGTTAATGGAGAACGTTTTCGCTCTAACGACCGAGAAGAAAGGGAGGATGTGAACGTCGCTGGGCTTCGCCTTTCTCCATCTGTACGCTCGTGCCAGCTTGCTCTCCACTATGGAACCGAGACTACTATAACTACCATCCCTCCTGTATATTTTCATCGAGAATATGACGAATCGTCGCGTATTTTTGCTAACTCATCGAACGATTATTTTTCAACGTTTTTCCGCAATTTTGGATCGTCGTGAATGGCGAAGCATATTCGATTTGCCTTTTGAGACGAATATTCGTGTCGGTGATATGAAAAACAAATTTTTTTTTATTAATTTTTATCTCGACACATAATTTATGATTGATTTAAATTCTGGATAAAATTCTATCATCGACAATATTATCTCTCTATATTGCTGAATGATTTACGAAAAGTTTCAAAATTTCCCATCAGTGACAGAAAGAAAAGAAAATTTGATGGGAAAATTAATTTCGAATCGATTAAATAATTTCACGATACAAAATAATAATAATTGTAATCTTGTAATAATGGTAAATATCAAATAATTAACACGATAATATCGCGATTAGACTTATTTTATAATTACCATTTATACGTAAAATATGAATTTTTCGAAACAATAAACAAGTTCGATGAATATAGGAATAGATCGTAGTGTCGATCAGCGGGAATGACTTTTTTTAAAACTCGTCAATCGTTCGCATATGGATTGCACTCGTAACAGAACACTCTATTTCGCTCATTGTCGTCGACAATAACCTGTTTGGGCGTAGGGTACACTGTGACGCTATAAAAGGGTTCATGGGTCGAGAAAACACTCGAGGCTCTTTCTTGCATTCAACCGCAATAACAGCAGCGGCAGCAGCAGCAGCACGAGAATCATTTCTCTGTTCTGTCTCGTTTCTCTTCTACCCCACTCTCTCTCTCTCTCTCCCCCTCATAATGTCGATATATACATGAAATATCGTATATACCTATACAGATCGATGAATATTGCCTCGCGAAATCCCTATTGTCAGTCTGGGCCTTTACCAGGGAGAGAAAAAGAGGGAGAGAGAGAGAGAGGTTGAGGTCCATTGTGTACTCAACAATGCTACAATGATCCGAAGCGGATACCTGTGTTATATCTATCTGTCTATCCATCTCCCTTCAAACCCCCACCCCTCTCTTCTCTTTCTCTCTCTCTCTCTCTATCTCTCTCAGATATCCGTCGTGTACCTGCGACTGTACAATACACCTGCCTACCTCTCATCGATCCCTTCAGAAACCGGAAGTATACGGAAAATCTCGCACAGGTTCCACACAACGACGCAATTAAATTGATATAAAACACATAAAAAAAATTATTTAAAACGTTGTAAAAGCAGAAAAAAGTATTTAAAATTTGAAAAAAATGTATAAAATCGATTTTTTAATAATATAAAAAAGAGAACGGACCGATGGTTGACGAATTTTAAAACAGGATTTGGAGAATGCCGAGGTTGAATATTGTTTATGAAAATGGAGGATTAAATTTATAAAGTGGACGAAAAAATTGTCGAAGCGTGTAAAATGAAGGGATCGAAAGTCTTTTAGAAATAAAGAACGAGTGTAAGAAAGTAAAACAGCTTGCTCGTAAGATCCTGAGAAATCATCCCTCTCTCTCTCTCTCTCTCGCACTTTCCACGTCTCTCTTTAACTTCTGAGTGTCCGCGACGAGTCGAGTGAGGACGCCTTATCGAGGTATATATAGTAGCCGAGGGATGCAAGGAACGACTCCGCGACTGCCTTCACCGCCACGGAAAGGCTCCGAGGGCTTTAAATCCAATCCCACCATGCGGATTAATAAAAGGATTCGCGGAGTTTAGGCCGTTCTTATATTGCTTCGACCTTCCTCTCTCGGGTCTGGGCTCTCGTCTCTTCCCTTCCCTTCCATATCTCGCTCTACTCGAAGGAACGACGACGAGCAAGAAAACTCTCTCTCTCTCTCTCTCTCTTTCTCTCTTTTAGCCTGTACGCCAGCTTTTATCCGTCAATAAGGGAGTCGAGGCGCGCGTTTCTCGCGATAGAGGAGTGAGAGAAGAACCCGAGAGAAGCGCTTTTGCTTTTCCCTACGACCTCCTCGCGCCTCAACCATCCCCCTTTTTCCCCTGTCGTCTCTTCTCTCTCGACCTTTTTCCTCGTCTCGCACGGTACAGAACCAGAGAGGGATCGAATGAGAAAGAGTGAGACGGTGGGAAAGAGAGAGAGAGAGAGAGAGGGGATGCTTTTGCACAGAAGCTTTTCACCACATTTAAAAATTTATGAAAGATAAACTTGTTGTGTTTCTTTTTCACCGACTGTGATATAATGAAGTGCAAAACGCCTTTGGGAGGTTGGACAATTGCGTGTGCAAGGTTGTAAGAAGAAGTGTCATAAATTCCGTATGCCAAATAACAAAGGGATACTAATAATTTTATAACCGTCCTCTTGTTCTCTGACAATTGTCAAAAGTGGAAAATATTCTCGCCCGACGATCAAAGGACGAATTTATTATCCTTTAAATTTGAATTTAGCGCCAATTTTTCATTTCATCCCCGGTAATTATTACCTGAACAAGAAGTAACTGCGTAAAAAACGCAATGACTTATTGGCCAACCAGTCGGACTAACCTTCGAACTGGCCAAAAAGTAATCGCGCAAAAAACGCACGAACTTTTTGGCCAATCTGTCATTTCAACGAAAAAATGGCTTTATCGGTCGAAAAAATACGGCGACGAGCCTCACTGTTTTTTTCCCACATATGCGCGAGTAAATAAAACTCTAAAAGTATGTAGGTGGTCGGTGAAGGATCGTGCGAACGAGCTACGAACGATTTGCTCATTGGTGCACTTACTTGAGCGTCCGTTCCCGGGAGCCCGGTACGTTTCTTCCGAATCGATTAAAGCCGCGTGCGGGCAAATCGCATGCCCGTTGGTGAGATCTCGAATACGAGAAAGAAGGAAGAAGGGTCGTTGTGTACGAGAGAATGAGAAGGAGGAATGGAGAAAACGGCAACGAGGGGGGCTAGAAGAGAGAGCGTCGGTAAGAGGATGGTAGCGAAATACTTGGCAGCAATTAGCCGGAGCGTTAATGCCTTCTGGTTATCCCTCCGGTCTTTTACCCCTCGAGCGAAGCACCGGTAGGAATGGTAAAGAACCTGACCTCGCTGTAATGGCAGAGAGCATGTACGATTCCACCGCTCGAGATGTGTCTCGAGCGATAAAGTCTCTTCTTCTTCTTCTTCTAAGACACATCTCAACTCGCGCTTTACCCACTGTCCGATCGTTCGTCGCCTTATTCGTTTCCTCACGCGTGCCACCGTCATCTAGCTCCCTCTTAAACACACACATAAACACATAAACACACCCGAGAGATCCTTGTTTTACGACTCACGGTTGTTTTCTCGCGCTTGTCCACGCGTGTTATTTATAAAGTAGAGGGGCGCGAGTCGACCAACACACGATTTCGCGCCACCGGTTCTTCTTATCGAGGCTGTCCCGCTGGTGCTCTTCCTACATCTGGCCTAACTCATCCGGATCTTCGCGATGAAATCTGCCAGTAGTAATAGGAAGACTTAGTTTTTTTTTAATCAGACCCCCCTTCTCCTCCGATTTTATTATCCCATGATCGCCCTTCGATCGTTCTTGGAAATCGAAGAAATTAAATTCAGACTTGAGCGGTGAGCATCGTTGAAGAGCTTGTCCATTCGTGTCCTGTAGAACTATTCAACGTTGCGATGAAAAGAGGGTCGTGAAAAAGAGGATGTGAAAAGCGTGAGAAGGCACACGGAGTGACAATTAGCGAGCGCAGCCTCGGCCGAGAGATACCGTTATCGTCGATACGACAGTTACGAATTAATGTAACAACAATGTCGAAGAAACGTCCGAGGCTCGCCTCGTAATTCGCTTGCTTATTAACAGGCGTGGGAACGTCCAAGGGTTGCGTTCGAATCGCAAAGTTACTACGCGAGAGATCGACATTTTCCAACCGCCCGGCAAAATCGGCAAGCGAGTTACGTTCAAGTTCTCCAGCATGTACGAACCGCGAAATGTTTTCCAAGTCGTAGCCAACGCGAGGTCTCTCTCTAGCGGCTTCGTAAACGGACAATAGATATCTAAGAACGTTTCACGCGCCGTAACGTCATCGTGGCTGTTTTTACGATCGACTTTTAGTGCTCGAGTGATTATTCCTTTATTTTTTAACGCTCTCTCTCTCTCTCTCTCGTACGCTGTTTACGATGGTACGGTACGATGCGGTGAAACTCGTAATAATGGACACCGACGACAAGAAATGCCTAGAGAAGGGGGGGGGGGGGCAGTGGTGACCCTAAAAGGAAACTCTTCGACGGGGACGTTGGACGACGTTGCCCTCGACTCATCCATCGCGTCTCGGACGCTGCCAAGGCTTTCCCACCTCGCCCAGCTTCTCATCTTTACCTTCGATCCGGACACGCACCCTCGACCGAACTACGGGGTAAGCACCGAACCTTAATTCTTCTTCCACGAAGCCTTCGTGGCGCACCTCGAGCTCGAGCTTAGTGATAAATAATGCCGATCCACGCCATATAGGGAACACCTTTTCAATAACCCCGAGTAATTTCTCACCCTTAAAAAGAATAAAACAAAAAAAAATTCTTCACTTTCGTTTTTAATAATTTTCTTGTCTTTTTCTCGTTCCTATCCACCTCGACGCTCTACCACTCTCTCCCCACTTTCAATTACTGCTATACATGATTTTACGCGCTAAATTATAGTCCCCCTCCCCTCCCCTCCCTCCTCCTACGTCTCGTCGATACACTCGAGCATCATCGCGTAATACACCATCTCGTATTTCTACGAAGTTGACCACTCCGTACGCCGCATGAATGTGTTCGCGTCCGGAACGCCACGCTTCCTGGTAATCCTTGGCTCTTCTTCGATCCCCCGAGGGCGAGACAGAGAGAGAGAGAGAAAGATCGATTCTCTCTCGTGCGCGCGAACGCACGAGAACGCAACGAGGTACCAACGCGAGTGCCTTATATATTTCTCATACCTTCCTTACGCTCGTCTCATCATCTTGTTTTTCCTTCTCTCCTTCTCCTCCTCCTCGCCGTGTTTCCTTTTTATCGAATGTTTTTCTTGGCTTCGAGAATCTCTCGAACGATCGATATTTGTTTTTTTGTCGATCAACGTAATTCCGGTAATCGAACGATGCGCGCGAGGTACGTTACCTATACAGCGATTATCGATGATCCGCGCTTTGATTATGATGAACGTTACAACCCCCTGCCCCCTCGCTCCTCTTCCTGTCCCCGTCAAGCCCTCGTCGGGACGCGGAGGTGGCATATTTATATGGAAATAAGCTAGAGCGCGCAGGCCAACGAGTCCAACGACGAGATCGAAAATGCGTATCGGCCGAGCTGACGCTGCTCGTTGCGCGCCATTGCGGCAACTCGCGCGATCGCCTGGTTTGCGCAAGACAAACCGCGCGCACAGCTCGCTTCGGTTAAACGACTACCCGACTGTCTCTCGGACGGTCATTAGAATTTCTACATCGCCGTTAATAGGGATAATTAAGGAACGCCGATCGACTCTCCCTCCTCCTTCCCCTCACCACCCTTCATCACGTTTCAGCAACGTAATTGAACGTACGTCGCTTTTACCAGTTCATTGATATTTTGCCTTTCGTAGCTCGAGGACTTCGACGGATTTCGTTCGAACGTGTTTCTTTTTATTTATTTGGTTATTTTCTTTTTTATTTACTTTGTTGATTCGATCTTTCGGAGGCGGGAAGAAACGAACGAGAGCGATCCAGGTGTAGATTTAAGCACGGACGGTTTTCGGTGTGTGTGTGTGTATAGAGGGATGGAAAGAAGAGGGGATCAAGGGTATAGTGGCATTTGTATTCATATGAAAATATTATCTCTCAACGCTTTCTCTCTCTCTCTCTCTCTCTCTCTCTCTTGTCGTCCTTGTCGTGAATCCTCTTCATGAATCGTTATTGGCTTTGCATAGTTACGTATGCATGAAGGCAACATTTCCTAGGTTCTACCATTTGCTCTCGAGCTCGCGAGCATTGTTATGCAACCCGGTTGTAGATCCGCAATATAGATCCCTGCAGCAACGACAGGCAGCGCCGAAGTACCGACCGTGCCTACCGGTTCGCCGTGAATATCATTCGAATTTCAACAGCGGCATCCGTACTCGACATATCGCGTTTCTCGACTTGGTCTAGGTACATACGACGCGTTTGAGAGCGCGATCGAATCGGACCTCGACGATACGTACGACGAATGGACTCGAGACAATGTTAGAAGAACATTTCTTTTTTTTTGTCTCTCGATTCATTTTTATATAAATTCAATGAGAAGAATTACCGTCCGATGAATCTCGAACGAATCTAGAAAGATCGAATCTCGACGTTGATTCCTCCTCGATTGACTCGAGTACGTCGAAGCTGGCGTGCGGATGAAACGTTAATCCGTGACCAACGACGATGTACCGAGAGAAACTACAACGAAATTGGATATCAATTATCCGCCATAATTATAACGTGAGCGAAAAGGTGGAAAGGTTGTATCGCGGGCGCCACAACCGAGCAGAGCAAACAAACCGTTAGGGTCGACGGATAATTGGGTGGAAATTATTACGCTAGCGGTAGAGGCAACGGTGGCCAGAAACGACGATGATGGTCATTCCCGCGGAATAGTTACGGTGTCGAGGGTTCGAGAGAAAGAGAGAGAGAGATGGAAAATCATATTTGAGGATGAGGCACGCGCGTGGATTGGAGGGAGGGGGCGTTTGATGATAGTCCGGCGCATCGCTCTTTTCTTTCTTGGGGTTAAACAAACGGTGGCGCGAAGGCGTTCGCACGCGCACTGTAATTTTCACTAGCGAAGGAACTGAACTTCGCTAATGCTGGCGCCTCGTCGGCTTTCGCGATGAAAATTTCTCGATCTTAGCGCGAAGAGGGATAACGAGCCGACCGGATACGAACGTTTGCCGTGACGTCTAGGGCTCGAAAAGTCTAAGGAAATTTTCTTCAACAATGAAAATAGAAAATAAAAGAAATATATTGGTCGTTAACGGATTGGCAGAATTTTTTTAAGTTTAAGCGAGGCTGAAATTTAAAAAAAAATTTCATCGTATATCGATGGATTTTCAACCCCTGAACACGAAACTTTTATTAATATAAAAATCGCGATTCAATCCGTTGATCGCGAAATTCCTAAATTGCAATAACAACGATAATATCACAGTAAGAAAAAATAGCGGAATGTAACTAGTTCGATTGTTATTCAATCTTCGAGTTCGGAAATCTTCGAAGAGATTCAACAGTAGCCAGGAGGTTTCGCAGGCTGGTTTTGTATTTGCGAACGTGAATGATGAGGTAGGATGCGATATCAAGAGAAAGAGAGAGAGAGAGACAGAGAGAAAGGGAAAGAGAGGAATTGAGAGAAAAGGGTGGAATAGCTCTCACGACGTATGGGGTTACCATATACGCCGGCGGTGTGCGGTCTTCGTTCGGCCACTCTGCGGAAGAAATTCAAGAGGGTAATTTCGAATAAATTTAATCTTGAGCGAGCAAAGGAGGAAAGGTACGAGAAGGTGCCGCGGTCGCACGAATAGATGTATGTGCAAGAAGACGAGATAGTGAGAAAGAGAGAGAGAGGGAAAAAGAGAGAGAGAGAGAAAGAGGGAGATCGAGAGTCGCGCACGACCGTGAAACCGGAGGGGCCCCATGAGGTATAACCATCACCGGGGCAAGGAAGAGAGCCGGATGGTCGGCTCCGTTCTTTCTCATGTAAATTCGCATCGGGTCCAGAGAGCGGCCTAGCATAGGGCAACTCTACGAGTGCGAGCAATCGCCCGGCTGAAGTTACCCGCGGGAAAGGTGAATGTGTGGAAGGATGAGAGGGTTCCCTCTCTCTCTCTCTCTCTCTCTCTCTGACTCACTCTCCTCTCTCGTTCTCTCGCGACGAGGTTGTGCCCGGACGCGAGATGGGGCACGCCTCGACTACGGTTTCACGTGGGAGAGATAGGACGACCCGACCCAGCGAGAATAAAAAATGAGAACGAGGACTTCCTCGTCTATGGGCACGTTGGATTTTCTAGCGACGAGCGAGAAAGTTAAGATTCTCGGAGAAATAGTAGGAGGACGCCTCGACGAGACCTCCTGGGGTCTCGAAATATTCCGGGTCGTGTGTTCTAAGGACGATGCAGAAAATTGCCCCGTTACGGGCCGAAGACAACGAACGTTGAACCAAATCGACGCTTCGTCGCGTAAGATTAAGTTTGAACTAAAAAAAAACAATTAAAAAATTAGAAAGTATAAAAAAATGGAAAAAAACAAGCAAAATAAATGTTTACTTTCTCTCAAAAACCACAAATATTTAGTTGTTAGTAATTATCATTATCCCGATTGATTACGAAAATTTGAAAAAAATTGTCGAAAAATGTTCTCGCGCTGATTTTTTCGCGCCCCCGCTCGATTCCTTCCGATAAATAGCGTTAAAAAATTGATCGTAAGATAAAAACGATGAAGAAATACGAGTGTTTCTTCACGTCGTACGATGTTTAGCTCGAGGGAAACTTTAGATACTTGTTGATACCATCTCCCGGTGTCACTCGATACGACGTTCTTTCCACACAGAATCATGTTAGCCCCGGTGCCAATAACGATTAGCGGTAATAACGAGAATACGAAAGAGAGCCCGCAAAAGCACGGCTCAGCCAAGAAGCGAGAGACCAAGACTCTCATGCAAATATCCGTTCGAGCAACTTGTTGCTACACATTAAAACCTCACCATCGTCTTGATAACATCGTTCTTCGACATAGCAAGGTTAACAGCTTGACGAGCAAGAAAATTAACAAGATCCAACAAAAATGACGTTTGTTATCAAATCTTCGAAAATTCGCGACACGATTCTAATTTAAAAAAAAAAGCAAGTCGATAAACAGATCGTTATACAAATTTTCCATCGATTTCTCTCTCTTTCTTTTTTGTTGAACCTACAGGATGTAAAAAGAAAATAACACGTCGTTATGTCATTAAAATCCCCGTCCGAAGGATTAATTATTTCAGATTTTTTTCTTTCTAACGTTACGACCGCGAAGCTAAATGTAAAATAGATGGTGATTCTGGCCTAGCCATCTCATTGAATAATAATTAAAATAAAAGCAACAATGATAATTAATACCGTGTATCGTTCGACCGCGCAACCGGCAATTTGGAATAACATGTCAATGCGCATTCTCGCGGTATTAATTAATCGTACCTATTGCGGGAGAACGCCGGAAAAAAGCGAATGAAAATAAAAAAAAAACAAAGATAAAGATATATATATATATATATAGATGCATCTCGATAAAACATGCACGATGTGTATTGATATAGCTCGAGCATGGAGAAAACTCTTGCAAAAGCCGGGGCTGTAATCGGGTCTGTCGCGTTCTATGCCCGGACTGTGTGTGTGTGTGTGTCCGTAGTCGCGAGAGAGAGAGAGAGAGAGAGAGAGAGGGAGAGAGAGGAGAGTGTATCTCGTATAGAGGGAATAATAATGAAGTGGACGTGGCGTATAGTTATATACAGGGTGGCAGGCACACGTGAAAGGTGGTATTCCCAGTCGACGTTGCAGCACGGCTGGGCTGTTATACCAGGGGCTTTTTACATATACCGAACGGCATGAAAACCGCCAGACTTGACTATAACGTACGTATACGTACACTGCGGCTTTCGATTAAAAGGTAGCCAAACAAATTGCGGACCGGCTCTCGGATGAGAGAAACCGGGCACTTGAATAATCGTAATTGGTACTATCGTAATTAACCGGATAATATTCGATAGAGTGGCACACGTTTCGTTATAAAGTGTTTGTACGAGACTCAAAGCGGGAGAGAACGAGAGAGGGTGAAAGATGTAGAGAGAGAAGAAAAATTCTGCTTTATCAGAACGTGTGATATCATTTATCTCGAACGCCGGCGTATACAAATCTGTCCTTTTCGCAAGTGTTACGAGTCGTCGGAAAATCGTAAAATCTCGAGATAGAGATGATAAAATTGTTTATTTTTTATTTTTATTTTCGTTTCATTCACTCTTCGATGTTTTTGTTTATTCTAGGATAATTTTATAAGAAAAACAGCTTTGATCGAACGAATCGTAATATCGATCGAAAAGTCGCAGATCACGAGGGAAAAGAGGATGAGTTTGGATCTAAACGGGATCTATAAACGCGCGATAATGGTGTACAGAAGGGAATGTTCACGGCGACATCGGCGTTGTCCCTGTACCGCGGACTTAATGGAAACGCAAATATCCTTCTGCGACGACGAGAAGGAAATTGAAATTTTTCTTCAAGCTTCGAGGATGTTTCAACGGGGCAATAATAAGAAATCCGACGAGCAGCGAGATAGAGGAAGAGGAAAACGAGGCTCTCCAACATGAGAGACGAGTTAGTCTCGGGCGTCGCGAGAGTGCGCCAGCGCTGTGCCTCTTCGCGTTGGCTCTCTCGCGGTGCCCGAATGAACCTAGAGAGAGAGGCGTTGATTCAACTAGAAACTATTTGCACTGCCATTAACCAACCCCGGAGATAAGACCACTTTCTCAGCCAATGACGTCGTACGCCGATAAAAATGTAAAAAAAAACATTAATAAAAAAAAATCCACAAAAATATCCAACCTTCCATCTATTTACATCTATCATTTTGACTTTTGACCATTCATTAATTAAAAAAAAAGAAAAAAACAAGAAACTCCTGCTCTATCATAACCCAAATTTGTTTAATAATTTTCTCAAATCGTTATCTCGAGAGATTCTCAGAGCGATTCACGCAGATGTAAAGATTTGGCTGGTACGTAGATGCCTCGTAACGCCTTTATACCCACCTATAGCCATTTGGTACGTGCGTGAGAGGGACTCGGTCGTATGAAACGATAACCGGCCCGGGCACCTACGTTCTCGCACCAGGAACGTTTGTTGCCCGATGTCCAATGGGATGTGGCCGCTGTCCGGTGCTGAGCACACGGGAGCAGGTGTGCTACCGTAACACGGAGAAGCCCGTTCGCACATTTATGCCCTCCTCGCGCCTATTTATGTACGTCTCGAGTCTCCATTGAGTGCTTGCATATATATATACACACACATCATATACACCGAAATATATACGTATATACGAAGTGGACCATATAGCTATATAAATGTGGGTAAATCATGAAGGAGGGGATATATTCCAAGTATCCGGCACACGTTGTTGCATGTCCTATACGTGTTACAGTAATTCTTAGTAAGAATATATCTATACGTAGCACGATACATTGTACTCGTTGCTATATAACTATATTAATACTAGTACTGTGTAGGAAGAGCAGCAGCCACGCGGTTTCCCACTTTGCCACTTCCGATGCATCTGTGGTTCGTGTAATATTTCATAAATGTTTTTATCTCTCTCTCTCTCTCTCTCTCCCTCCCTTCTCTTTATTTTTACACTCCCCACATCGCGAACCCCTTTTTCCTCCACCCCCCTTAACGGATCAGATCTTCGCGAAACCGTCTACCGGTCGATCCACATTCTTAATTTTCTTTTTTTTTTTCTTGTAAAAAGTGCCTTATTCCTTTCCAACGATACATCGGACACGAGATGAATACCAGGATAATATTTTAATTGGGTCCCCTCGCTACTTCTCCACCACAGCCTGGTTTTACTGCGATGGCGTTGTTTTTTTTTTTTTATTTTGCGGTTTTTTTTTCGTTCGGATTTTTTTTTCCTTTTTTTTTTGCTTCCGCTCACTTTATTTATTACACCGGTATGCGTGATTTCGTTCGAACACCGTGTACGCGCGTATTATGCGGCAGGTACTGCGCGGCTCATTAATGCTCCCTCCTTCTTCTTCCTTCACCCTCCGCTATCTCCCCGTCGCCGGTGCCCCAAACCCCCCGACCCTCCTCGCTTATGTTCATTCCACGATTCTCTCGACTTGTCGCGAGAGCAATAGTCGCGTGTTATGGCCACTGCGTTACACGTGTCTATGTAACGCTACGAGCGTATCGGCCTCTGGTCGAGCAAGACCAGGGAACGCGGATTCTCTTTCTCTCTCTCTTTCTCTCTCTCTCTCTCTGTCTCTCTCTCTCTCTCTCTCTCTCTCGCATGCTCGCCAAGACGTATCTTCACGCGAATACACATCGACCGCTAATTTATTGATTAATTCGCTTCGAATGCGCGACTCGCTACCACAAGTGCTCGTTCACGATCGAGCAGGCGGTTTCGTATCGTCCCGCGAAATCATAAGACACTGTATAGATGTATATTTGTATATAAGTATCGAGAACAGAAAGACTGGAGAGTTTGTCGCGCGTGTTACGAGCGTTTCGATCAACGAATTATAGTTATTTCTATTCGTTCGAGTTTCGTGTCACGTTTTCCGTATTTTCGAGAAAATGTCCGAAGAGTCGGTGGAAAGTAAAAAAAAAAATAGATCGCGAAAACGTATTTGATAAATGATCTTTGTTCGATGTGATTTCGGGGAAAATGGAATTATTGCAAGTTTTGAAAATTTTGAAAATCACTCGTTCGCTAATATTTAACAAAGAATCGACTTTGAAAATCACAAGGTCGACCCTCGCAATGTTTTATATCACGCAGGAAGAATGAATAAACGCATCTTTCGAAAAAAAATTCCAAATCGCTCGACCGACTCGGCTGAGATCAAAGAAAACGGATTTACCAAGAGCCACGTCACATTTTTCATCAATATCGCGCACGATACGAATTTTCGAATCTGATAAATCTTATCCACGATATCTATGGACTTCTCAATCGACTCTATCGCCAT
The DNA here is from genome assembly GCA_951802705.1 of Netelia virgata. Lineage (NCBI taxonomy): Eukaryota > Metazoa > Arthropoda > Insecta > Hymenoptera > Ichneumonidae > Netelia > Netelia virgata. The sequence continues at coordinate 40,192,759 of OX637866.1, read as the reverse complement.
CGCCGCCGCTGTTCGATTTGCGTCGGTCTCCCTCAAATTACCTCGCGTGAAATATAATTCCACGTACGACGTACAGATAGTTCGAGAAATCGTACATCACGATGACTGAAATAATTCTATCAATGTTGATTTAATTGTGTTACATGTTACGCCGTGGAGAACGAAGCCGCGAGCTCGCCGCATGCGCAGCGCCGCCGAGTGAACGCTCAATTATTTTAATTAAATGGGAAAGGCGAGAGCGAGAGCGAGAGCGAGAAAGAAAAAAAAAGAAAGACAGAGAGAGAGAGAGAGAGAGAGAGTGTTTTCGCCAGCCTCGTGCACCGCACGTTGGTGCATATAACAGCCCTTGTCGTCTTTCTGCATTGCAGTTGGCCGGTCGCAGAGGCGAGAGTCAAGGCGAATGCACTGACTGAAAATATTTTCTCTCAATCGTAATTCATTCCGTTAGGTGCTATATACCATAGGCACGGCATACGCGCGTTATAAATGCCCCAACCGCCACGAGGAGTATATAACCGGGCGAAGAGCGGGCGAGCGGTGCCTATGTGTGACGCGAGAAAATCAAGTCAAGCTGGAAGCATAAAACATCGTTATGGCTGACGCGCGTTCTCGCGCACTCGTCTCTCTCTCTCTCTCGCACTTTACCTCTCATATATAGATGACCACCGGCTTCTTCCAGCCTCTCGCAATTAGATATACGAGTAACCAAGAAATACAGTTACTCACGGGCGAATGCTTTCCTCGAGACCGCGACTACGCGCGGAACAACGAGAGATATACGATTAACCGGGGCAATACGGACCGACGTAAGATAATTTATTCTAATAACGATAACGAAAGTCAGAGTGAACTTTAGCGTTATCGAATTTCATCCAAAAGTCCTACGAAGCTGAGGATTTCGTATAATTTACGAATTAGCTTAATTTTTCATTTTTCGATTGTCCATTTTACACGACATTATAAATTTATTTATTTTTTATAAATTTTAATAATAATACAATAATTGAAAAAAAAACGCTTTTCAAATTGCAACTGTCTATATACGCTTTTTAAAAATTGATAAGGATGACAAGGTCACCTTGACTCAAAAGGTCAAGGTTACTCAAGTTCAAAGACGTGCCAATTTTTTTCTACCCTTGTCGTAATAAATATATCGATAAAATTGAACAATTTTCAGTGTTCGATGATAAAACTTACCCTCTACCATCTTTCCAGCCTGGTCCATATTGTCTGGAATTAAGTCCGTATATCCATAAAATAATATTCCTCGGTTATATTCGTGCTCTCTTCTTACGTTACGGCACACATCGAACGAACCTCTATCGGGGCAACGAATGTTACGTATCGCAAATGCGAGAGGATGTTTCGTTGGTGTGTTGTAAAATGTGCGGCAATGTGGTGGTGAAAGAGAATACCGGTTAGGGCGTGCCAATCTTGCGAAGCGTGGTCCTCAGTTACACCCCACAGGCACCTTCGATGCGCATATTTCTTCTCGAGCCACCAGCCAGAGAAAGATGGATAGAGAGAAAGAGAGAGAGAGAGAGAGAGAGAGAGAGAGAGAGAGAGAGAGAGAGAGAGGAAGCCTTGGTAAATTACTGGCAAACCACGCAATCTTGACTGGATCAAGTATCGATAATTTGTTATTGTTCCAACGTTGCTCGATATATTGCTCGGTAGAGAAATAAACAGAGGATCGTACGCAACGAAGTGTCGAAGTGTCTACAATGAGTTTTTTTCTTCTCGTAACGTATTACAAAAAAATAATAATTTTCAAATTTTTGTTATCATCGATCCAAACAACGAATAAACATAATTTCGTTATTGCGAAATGAAGCGATCATTCTCCTCCGTGAGATAACTCAGTTGGCACAAACAGAGAGACATATATACCGCGGTGCTTTGCGCGTAAGATGACTCGTATACGCACGTTTTAAAGCCAATAAAACGCGAAAGGTGAAAATATAAATACAAAGGTCTTCGGAAACGAGCTACTCGGCTTGATTCTCACCTCGGAGAATCATAAATAAGACGAAGTTTCTTAAGACCGAAATAAATAACTAAATAAACGAAGTAAATGAAATTTGTAGCGAAAAGGAAATGTTTCTCTGTTAAATCACGAAGAAATCTTATCGAGCAGAATTCTGAACGATCGTAATTTAAAGAAAAATAATTCAGAAGAAAAAAAAGCGATTCTACTGTTTCTTGTCGAAAGTCAGTGATAAATCTTGTTTGAATTACGGTTGAATTAAGGGAGTTAAACGACGGTAAATCGCGCGAGGGGGTTCGATGCTTTTAGTTGATGAACCATAAACGACGTTTCTTTTGTTTTTCTTGTTTTATAAAACTCGGGTCAATAACTCGAGATAAACGCTGAGAATGCTCGAGCCACGGGACAATAATGAACGTCGCGAACTTCCTGGAAGCTCATCCGTTCGAAACAAAGTTCTTCCCGTTTATGGAAACTAACCGAGGTTCGCCTCGGTATAATATGCAGCGTTCTGGCGGGCCACGTGTAATTATCACCATCGCGGGTACGCCTGTTCGCTTTCGTCTGCCACCCTCTCTCACCCCTAACCCCCTTCTACCCTTTCTCGCCCCTTCTTTGGTTTCCCTCGAAACGACTCCTGCTAACCCGTTAATATTTGTGTGTGTGCGTGTGTGTTTGTGTGTGTGTCTGCCGCGTCGTTAGTTTTTGGGGGCACGCGACGCGCATCGCACGCTCGTTTGCCCAAGAATCGAAATAATTATAGCCCACCGTGGTATTCGTTTTTCTTTTCTTTTTTTTTGTTTTATCTTTGTTGAACTGCACATATGAGAAACACGAAACGAGAGTGAAGGAACGAGCAACAAAAAAGAGAAGAGCGGGAGACCTACCTCGGGGTGAGTTTTTGCGCGAAACTCTACACGCCGTTTGTTTTCAACTTCAATTTTTTTTCAACTACTTTATCTTACGTGACCATGTACGTACGTTATTATATGACTCCCAGCTGAGCAAGGTTTGCTGGTGAAGCGAGGAAGAGAAATAAAAAACAACGAATAAGAAAACAAGGAAACAAAAAAAAACGTAAAAACAGTGAAATTCGTTGTACCAACGTTTGCTTCTCACGTTTCAACGGTCAACACAAAATTTCTTCCTACCTCGACGACGCTTCTTTCGCTCCTGCTGTCTCCACCTCCGTCATTATCCGCTCCCCCGAGGAACATCGTCGAGTGTATAAGATCGTCGAGCATTCCTGTTTTTTTTTTGTTGTTGTTTTTTTTTTGGCGTCGATCCTTAAAATTATTTCGAAATATTCAACGGGGCTACATTTGCACGCACGCAGTTTCGTTTTACACATGTATGACCGTGTACGGAAGCGCAGAGAGTGCCTCGGCTCGTATTAAACGCGAGTCTCTTTTCTTGGACGCGAACTGTTTCGGACAGCTGCGGCGAGGAACGATAGTTCGGTATCGGCTATATGGCGAGAAAGAGAGAGAGAGAGAGAGAGAGAGAGAGAGAGAGAGAGAGAGAGATGTATCGAAGATAAAATTAAGGAGAATCGTAAGAACAAATAACAAAAAAATCGGGCTGCCACTCTCACACAGGTGTATTTTTAACGACCTACCTATAAAATATAATATTTCGCACATGGCGATTTTTATGATTGTCGCTTTGATTGTATTTTTTATATTTAATACGACGCTATTTCACGACGTGTCGAGTAAGTCGAAGGTCGACGGGTCGACTAATTAATTTATCGCTCGACCCAACCGGTAATTAGTCAAACTAACTAATTTCTAGATAATAATTACTTAATCTAATTAATAAACCGATCGACCCAATGATGAGTCAATCATAATCTAACTTATCGATTAACCTAACTAATCCCAAACGATGATTACTCCCTTCAAACTAATCGCTCCTCAAACTAAACATGTAAACCGTCTCAATTAACTTCCGTTCTCCAACTCAAACGAATCAGCTATCGCTCTATAAAATTGGAGTTAGAAATTAGCTCGAGAATTCGAGACAAAATTCGAGAATGTCGTTCATCGACTTTTCCGAATTTCAACAAACTCGAGCCGAAAAACAATCTCTCTCGTTTAGATCGGAAAGTGGCCGATTCGCTGGCAAATCGCAGGACGGAATTAATAAATTCCTGGCTGTCTTGCTCTTCCTGATTATCGGCCCAACCTCCAAAAATGCACTTTAGCTCTCGCGAATTCCCGTTCCAGGTTAGAAAAGCTGGTGGCAACGAGAGACGGGAGATTACCCGTGGACATATCCACGTCCACGAACCATAATTCCACCGACCGATACGAGGGGACTCTCGCAAATGCCGTTGGAAACTCACGACTGGTGATTCTCGTTGCTTCGACTCGATGTTGGACTCACCCGTAGAGCTTTGATCTATTTTTGGGGGAATGGCATCGCCAACGAGCGGTCTTCCACCTGCAGAGCTTATATACCGACGCGACCGCAAACATCCACGGAACGGAAGGTACTTGCGCCATTTTCCTATACACGCGCGCATCACGAGATGGCTCAAGGTGGATTTAAACCGCTCGTGAATCACTCTCGTGCCTCGGTGGAAATTTCGAGTGAGACGGAGACGAGTTTTATCCTCGAGGAGGAAGCGAGGAGGATAGAGGAAACGTTGGGATCGGGAAGAATATTCGGACGATTACGAAACGAAACAAAATCTCAGTCGGTTAATCCATCAGGCTTTTATGCTTAATTATAATAATTGTCGTTTATTATATCAAATTAATCACGATCGTCGAAATTAATACAATTATCAATAAATCATTATTATTGATATAATTTGATTAATTTTGTTTCACTCTCGTTGATGTTTTTTTTCTCAGTTCGATATCGTGGATTTGTTAGTTGTTTTACGTTTAACAACTCGCGGACGGTAGGTTTCTGAAAATGAAAGCTCGTTTTATTTTCTAGGAGGAAAATTGCAGTCCCGGGATCATCGCAACTCGTTCGCTCCGAAAAAGACATATTTTTATCCCCGGTGATTAACATAATGTGCGTGGCGACGACGTAAGCCACACTCGTTTTGCGGAGGTGCCACTTTGCATACGCACACCTGCCACTTTGTATACGTACATCGAGTACGAAGCAGAGGCGCTGCGTATAATGTGAGAATAATTTTATTATCGTTTATTATTGGCTTTATTTCTGTTTCTGTTTTTTTTCTATTTTTTTTTGTTTTGCATGTTTGTATTTTATTTCAATTTTTTGTTCGGTCGATCCCGCAGCCTCGCCGTGGGCGAAGTCGCGGCAAAGCGAACGATTAATTATCGCGCGTAGCCTCGTTAAATTTGTCATCGACGGTAAACGCGTGGGAGACCGTGGAAATAACGTCGCGACGCTCGAACGAGGCTGAATTAACGGTTTGGGGAACGGTCGAGTACCGAGAGCCGGAGAGCGAAGCTCCCGCAAAGCATCGAACCTCGCGGCCCTTTCATTTTGGATCGCACACGAACTTCGAGCCAAAATAAATATAAAGCGAGGCACACGGGTGTATACATTCGCGATGGTTCGTCCCTCGTGATGCAGCTCGTTTGCCCGTAGTGAGGACGTGGAAAAAAAGCGACGCTTCAATTTTTTAAGCTCTAATGAAAAAAACAAAATTATCGGCAATCGATAAAATGAAACAAAAATTCTAATGAAATCGTTATTTTCGATACGTTTTATTAAATTATCAAAACCTTTGTCTCCTGAGTATCGAAGAAATTTTGGAAATAAATGAGGTGTTTTATAAGAATTGATAATAAAGTGATTAATTAAATTTGGATAGACTCGAATTTTCTCTTCTTCTTCCACCCGATCGATTTCTCGGCCGTTGAGATATCAATGCGAACCTCGGGAGCAGATCGAACATGCTTGGTGAAAAAAAAATGGAAATGAGACAAATATGCGAGAATTCGAGAATATCTGAGAATTTACTAAGGTCGGAATTTGCGAAACCCGATCGCTCGGGCATCGGTCTTCGCACGTCGAGGTTGACGCCCGTACAAGTCGTAACAAAGCATGCTGGCGCCTCGGCTTTGGCGCCGGATGCCAAGTTCGAGAGGAACGTCGAAGATTGATTTTACTCGAGAAACGTCGAGGAATGCAATAGACGTCGAGTACGTTACGTTCGCCATCTTCGTCGTTCCCACTCGACTCGTCAACGTCGATCTCCTTTCACCTTCGCGCGCAGTTCGTCGCGGGCGTGAACTTTGACAAAACGATTTTTTAAAAAAACATTCGACGCGTAACCATTTTCTTCATAAGAATTTTTATATTTAACCTCAAAATTGAATGAAAAACAATATCGTAAAAAAATGTGAAAGATAAATACAATAGTGAAACGAGAAATATCATACCCTCGTGAAAATTCATCTTCCACTCAATCATTTTCGTCATAAGAATTTTCATAATTAACCTCGAAATTGAATACAAAAAAGCGTCGTAAAAAGAGTAAAAAATAAATACAATCGTCGATCGACGAGTTGTATGGAGAAAAAAGAAAGTGAGTGTAAGGCGAATTAGATTTAAGAATATTTGTAGGACTTTGTAAAAAAACTTGATGAGAAGTTATGCAAATAAAACTTGCTACTACTACTACAATCGTCGATTCAATGAGAAATTTCATATTCGCGTGAAAATTCATCTCCGAACCTACGAGATGGTCACGGTAACCAAAAACCCCCATATTTTCGCGAAACTTATGAAAAATACGTTTTTACTTTCGTGGGAGGCCGAGTCGGGGGTGAAACGTAGTAGAGCCTCGCGCCAAAATGGAACCGTACAAAGTACCATTTCATAAATCTTAGGCAGTGAATATAGCGCGTCGAGGGAAAAGAAAATTGCGTTGATAGATGAGAAGAGAGGAAGTATGGCGTCGGAGAGAGAAAAAGAGAGAGAGAGAGATAGAGAGAGAACGAGAGCCGAGAAAACGTATAGGAAAAGAGTAGTGAGGGAGGGCGAGGGTATTATTTCGTAGCACGGTGTATGACATTATAAACCGGGAGGAGCTACGAGGGGTGAGATTCAACGAGAGACGAGGACATAAATTTATGACGCCCGACGAGATGCGAAGAGCGTCTATAGCGAAGTGACGTACGTAAATTAACTCGGATATACGGTATACAGAAATGTGAGTGACAACAAAAGAAAGACGGAAGAGCGTGCACCAGCGACGAGTTTTTATTCGATCAATCATTTCACGATTATTTCGCGATACGTGAATATATATTTTTTCCTTTTCATCCAATTTCAGTCAAAATATTACCAACAATGACGATATATATATTCTGTTGTCGAACAACCCTTAACGACAGGGTTGTAACGAGACTGATAATCCTCGATCACCGTGGCGAGAGATCGAGCTGGTTTATAAATTACTTTTAAAAATATGTTTCAAACTCTTTTGAACTCGCTCTCGACGAAGATGGCGGAAACTACCCTTAAAACTTATCCCACGAAGATTAAAAAAAAACTAACCCCGTTAATTCTGTTTTCATAAAAGATAGATTTTTATTCAAGGTGACCTTGAATACTTTAGAATCGTTATACGAGTTTAATTCGAACATCGTGAACTCGATTTTGCCACGTTTGCGCGTCCCTCGCCCTTAGCAAAAATATCCAAGACGGCCGCGGTTCGTAAACCAAAAAGGAAAAGCATCAACGAGCACCATCTCCTCGTGACTCGTCCAGATTAATTGTTTCCTCTCCCGAAAAACCTTTGGGCTATTCTTGGAACGAACCCTCCCAGGTGGATACTGATAACGCCGCGTTTTTGTTCATCCTCGGGAGCCTGTATTTTCGGTACGAGAAGCGTGTTTCGGGCTCGCGTACGTCCCTAAGGTAGAAAGAGGGTTCTCGACTGTCGAAGGATAATGCAAGAAGAGCGAGAAAGAGAGTAGCGAGGAAGATAAGACTTGGAAGTGGGAGGAAGTGGCTGAGGGAGGAAGGGGGGAGGGAAGGGAGAGAATATAGAGGATAAGAGAACAATATATCAACAGGGGTTGGCAGGAGGGCGGATCCAGCAAAACTCGCGAATATTCCCTCTGAGAAAAAGAGAACGAGCGAGAAAGAGAGAAAGAGAGAGAGAGAGAGAGAGAGAGAGAGAGAGGGAGAGAGAGAATCAAGGCGTCGTACGTATTCTCATCTCGCCTCTTTTTTTACCCGCTTCCACACCATATACACGTTTACCCCCTCTTGGCCCCACCCCTCCTCACGCTTCTCCCTCTCGCCGAAGCCCCAAGAAAAATCCTGAGTAATCCGCTCGCGAGGATTACCCTCCGCAACCCGCCGTACACCTTCGTCGCCTACTTCACCTCGGAATCGCACGACCTCTTGGCCCTTCTCCCACGTGGCTCGGTCAAGAATGTCCCACCGACCAAACCCACCCTCTTCAACCAAATATTCTCCACGATGTGTAATCATCGATGAAGATCTTTATTTTGATATACTACGAGTGAAAAATTGTCTGGAATTTTTGCAGTTGCGAGAGATGGTGAAGTTCTTTCGACGATGAAAATTTCACTGAAAGAAATAGGGATCGAGGGGTTGAAAAAAAGAAAAATATATAAAATTGTTCGCGCATCAATGAATTCGAGTAAGGTCATCGACCTCGTCGTCGAGACTTAATTCGAATAATTTCGAAACTTCTCGACGCGATGATCTGTTTAGGGAACGTCGTTGAGGATTTAGGAACAGAGGGTTTACCCTAGCGGGCGTTGTAATCCCCTAAACTCTCTCGGTACATCCGAATGTATCCTGGTTCTGATCCTCAAGCAGCTCACGATTATCCTCTTCCTCTCTCTCTCTCTCTCTGTCTTCTCTCTCTGTCTTCTCTCCAGCCGACACTCCCTTTATCGATCCCCCGGAGCAGCTCGCAGGCCAAACTCTTTATCTCGGTTTCTCCGTCGTTTTTCGATGCCGCGGCTGTACCCGGTTGCCTACCCTGCTGAGCATATCCTGGGGCCTCCCTTCTCGCACATCCCGGCTCACCCGCCGTGAGCCAACCACGTACAACTCTCGCGAACCCCCGTACCAAGTAGCACGCAGCATCATCGTGCAACGACGAACCAAAACGTGGCCCTCGCGCCACGTGAAAACGCTTTTACCTACCTACTCGTACACTATCCTTGAATTATCCCTCCGGTTTTCCAACCCCGTGTAGTGCGTCGGTGCGTATGTGTTTTAGCACATACAGACTTATCCTCGAGGACCATGCGTCGGCTGAATGTATTTAATTAAAATATTCCACCTTGTGCCCCGATTGGCTAATCGCGCGATTAACAAGTCACGAACGTACCGTTATAAATTACGTATAAAGGCGTACTGGGACGTGAAAAAAAAAGAAAACCACGAGAGAATCGTTAAATGGGTAATTATCGTACTCTCGGGCCACGTTTCGAGAAATAAATTCGATTAACGCATTATTTAACGATACGCTCCAACGAGCTCATTTCGTTACGAGACATTCCGGGCTCAAAAGGACTTTTCAATTAATGGGATCGATCCGTTCGTTATCGTTCGTTAAATACGAACGAAAATAAATCAAACTCGCGAAGGAAATAAATTGATAAACATCGAATTAAATTGAAACACGTTATAATTAAAAACGAATTATTCGTTTATTTTTGTAGACGTTTTTTTAAAACTCATTTTCATAATATTTTCCCAACACGATCGACGTTTTTTTTTTGATTCATTTTTCGATTCTCGATAATTCGAAAATTGATCTCGATCGTGTTAATTCCCAGGTGTTCGTTACTTCTCGTTCCAATCTCGTTACCCCTCGCACTCTTTCGTCGAAATCGTACGAACGTGTAGGTACGCGAGGCCGCGCTTGACTCGTACACGAAAAGCCGGTGCGCGCGCCGTGCGAACTGGTGCGTCTCGACCGTTGTTATTTCTTCGTTTTTTTGTTTTGTTTTGTTTTATCGCGTGCGTTCCGTCGGATTCAAAACTCGCGTTTTCTTCTTTTTTTTTTCATACACACCGATTATTATCCGACGAGGTGTAAACGAGGCAGAATGGCCGGCGTTGCCGAGCGGGCAGGGCTCAGTGCCTCGCCAGCTCGGTACAATGGTGCATCGACGATGTAAGAAAAAAATGTGTTTAGCACGCGGGGCGTGGCCAACGGGCGCGCTCGTTTTTATTTTATTTTTTTTTTCTTCTTTTTTCCCCCCTCATTATTCCATCTCTCTTTGCGAATCGGCGCGAGGTTTTCTCCCGTGTGCGCGTCAAACTCGCGTCTACTTTTTTTTAATCACGCACAATTATCGAGACTCAAAATCGGTTAATCATCGACGCTAATCGCCACCGGCAATCGCGACGAGCACGACCGATCGGTGGGTATTTATTTTTGCTCGCGCGTCGAGGCGAGAACCCTGACACCGTGTGAGTCGCCATTATCGTTCCGTCGGCCATATTGGCAAACAAAAAAAGAAACGAAAATATTTAAACCGTAGAAAACACGAATAATTCGATTTTTCGAACGAAATAATAATATAAAAACGTATCAATGAAATTTACACATTTCTCCAAATTTTGCGAAAAAAAAAATTAAAGTCAAAACAAAAATTAAAATTGAGATTTAAAAAAAAAATTGTTTTTCCGCCATTTTGAAAAAGTAGGGAAACAAATTCACGAACGTTTCCAGTTGCACGATAGTCCGAGATGCGCGCAAGTGACTAGTATTGTCCTTGAATCGTTCACGCTCACGTTTTATAATACTTTATCACCCCCATCCCTTCATCCCCCACCCTCTCGATTATAAAAAAAAAAAATTTCATGACACACGTACATCCCGAATCGATCATTCTCGAATCGCGAATGTATCATTCCCGAGTATCGAATCGATCAACGTACGCGCGATGACACTGAGAAATCTCGTTGGCTCGTTGAACACTGAACGAAACGATATGCGTATATAGTCACGTCCTGTTCCTCCTCGTGATATCATACGTATCCTTTTTTTCTTTCTTTTTTCTCATTGTCGATCGAAGCAACAATCTTGTGTAGAAATTTGTCCATCATCCAGTCGTCGCGATTCGAAATAATTCCTTCGTTCTATTCCTGCTGTTTGTTTTCTCGCTGAACTCACCCCCTCCCCACCACCACCACCACCACCACCACCCTCTCGTTCACATACGAGACCGGAAACGATCACTGGATTATCCGGGTCAAACGCAGCCGCGTCGCTCGATGACGAGAGTGCGAGAATGACGCGTGAAAAAAAGAAGCGGGGGGCAGGTCGCTCGGGCAGAAGGGAGATTGTTGCACAAAATACAATTTTGCGATAAAAGGGGTTGCAAAAAAATAATGGAAAAAAGGAAAACGGGAGGAGATAGATTCGAGGGAGATACCGAAGCGGTGAGAGAGTCGAGAGAGAGTCGGAGGCGCTGAGCGTCGGACGGTCGGCACTAGACTTGGCGTCGGTTCGTTCGTTAGCGAGACCCGCTTGCCCGCCCGTATTAATTTGCTTCTCTATCTCGCTCGCTCTTACCGTCTAAGGGGAAATGAGCGAGCGAACGAGAACCCGGAGAGAACGAGTACGGTTCGCGAACGGAGAAAGAGAGAACGAGAGAGAGAACGAGAGAGAGAACGAGAGAGAACTAGAGAGAGCGAGAGAGAGAGAGAGAGAAAACGAAAGAGGGAAGACAGGAATCCCTGCACCCCTCTCGAATCCACCCCTCGAAAGAAGGGTGGTTTGAGTCGCCCCTGGTCTTAGCTCGCGTTGCTCGCTGACTCTGTGCCGCTCTATACCGTTGCCGAGACGCTCGGTCCGGCGCATGCGGCCTCTGTTAATCACCATCGAATCTATATCTATCTCACTCTCCGAACCACCCCTTCGACCCTCGATACCAACGCTGCTTTCTTCTTTCTCTTCTTCTTATTCTTCTCCTTCTTTTTATTCTTATTTCCGTTTTTTCGTTTAATGTCTTCAACATTGTCCAACGATCGTGCGTCAGCTGGATACCGTCCGGAAAATTCACCCAGTTTTTCTTGAGATCGCATTTTAAGGGTTAGAGGGTGGTTTTCGGCAGGTCATTGAATTTTGCTTCGTCATGTTTGAATTATTTTTAACCAGCTCGTAGGAAAATAACAATTCTGTATACGATGGTTTCTCGTCGTTTTTTCAGCCAACGATAAGAAATGAATTCTTAAATTGTCATCCTCAAACTCGATAAGAACGAAGAACTCGGGTTTGGACTCGTTTGTTCTTTTCGTACGATCGTTCAATCGTACGATCGTTCGAGCGGGAGATCAATGAACGATGGTAATTCGTTCGCCTCGTTGCCATGCATAAAAGTGGCGAAACGCTTTGTCCTTGAAGAGAGGGATTTCGTACGACGATTTTTTCGCGAACCGAGTTGCGCGTTCCACCCTCAATTTTCCTCAATTTCGCCCACCACCATCGTCATTCCAGCAGCTTGTACTCCGAGAGAGCGTGTACCTTGGCACTAGCGAAAGTCGATCGTAATTCACGATGCTACCCTCACCCCCTCCACCCGACGATGCCTTTTCTACTCGCCTATTCCCTTTGACCCTCGCCGCAGTGCATTAGCGACCCTCGTTGCCAATGCCGAACGGGTAGTACATTTTGATCGAAGCAATTTCCCCTTTTACCCTTCCGCGTATCCTCCTCCTTCACTGTGAACTCTTTCGTAGATAACGAGGGTGTTTCACCGTGTGATTTGTTATCGCGACTAGAACGTAATGCGACAATTTTTTTCAAAAAATGCTTCTTTTATTTAATTATTTTAGATCTTTATTCCTAGATTAAAATCGAATTAAAATTTTTAACGGTTGAAGAAATCTGCTGATTAATGGGGGGGGGGGGGGGGGGGGGGGAGTGTTAGGATTAATCACAGAGGGGATGAGACAGAGGAGGGTCGAGAGGGCTAGAAATATCGAGAACGATTATAATAATTATGATGAATAGAATGATGAGAAATTATGTGAGTGGACGGAAGGGTGAAGGACCTGGCAGTAATGCGCAAAATGGAAAACGCTTGGCGGGATAACATGGTGGTGCGAGTATCATTACCGTATTGATCGCATGGTGGCGCTGCTGTACAGTGGCTCGGTCTCGTTCTATCCCACTCTCGCTGATGCCGAGGACGTTTCAGGGACACGAGGGATTAGGAAATTTGCCAATTGAAACAAATCTCAAAATTCTTTCTTAAAAATAAGGATTGAGGGATGAGGGAAGGAGCATTTTTCAAAATAGGAGAGCGGAATAGCGAAAGGGTCACAAAATTGTCAGCCCTATTTATATGATTTTCATCCCTAGAACGAGACTCGAATGATAAGACCCTCTCGTTGAATAAAGTTCGAAGGCACCCCTGATTTTTAGAAACTCTTTGGGCCACCGAAGTATGAGTTTGCCTGGAAATATCGCCGAGAGCAAGCGTCCTCTCTTTCTCTTCGCGATCGTCGTCCTCCTCATCGTCGTCGCTGTCGTTGCTCGACCGGTTTTCTCGGGCGATCGACGAAACGAGACGCGAGGTGAAGAAACAGTCCCGAATCTTGCACGATCGCGCTTCGATCATAAAATTTGAGATTGGTACATTCTTTTCTTGTCCACGTTCGCGAGAACGCGAACGAGAACGAGGCGGTGGAACGTGCGACGAACGAAAATTTTGTCGTGCGAGGGAACGCGTGAGAGCGAGACGGGAAATAATTCAGGCGGGAATATTTCTCGGGGTAATAAAATTTTATTAGAAGTTTACTTACGGCGCGTCCGACGTTTTCTCTCCGATCTCTCGCGAGAGAAAGAACGTTTCGTCGCGAGGATGAACCCTGGTGCGTTCGTGAAGATACTCACATATTGCTCGAGATCGATCTCAAACGACGAGATCGCTCACTCGATTCCGTTCTCTCGCATCAACGATTTAAAACGACAGAAAAACAAAATTTCTCCGACACACGTACGAATTTACTAACAGTCGATTTCGTCGTAAGTCAAAGAAATAAACTGTCGGAAATCGATGATTAAAATACGATCGATCCGTCGATCAAAATCGAACAGTTGGCAAATCGTGAAAACAAAATTCCACCTTTTGTTTCATAATGTTTCAAAATTGTGACGAAATGTCGAATAAGGGATGAAGTCGAATTTCAAGAATACTTCGACTTACGAAAGACTCGACTCTGTCGCGTCACGCATCGGTTAAATTCGACCGACTTTTTATACGTCTCGCTTAGAATTCAACTTAGGGACACCGTCTGTCCTCGCAACATCCTGCATAAGTCGTAACGGTTGACGTCTTTATATTCCCTTTTTTTTCTACTCGCACGCACCCTTTCCACGATAAATTGAATTTCTTTTACCGTTTCATAAATTCATATCCTCGCTATATCGTCGAGCACGACGACGATATTAGAGACCGAGCTACCAAAGAAACGTCGTATATTCTTTCATCGGGGACGCAATCGTGTGGGAGCTGATAAAGAACGGGGACGCACGGTGCACAGGAAGAAATATTTATTAAAGTGCAAAGACAGCTTTGTAGTTATGCAGACGTTCTCTCTTTCATTTATTATCCTCTCTCTCTTTCTCTCTCTCTCTCTCTTCCCCCAGCATGGTTAATAATTGCATAAAGTAATTACATATACAGGTGACCAATAAAGTTGTGACGTCTTAATACGCGGACCATGCGTGCTCGGCGAACCACTCAACGATTCATCATAAATAAGTAGTTCTTCCAGGCGGTCTCTCTCCATCATACCATCCCCCTTTACTTCGTTTCTTCGTTTTCGTACTCATCATGTACGAGTTTCTAGCAGATGTACGTTATTTTTCGTTTCTTTTCATCGACGGTGTCTACGGACGAGAAAGGATGAAGGGACCGCGACGTTTTCGGGTTAGGGAGCACTCGTAAAGATTTCTCTCCACACAGGGCAAATCGACGACGTCTTAAAAATGCACGAGAAAGCCGATGCCAACCGTGGAATACCAAAATCTTGTTTCTCGTTTTGCTTTTGTTTCCTTCCAGCAATATCCTTCTTTCATTTTTTTTTTTTTTTTTTTCGACTAGAGTCGAACGAGCCAGCTTTCATGCGCAATCGCACTTCGAGTGTGATTGCGACTATCTATTCGTACGTATATATATGTATATATATGTATGTATGTGTCAGTACATATTTTAAGTATCAGTCGAGTATAAACTATAAAACCTTCGACATCCGGTTGCGCAGGATGTTAGTAGATACAACCAGGGTAACTTCGCGTTCGAGAATCGATGGTGGCAATGAAGAGAGAATGATGGGAGAGCGCGAAAAGAGACTCGCGTATACGATTCCACGAATCATTCTAGTATTTTATTCGTACCAATTGCTAGCAATAAATATATATGTTGGCTGGATTCAAACGCGAGCCATGCCGTGACCAGCAAATCATGCGTTCTCTTTAACATGGCGCACTGCCGGGTGAGAGATTACCCGTTCCACGCGTACTCGTTTCTCCTACGGACTCGCTAAAGCATTACAGATGTTACTTCTGTCTGCCACACGATATTCAAATATATGTATATATGTACATTGATGTATATCCAATAAGATGAATGACCTAGGAAATTACCATGTACGAGGAAACTGTAAAAGTATTTTTCTCGTCGAGATGAAAGGACGAATCTCGATGGTGGACATTTTTTTTTTATCGATATAATCGGCACGATCAATGAGCACGACGCATTGAAGGAAACGAGGGAATTTATTCCTTCAGGAATTTTGTGGATTTTAATAAAAATCGAGTGTAATAAAAATGCGAATGACGTTGACTGAAAATAACATAGCGTAAAATTGAAATTGACAATTTTATTAAAATACGTATCTTTTTTTTCTTTCTTCGTGTATTTCGACTATTCCGAATAATCACGAATTTTCTCAAAGTTGCACGTTGAAGCACAGAAGATTGATCGAAATCTTGCGGAAATCGTGAAGTTGCAGATTCGCCAACGCACAAGGCAAACGATTGAGACGTTTTGAGACCCGCGGGCTGGACCTCGGTTACAATGACTCTTCGAGCTGGTCCAGCCAGCGGTCTCGTGGCACACAACGGGACTCCTTGTTGCACTCAGCGGAGATTGGAGTCGGCTCCACTCTGCCGGAGTAGAAAAAAAAAAAGGAAAAAAGAAAACGATGAAAAATGAAGGAAAAAAAAGGACGCCACCCAGCGAATCCAGCGGAGCATATATAGGGTTTGGTGAATCGAGTTACTCGCGAAAGAGTCGGGATGAACTACAGAAAGGTCGCGAGGCATATATATATACATATAGTGTAACCTTCGCGTAATAATATCTTTCTTGTTATAGTTAAAATAGCAAGAATAATAAATGTGTAACAATTTTCGTGTGTATCGAGCGTTCGAAAATAAAAATAATAAAAATATCCTGCCAAGCTGCTTCTACGAGATAGCAATAATACGTTATTATGATAAATCAATTATAGGATACTCACTCGATAGGAATCGCCAATAATACGGCTCGATATATATATATATCCATATTGGTACAGATCGTGACTAGCGATATATCATCACGACTCTAATCACTGTCATTAAAATTTGCCAATTTAAATAATTGTTTTCCATCGTTATTCACAAATTCACTCTAGCTTCGTAACGCTAGACCCCTGAAGTTTCGTTTCTTCTTTTTCTTTTTCATTACTTTTTATTCACTCGACGTCGATCGAGTCACCCGCGAACATTGGACAGGATCCGGGAGTTTCGAAAGATCGGACTAACGCCAGGAAGTATTAGAGTGCACTGAAGTACGTGGGTAAAATCTCATACTGAAAAAGCCCTCGTGAGAGCTCTATACCTGGGCCATCGCCACTGTACCAGGAAGATAAAAGGGGTTGAACAACCCGGAAACCCGCCCTATCTTCGGATCCCGAAAAACGAGAGTCCCCTCTACCCTCGTGTGAGGCCCTTTTTGGCTCTTCGCACACTACGGTTATATGCCCGAGGAACCTGTCCCCGTAATCTTTTGTACGAATTACTTTTGTGTCTCACCATCCCGCTCTCAGATCGGTATCCACACAGCATTGACTCGAATCAATTCCCACTCGACCTCGTGGCGACTAATCGTATATTTCATTCGGCAGGTCAACGAGTTTGCCCGGTTCTTCAAGGTTGCGATTGTCCTCGCGTATCCTCGTGGTCGTGGCTATGACACGGCGTTATTCTGGCTGAGCTCTCGATGACTTTGTGAGAGTTCGCGGGTCTAGGAGGAATGAGAAGAAAAATAAGGGTAGGCGATGCGCGTAATAATAGAAACTTAAATCCACTGAAATCACGTTCACGTAATTATTCCCGTAAAGTAAAATTACCGTGGTCGGTAAAATGACCGACATAGGTAAAGTGACCGGGCATCGGTAAAATGACCGATTTTTTTTGGTAAAATGACCGAAATTGGTAAAATTACTAAAAAAATCGGTTAAATGACCGATATTCGTAAAATTACCGAATTTCATTCGCTTCATTCACTGCAATTTTTTCTCATCCTAATCGCGATGTTGGATCGCCGGATCGTCGCAGAGAAGGCCGAAGCCACATGCTCAACGTTCTCATACGGAGAAGTATCTCGGGTAAATTACGGTGCTTATATTAGCATTATTTTTAATTATGCATAGCGTGCTCGGGTAACGGACTACCCAAATCGTCGTAAGGGTACGATAACGCTTTAGAAAAAAAAAAGGTGAGGCGTCGAAAGGACAGTTTTGCAAAGAAATACTACGAGGGACACGCACGGAACGAGATGAAGGGTGGGACTCGAAAGTTTTTTTTTCTTTCTTTTTTTTCACATAATTCGCTATGCGAACGCCGACACTCCAATGCCACGTTATGCGTGTGTATGTGTGTGTGTGTGTGTTTTTACACGTAGCCAAGCACGAGCATATAAATTCTATGTATTTCTTTCTTTCAATCTTTCTTCGTTTCAATCTGGCATCTACGCTCGTCCGTCTGTGTATGCGTGTATGTGTTTCACGGTTATACCCACCTAGTGCCCATTGTTCCGTACGTTTACGGGCCTGTCACGCATAATGCAGCGCGTTTAGCATGCATATTTCAGTGCCAGGTATGTTCTTGCATAATTAGCATTAGTTTTTATGCGCATTCGCACACCACTCGCCCGCGGGACCCCCAAGCATCCACCGGTGACGGTCGTTTCGTTTTTTTTTTTATTATTTTATTTCTCTCTCTCTCTCTTTCTCTCTTGGCGCCCCATTCTTTTCTTTTTTTCTTCTCTTCGTTACATCCTAGGGGACCATCGTCGCTAAAGCATTATTTCTCTTTTCTATTCATTATTATTCGACTCCTGACCGTTTCTGGCGTTTCGCTTCGATGCGGTATTTTCTCTCTCTCTCTCTCTCTTTGCGAAGCCTGTTTCATATTTTCCCACAACGCTTCAACACGGGAGAAAAAATGATTTGCATACGGCACGTATGTTCGCGGAGAGGGCAACGGAGAATCCGACGAAGGGCTGAAAGGTTTAATCAGAATGAGGGAAGAAGGCTTTTCCGACCCCCCGACCCCCCTTTCCTCTCACCCTTTGGCTGCTTCGACATTCCCACTCGAGTTTCACTGAAATCCTCGAACTTTCGCAACACATTGTCAAACCTAAATTTTCATCAAACTTATCACAATAATCGACGATTCGTCGAATCCACAGTATTTTATCAATTTCTCGTCAATCTTCTCCGAGATTACAAATCCTTCCTTTAAACCGATAAAATGCTGTCTTTCGTCACAGGTGGGAGAGGGGATTGAAACAACCCCATCATCGATCGAGTCATTTTGTTGTTGCCATCGCAGTCTTTTTTTCAACGACTAGTCGGGTCAACCAACGTAGAAACGTAACGACTGGCAGCCAGGGGGTAAAAAAAAGTCGCGAGAAACAAAAGAAAGAAAAAAAGAGAAAAACGTCGAATGTGTTCGTGTGTCCGTGGCACTTGGCAAATTATGAATACGCGTACAGTACGTTAACCATATATCTGTACTAGTTAGGTTGATGGAGGAGAGACGAGGACAGGGCGAGGTTTTCGAAAGGGAGGAGGGAGGACTGGTCTGGTGGGGGTCGGTTGGTTCGCTTAAATTACCCGGACGTGCTCCGGCAGATAAGGCTCCCTGTGTACGCGCATAATGCGAACGTAATGTGCAGTACGCCGGAGAGTCTCCACGCCCTGGAGGAGACTCGAGGTGGTGTGCGTCGTTCGCGATATTCCAACACACGTAATACGTCGGTGGTGGCGGTAGCAATGGCGATGCGAGGCGTACGATGTAGTGGTGGTGGTGAACGATGATGAGGTGGAGGAGGTGGAGGTGGATCCTGCCGAGGCTGGAGAGAGAAACACGGGAGGAACGAGAGAGAGAGAGAGAGAGAGAGAGACTCGGCGAAGCAACGAAGAACGACGAACGACCGAGAATGAGGAAGAAGGAAGGGGGGGCAGAGGGTAGAGAGGCAAGAGAAGGAGGAGGTGGAGGAGGTGGAGGAGGTGGAGGTGGTGGAGGAGCTGGAGGTGGTGGAGGTGGTAAAGAAGGAAGAGGGTTCGGCATATGTGCGCCGCGTGAGAGTAGGACGTATGTGCACTCCGGCAACGTATGTGCTCAGAGGCTGGGCACATATTGACCGATGCGTACCGCCGGTAGCAAGATAAACAGAGTTCACTCTATCTCTATCTCTATCTCTCTCTCTCTCTCTATCTTTCTCTTCTCGTTGTCTCTCATCTCACTGGTTTTTGTACACTCTCCACAGTCTTTACAGCCACGTTTCTCTCTTTCGCGTCAATCTCTGCCCTTTCTACTCGACGTTAGTTTTCTATACGCGCAAAACTACCAAGAAAATTTAATCGCCGAGAATCATCGCCTGATGAGGTGCATTCATTTCATCCCCGATGATTATAGAGATTGGAACCGGTCGAAAGAGACTGAAGTTGTAACGATTTATAATTTTTGTTCTTTTTTCTTTTTGTTAGGAAATTATCACGCGCGAATCAAAGCAACGTGTACGTTCGTTTTATTTTCGTTGTATTTTCTGCTTATAACTGCGTAAGGATTCGAAAGTTGGGAGCTTGATTAATGAACTAATTTAATGATAGTATCAACAATAATAATAATAATAATAATAATAATAATCAAACTCGAAAAAAAAAATAATAAAAAGCAAAAAAATTGCGATTTCGATATTTTCGAAATTTCTCGACGAATCGACACTCTTTCGTCGCACAAAAATTCTAATTTTCGTACGTTATTCTTCATTCTCGTAAGTATTCCTACATTCGAACGTAGCATTTATTCGCTCTCCGTGATTATTAATTAGAAAACCAACAACGCGAGTGTGTAGCCGAGCGTGCGATGATACGAATGGCGCGCTATCGCACACACGTGGAATACAATAATATCGTGTAGGAAGAGAGAAGCGGTGATCCGAGTAGTAAGGGCTCGGTACTGCGCAATTACATCGTAAAGTGGCCATTAACGACGTTGTAATTTAATCGGACACAATGGAGGTCAAGGCGGGAGGGGGGAGGGAGAGAGGGCTATGGTGTAAAACGTGTTGGTTGCAGCGATGGTTGTCGAGTATATATATATATATAGACACGTTGCATCTGTGTTAGCCCGGTTCGCGCTCGCTACAACCATCGCAGCGGAGCTCTTTAGCCCGGATACCAAATGTTGCCGAGGACTAGAACAAAAAAAAATAACAGAGAAAAGAAAAGAGAGAGAACAAAAAATAAAAGAGTGAAGAGGAGCGGAGAAACGAGAAGTGCGGAACGCAACCCCCTCTCGCAGTTGCTGGGACGGCTTCCACGGTATATACCCGTTCATTGTAACCAATAATTACCCTGTCTACATACTACGTACTCGGCGTATTGTAATTAAACAAAGGGACTCGCCGCCGCCGCCGACGTAGTCGTCGTCGTCGTCGCGGACTCTCCGCGCTACCCCATAACCGTTGCGTCGCTCGAAACTCGGACTCGCATTATTCCAAAGGGTCTCTACTCGATACAGCTAAATGGACCTTCGTGAAACGATCCGTTGTAACGAGGAATGTACTTTATACTCGGGTTAAGGATGACTATTGTTTGAAATTCATCGAACGATTTTTATATTTATCGATTTTCAAAATTTTTGTTATTTTTGTGAATAAAATTTGGATTTTCTCTCGAGTAATTAATCAAACGAGGAATCGAGATCGATTCTTGTCGGTTGATTAATTATTTTATAAATAAAGTCGAATGATTGATATTATTCGAAGATATTTAATTTTGATGACGCCGAGGGAATTATTGATTCGTACGATGTTTCGATGTTGTCCCCGCGTAGGCGCCAAGGGCGAGCTGACACCCCCAAACGACGGTGACGCGAAGCTCGTACGGGTTCGCGAATTCTCCGATGGTGGAACCACCTGTCAAGCGCCGCGGGCCGCGCATCAGCGCCAGGGTGAAGCGAGCCGAACCCAAATGAAAGTACCAACCCCCTACTACCTTACCACCAACCAATGATAAAGCAGTTTTTTTTTCTATCTTGAGCAACCGTACGAGGTAATGAACGGTTAGGGCGTAACGTTTGGTAATAAAGTTATTAATTGGTCGTGTTATTTATGTCTGGGTCGAATGAAACAAACGTGATAAATACGTTTTTGTTTTGCGTTTTTTTTTTCGAGCGGCTTTTAATTAATAACCGTGATTAAGAAATGTATCGTAATTTAATTTGAGAATTTTTTTTTTCGAACGATCCGATATAAAATGGTGGAAATGATTTTTGAAAAACGAATTTGTTCGTAGAACCGGAGGGATCTCTCGTTGTACGGCCAAAGCAATTTAGATTATTAACGATTTGAGTGAATATCGACCTTTTATCAACCTCGCTAACTACGGTATCTCACTTTGCAAACGACTAATTACTTTATACACTGTCGTTCGCGCTATAGTGACTACGCTTGCGAATAATCTTCCCTCGAAGCACCACTTAATAGTGCGTTATGAAGTAATTAGCGGTTAACCTCGCATTACTTATAATAAAATATTCGGAGCACGTTGATACTTCGGTGTCCATAAACAATCCATAATGAATTTTAACCGATTGGGAAGATAGTCATAAATTAACTCACTCCGCTATTAACTGCAGCTATAAAATTGTTGAAAAAAAAAAAACAAAAAAACATACTATAAAAGCTTCAACAAGGATGTGTAAAAAGACTCGAAAAAACTGCCAGCCAAGATTCTAAATTATATATTAATATAATAATTAAATCATTAATTATTATTACCACTATTATTAGTAGAATAAAAAAAATTGTATAAATTATTTCATCATAACTTCGTGGACCATGAACTTCGTTCGATTTTCGTTTAAATTTTCTTCCATTTAATTATTATAAACCACCAGAAAAAAAATAATCAAATCTCTGGCAAAATATTACCTCGTTACAAAAACATCCCACGCAAATGTCGAGAGAGAAGAAAAAAACGCAACCCCCTATCGTAGCGAAATCCATTTGACGGCTGCCGACATTTTAGATTTTAAGAAGTTGGTCAAACGAGGCCGGGTAGTCACGCGATACACGACGTTACCGAAGAGTGGCAAGGATTGTATAGGAAAATAATGGGAGCTCTTGTGAAACCGCGACGAGAGCTGTCGAAAGACGTATATATAACGTATATAGAAATATAACGCATATAGAAAACGCATGTGTGCATGTCGTATGGTACCAGCGGTAAAATCGCAATGGCATGGTGGCTGCCATGCGACGCCATATTTCCTTTCAAGATCGTTCGAGAGAAGCGAGCACGCAATTAGTTCGTCACGCCGGAGCAAATTCGCCAGTCAATTAACAGCGCGGTTGCCCATTGTTTCGAGTGCACCGACGTTTCTATACGCTCGATGCAAAATACGTCGTACGAAGTAGAGTGAACGGGGGACGAGGTTTTTTTCCTGGTTGAATTTTCGGGATGGAATATAGAGAACGAGAGACGCATTGACAGGAGTTTTTTCCAAATAGGCGTTTTACGTACTCGTGGCAGATTGTTAGATGGATTTTACCTCGTACACGACCCCCATAAAGCTTTCTCCCTCGTCGCGAGTAATCGCGACAATAATTATCCTGCGTTTTCGTGCATGGTGAAACGTCGTTAATGGCGTTGATGATAATGGCGACAATCACTTCTACGGGAATAATTATGGTGCTTATCGCGCGTTGGTGACAAACACTTTGAAATTCGGAAGAGTGCAAAGCCACGTTCCTTCTTCGATGCGATATCGTTAGAATTATTTCGAAAATTCGTTATCTAGCTTTCTCTCTCTTTCTCTTGTATTTTAAATTTACAAAATCTAGAAAAAAAACCTCATATTTCATCTAATTATTATTTTAATTATGATTATATTATTTTATTCAATCATATTTTTTATTATTATTTATAATTATTAATTTTCACATATTTTCGCTAATATTCGAATCCTCATAATTTTCCACGTTATTCTACGACAAAGTTTGAACGACAAAGATCGATCGATTGGATCGATTCGATCGATCGTTCTCCATCGCGTTGACGAACGTTCAAAAAATGAAGAAAAGTCGAAGAAATTTCGAGAGCGTTGGTAAACGTCCGAGCCGTGACTCTCGGCACAGTGGTTACGATTATTGCACGCGTCGCTAGCCACGTTCCCATCGCGCCGATGTGTATTTATTAATCACTCCCGCTATGTAGCGTGCAAACCGAGGGATCGTCCATTTTCACTTTGTCTATTCATCGGAGCGACGTTGATGCAACAACAACGCGCAGCGTTGTTTTCGCCCAGACGAACAAAATCGCGGATCGAGTGCGTGCGTACACGAAGATGCATATATACGAACATACGCGTTGCATCACCGCAAACTGCAACGGACGGCTGGCGCGACCTCATCGAAACGAACTCTCCTCTCTCTTTCTCTCTCCCTCTCTCTCTCTTTCTCGCATTCTCACTCTCTCTCTCTCTCACTCTCTCTCTCTCTCTCTCTCTCTCTCTCTCGTTGCGCGTATTTTACGCTCCGCAGGACTCCCGGCCAGACTGCGTTAATTACCCGGGGCTTTGGAAAATACACAAAACTCATTAATCACGGATACGCGGGCCCTCTCGGCAGACTCCCCGAGCTCTGAATCCCATCATCAGAGGCCACGGGACGTAGCGAGTGTTTTACTCGTCCACATGCGTGTACAATGTTTTACTTGTGTATCTCAATTTCTCTCTCGCTCTCTCTCTCTCTCTCTCTTTCTCTCTCTCTCTCTCGGCATCGCTAATACCGTTGCATGGCTTTTCATCCTGATGTGTAACAGTTGCTGCGACCGCGACCTATGCCACGATGCTTTATGGCGTGTACGCTCGGACGTACGAACATGTGTAGAAGCGTTTTGAAAAAAAAAAAAACAAAAAAACAACAACGTTGCTTTATCCATTATGCTAGGATCACGGATTGAACGTTATACTTACGTGGGATGACTCTTCTGAATTTAAATTAGTCATTAAACGATATATATATATATGTGTGTGTGTGGACGTTGAATTAATGCTATTCGAATTAACGAGGCGAGTTTTGGCGAATGGTTATATCGTTATACCGAATTCGGATTGGGAATCGATGAAACGAGAGATTGGTCGTGCGTGAGTAATGAGACGAGAGGTTTCACGTTGAATCCCGATGCAAGGGATATTCTTCCAGTGATTTTAATTAGTCATGGAACGAAACGATCGATTAAAAATTTGTTACGATTCGTAACGATCGATTAAAAATCCCGTGCGATCGGGCAATCGATCGAATACTCTCGAGCTCATTGTTTATTCGTCGACGCGGGTGAAATTTTCAATGCGACTCTGAAATAAACAAGTTGACCGGGATGAAATGCATCGAGTCGACACCGAGTCGAGAATCGTGTAAACAAAATAATCAATAAACGATAAAATTTTATATTTTTCTTATCATGTAAATACTAAAATTGTACATACTAAAATCATATAAAAAGAAAAAGACAAATTTACTATCGCAATAAAATTTCAATTCTCATAAATTCTTCAAGAAATTTATTCAAATTCCGATCGCACCCTCGTTCTCGCGATAAAAATAAATTCCGCAAAACATAAAAAAACAAGAAAACAAAAAAGTTCCAAACGCGTATTTATCATCGTCCGTTTAATTTCCACATGGAAATACCTATGTAAATTTTTCGATAAGCCAACGATTATTCTCACGTTTCGAGAGATCGTCGTCGTAACGCGCGACGTTCTCGAATCGCGTTTGGTGTTTTTGCATCGACGAAAAACCACCTAGAGATATGCGAGTCGAGAGACCGCCTAGGGTTTTCAAAAGCTGGACGTACGGTTGGTTGAAACGAACCTCGTGGTTATTCGCCGATCGACCAGGAACACCGTTGACCACGACCAACCGTGGTAAGTACATAAAAGTGACAAACGACGGGCAATCTCTTAGCGCGCTCGGCGCCCGTGTATGCCGTTTCTCGTCGCTTCCATAGGTGTGTACCTCGAATATTCTCGTCGTATTCCGTCTCGTCTTCCTCTTAAGGTGGTTTCTTGGCTAAAGCGCGAACCGATGTGAGTTTCCTACAAATGTGTGCGTCGCGCGTATCGCCGTGAGACGAGGAGAATTCTCGTATCTGGTCGCGTATCTGTGCCGACTCTTGTGTTACCGTTAAAAATATTAATCGCCGATGTCGGTCCCGAACCCGGTAAGACGAAGCACGAGCACGGTAAAAGCTTCATGGCGAAGCTTACACACACGTGGACGGACACGGGCGCGCGTATGTTCCACGTCGCGAACTAAGCGTCGACACATTCGTCCGCGATCTCTTCTCAACACTTCCGCCTCTGGCTTTTGCAAAGTATCTCCGCGAGAGAGAGAGAGAGAGAGAGATGGATACAAGGATGAATATTTCGTACAAAATTTTAAATATCAACCGAAGGATAAATTTAACGATAAAACTATGCGAGAGAATCGCGAAGAATGAAATTTATGGTCGGTATTTATGAATGTTGCGGCGATCGAGGGACGAACCGTGATGTTTGGGTAGCTTTCTTTTTCCGACGCGCGATAAATTTATTAATTGTACGTTGGCGAAAAATTTCGATCGAATACAAAAACGACTTTGATTTTTGTTTGGTTGAAAAATGATAATTGATTCTTTTTTATTTTACAATTAAACAATTGAACAAATTTAAAACATTTAATTTGTTCAATTTGAGAAAAAATTCATTGTTTCTAATTAACAAAAAATGTGTTATTTTTTCAATAAAATTTTGTTTACGTTGTTTCTAATTTGTAAACGAAATATCGCGTGATATTCGTAGAGCGAAAAATCACCGACCACCACCCCTCACCCCTCTCATTCTCCGTCTATCTCCGTTTATCTTTCCCTCCCTCCTCTCTGCGGTTTCGTCAGAAATAGATATTATTATAGCTCATGAGCTCCCAAGGCGGTCTGTCGGAAAGTTCGCGGAAGTCCAGAAGATCGACGAGAGCCTTCGCGTCGGTGGGAAAGAAAATATGGAAATCGCGTACGTACGAGAATAAGTTGGTTGATACGAAAGAAAGAGAGAGAGAGAGAGAGAGCGAGAGAGAGAGAGAGAGAGAGAGGGTTCAATTACGAGACCCAGAGACTGACACAGCCCGGTGAGTTGTACACACGCGCCTCGTAGTGCGAATCTAAGAAGAAAAGGAGCGAATTATTATAGGGTAAGATATAAGCCTGAAGAAAAAAAAAATGAGAAAAAATAAAACAACAATTGCGGTTAGCGGGAAAGCGCAATTGCGGGGGCCATTGTTCCGGTAATTAAAAAATTGCGTTCCAACAATCCCGGTCTTCTCGCCGACCGTGCTTCGTTTCTCCGTAACGTTTAATTACCACGTAGAATTAAGCGTCTCCGCCACGTCGGATTTCAAACTCTGGCTGACAATAAAAAATTGTCAACACCGTTCGTATTTTTTTTTAATTACACGAACAAGCCATTAGCTGGATTAAGGAACGAGTCTTGACGAGTACAGGGTGGAACGCGTGCCACGATTGTTGGAAAAAGCTCACGTGTGCGTTTTTTTTTGTTTTTTTTTTTTTTGTCACGAAGAACAATTCCGTTCGGTTCCTCGGAGTTTTTGTCAGCTCCTTCTTTTCACACCCTGGCTGTCTACGTTATTATTTTGTCTTCTCTTAATTGTGCACGTGCGTCGAGCTTCACCCTCGCACACCCTCGAGCCTCGCGTCGCCATTCGAGACTCGAAACTGGCTTTCAGTCCGTGCGCTTTCGTTTCAACTCCTTGACTGTGTTGCACGTACCGTGTATACCTCTCGTTGTTTTTTATTTTCTAGTAATGGAGAAAGAGACGAAGAGAAAAAGTGAAAGAAAGAGAGAGGGAGAGGGGGAGAAAGAGGGAAAATATCGACAGAATTCTCGGTTTACCCTGTAAGCCAGCCCAGAGCGGTACTTCACAAAGTTCGCCGTAATTGTAATCACCCTAATGCTTCTCCCGATGAATCGCACCCTTCGAGACGCGAACACCTGAGAACCACCCTTGTTCGCTTGAGACGAAATGGTTGCCCACACCAATCTTCGTGGTATTGGTTTAAGCTTCTTATTTTTCGTTTTCTCGCACCGATGGTGAAAATATATTAAAGTTATTTGAAAGAAATTTCAATCACTAGAAATATAATTTAGAAATATCGTACGCCGCTTCGCACAACATTCTTGTTTATTTTATCATTTATTATTATTATTATTTCGTTCTATTAAATACTAACCCTATTAAAAGATCATTATTATAATAACCCATTGTCCGTTGTAACAATGATTGAATTATTTATATAATTTAACATGTAAAAAAGCATCATTTGGATGCAACATTGTGCAAGAGGAAATTCGTGGCCGGGTTTTTCCATTTAATTTGCACGTGTCTGACATGTCGTACACTGTGAAAGAAAGAAAGAAAGAAAGAATATAAAAACATAAGAAAATCTGATTACCCGATATCAAGCTTATCGGACGAAGTCAGAATATTTTCGCAACAATGCTCGCGCATGCGCCTGGGTCGAGACGAACGCACATCGAGTATGCGCGCAGTAGCCATATCACGTATATATATATATATATATAGTTAACGGTATGTACCGCCAGGGCAAAGAGTCATTATCATCATCACCATCGCCATCATCATCATTATCATCCTAGCACCTACTTACGTTTACCATACACGAGGCGAATGAGCGAGCACACGGATGATGAGAAAAGTGTGCGCGCGCAACGCGGATAAACGAGCGGGAGGCTGAGCACATAATGCTCCTCTCTCTCTCTCTCTCTCTCTCTCTCTCTCTCCTTCTCCCTCCTTTTCAGAGACAGGACCGTGGTATTCTCTGCGACGAGAAGAGTCGTCGCGAACTGTATTATAATGTATATATATATATATATGTTTATATATGTGTGTTTATATTTGTGTGTGTTTATATATGTGTGTGTGTATATATGTATATATGCTCAAGCCCGCATGCGAAGTCGCGCAACGAATGAAGTCATCTTCGCTAATGCATCGATGCTTATCCCTCGCACCGTAACACCTCCCCCGCGCAAACGACGCTACGGCACTATTTACGACATTACGTTACATAGACATTGCCTTATGAACGTTGTATGCTCGACGAGCCTTTTGAGTACGTTCCTCTCTTTCTCTCTCTCTCTCTTGCTCTCGACGAAACACAACCATTATTGCCCGAAACAATCACTCGTCGAGACAAAGCAAAGTATAGGTATTTTCATTTTTCTCTTTCATCCGAAAGAAATTTGATCGAATCACGTGTTTCATAGACGAGAATAAGTTAAAGTGGGTTTTAAAAAATATTGATTAATCGTGAGAAATATAATTTGAGGAAAAAAATGTATTATTATTATCGATGTTATATTATTAATACTGTAACTGTAATTGTCTATTTTAATAATTATAACCCGGAAGAAACGTGGCTCGAGCAAGAATTTAGCAGCGAATTCTTCATTTTTTGTTTTCGTATAATGAATGATTGAACAAAATCGCTTATCCGAATCAACGGCCGACCATAAGCCACGCGAGCAATAAAGCCCTCAATCAAGTCACGTACGCTCCCTCCTTATTCCAGATTTGACACGATACGACGGTTAACCATGAGAACAAGCTGAATACTTTATTCACTACCGAGATAAGCTACGGCAATGTTTCTTGAAGAAAATGGCTACCGTAAGTCCGTTTCGCGTACAGCGCCGCAAAGTCTTCTTAAAGATGTATCGCGGATATGCGAATAAGGCGCTTCGAGAGAGGAGATAAAACGAGAAAAAGTGCGTTATTGAACAGGAAGAAATGTGGGAGCGGTGCAAAAGGATTTCCTTCGCAGTGCGACCGTACTTGCTTTGACGACCCACGCGCATTTACGACCACGTTGCGGGACAAAGATCGGACCACGTTGTTCCTCGATGTTGTGCAAGAATACACGATGTACTCGTCTGAAAACCGTAAGTCGTTTTTCGTTATGACTTTACTTTCGAAGCGAAGAACGCCTCGAAGACGCGTCCGATCGGTTCCAGCTTTTTCCACCGTCGGTCTCTCCTGTACGTTAAATCGACACGCGCTCGGCACGACCAGGTGTCATTTCGTAGCTTCGAGGGACGATAAACAAGCGGGAAAATCAAAGTCACGTTCCAAAATTCATTCGTGTCATCGAGTAAGAAAGCTGAGAAAAAATAAAAGAATAAAAAAGCGACTTGGCATAAATTTTCCGCACACTCGAGCCGTGATACGCGCTCGTAAATCCTTCGATGTTACAAACGCAAGCTCGGTAAGATAAAACGAAAAGAAGAAAAAAAAGTGATTCGACACCTTCGGGCGTTGGTAACGTTCGGTGGAGAAAATTTCTCTCTCTTTCTCGGCGTGAAGAAACGAAGGCAGAATCATCCTACCGAACGACTCGACGTTACACAACATCGTATACCTTCGGGAGGACTTTACCGTAGCAGCGACGATCAGCCACGCCGAAGATAACCGAATGACTATCATCGTCGACCATACGAGAATGTGTGTGTGAGAGAGAGAGAGAGAGAGAGAGAGAGACGAACACTCTCGATCCTATCTTCGGTGGATAATGAAGACGTACGTCATCCTCGAATTACTATGATCAAGCTTCAACTCGCGCAAGGATCATAGCCTCGGGGTCCTTCTTCGCCGGATGAAAAATCGCCGTCGACCATCAAGCCGGAAATTCTTTCGACCTTCTTCAATCTCGTACGAGCTCGGTTTCTTCATTCACGATTTTTTCTTCTGTTTTCTCTTCGTGTCTTTCCTTTTTCGTCCTGGAAATCACGATCCCGTCAAAGACTTCTCAAGGTCTCGTCGCGAAATAAATATTCATGAGACGCGTAACGCGTGATTTTGTTTCTTCTTGCATTTTGTCGTCACGAGGATGAATCATGAACGGGGAGGGCGTAAACGAGGTCGAGCAACATCGGTGTATCGTAATAATTGGATTTATGGAAATTACCAACGATTTGCGCTAGGATCATCGAGACGTTTATTTGATAAAAACGCACGGTTATTACGACTCGTTGCTTCTAAGTGAACTTTTTTCAGGGTGTGTTTACGATATCGAACTTCCCTCGATCGAACACGACGGTTGAAAATCTTCGTATTTTCGACAAATATAGCTACGCATACGTGATTAGTATCGAGGAGAGACACGACGACGAGGTAACGGCGCGTGGACGAAACGTCGAAGGATATCGAGTACGAGGGATCGTCTTGAGGACGATCGTTAAAATAATCGTCCTAATCGGTTTCTCGGTGCTACGACAACCTCCCATTCCTCTATTTTGCATAATACCGCTCAAATCCAAACTCTCCGTCGTATTTTCATACAACGAATATAATAAAAAAAAATCCCTTCTCGTAGTCGCGTCCAGCCAGTTTTACGTAAGAAAACGAAGGATTATCCCGTTTGGATGAAAACGGACGAGCGAGTCTTTGATAAGTAGGCGTTACGAAGAACCTCGAGTCTCGAAGCGAACGTCTCGTCACGTGCGGATAAAATTTTTCCGCATATTTCTCCGCCCATCTTTTACCCCCTTGACTCTCCCTTTTCCGTCGTTGATTATTTTCCTTCCTATTTCCAATCAACCCGTAGCGAAGGACTCGCGGAAAAAAAAAATCTCGCTGGAACGTAAAACTGAGAAGAAAACAAATGGTAAGATTTCGCGTCGGATGCGACACGCGTCGAAGGATCGGATTGGTAAAACGACTCATGAACGTACGTCAATTGGAATCGAGCGTACGGATCTTCGGTAGATCCTTCGTCGTAGATTAGAACGTTGGCACGTATCGAATACCCGAGAGAAACGAGAGAGAGTGGCATGCCTCGGTACATGTCCCTCTCGTGACGAAGGAGTCAACGGAAAAGGGATAATTACGGTGTGTGTTTGTGTGTGTGTGTGTGTTCGCGGACTCGACCGAATGAAGCCCACTTACGTGGTTTCTCCAAGAAAATACTTTGTCGTACATCGATGTTGTCTCTCGTCCTATCGTACTCTCTCTCTCTCTCGCTCACTCTCTCGTAAGGATACGAGAAACTTGGGACAAAAAAGGAACCCTTTCGTCGAATCTTTAACCCCGGAAATCATTATCGAAAATTGAACGTCGTTTATATCAACCCCGATTAGTCTTTCGCCAATGGTGACGGGTCGTTTCTGTCATCAATGAGACGAGCCCCACAGATAATCCCCCAGGTTTTCCAGGTCTCGAGTCGTGGTCAATATGGATTAGACACGAGTGCGTCTCGTATATGAGATAAGTTGGAAACAAATAAATAAATGGGAGTGAGCAGCTGCGAAGGATCGTCGAACGAACAAAACAAAATAAACAAAATTGCCGAATTAATTAGCGCGATCGTAGATGCTCGCCGTTCATCGGAATTCATCGTGGTTATAAACCAGTCGTGGTTGGTGTCAAGTATTATCCTGGATCACCTCGACATGGACACCTCGTATGTAATTTCTCTCTCTCTCTCTGTCGGTCTGTCTTGGTTTCGAAGAGGGAACTCTCCTTGGCTCGCGTCAGTCAGCAAGTTTTATAGGGACTTTTATAAACTCGTACCTTCGCGTCTTACCGTTGTTTGTCCCCGCATGTGCGAGCGTGCCCGTGTGTCCGTAAGCGTGGACACGGTAAACGTTGACTTGTGGGGGCCACATAGGAAGAGCGAAGTGGGCTCTTGGATATCGGGGCGAGTGCACCTGTACCGATCCATCAAGGAAAGCATGGGAGCAGGCTGATGCGTTGAAGATAAGGTCCCTTGGTGGACATCGTTGGACGGGAGAGAATCGCGTTTCGCGACTTCCACCTCACGACGAGAACAACCTTTGGTGCACTTCTTTCCCGTTCTTGTAACAACCACCGTTCGTCAACTCATCCCTCGTGCGACAACTAGAGGGTACGCGACAACGGAATTTTACTTTTCAGTCTCGTTCGCCACCAAAGTTCGTCGACGGAGACGACGAGTAGCTTGATTTTTCGACATACCACGTTCACGTCCAGGAAGTGTCGTGTATTTTCAACCAACGACGTCAATTCGAATTCACCACATGTTCTCCTTCTTTTCGAGCGTTTTATCTCAGCGAGCCTCGTCGCGACTAATCGCGTGTGTCGCTAATTAACGAAGTGTTGATTAATTATAACTGCCGTTAGGGTCGATCGTTTTTCAGGAACGATCCATAAATTTCTTATGAACACCATAGACTGGATTATCGACAGTCGGTAAAATAAAATTGCGAATTTACCGATCGAGTATTATTAGAACGTGAAGAAGCTTTGCGTCCTTCGAGGCTTTTTCGACAAAATGAAAGCTTCTCGAACGAACACGAGATTGTTTGATAAACTAGTATTATCTAGATAGCGAGATTATCTAGATGCGTTCGATTATCGAGAGACTCGAGACAAGGCGAGAACGATCGACTCGGAGATAACGATTTAATTAGAAGTGGATCACGAACAATCTCTGTTCGATCTCATCGATGCGATAATTGTTCGAGGGAAAATGATCGTGAGTAATGCTCGAGACTAGATGATACAGGATGATCGTAGATATCCACGTAGCAATATCCGGTCAATCGGATCACAGCACGAAATTACATGTAAT
The DNA here is from genome assembly GCA_951802705.1 of Netelia virgata. Taxonomy (NCBI): domain Eukaryota; kingdom Metazoa; phylum Arthropoda; class Insecta; order Hymenoptera; family Ichneumonidae; genus Netelia; species Netelia virgata. Next base: position 40,159,578 of record OX637866.1, on the reverse strand, counting down.
ACGAGGCGAGTCGTGTTGCCACGATATCCTTTCGCCGTTATGCAGTCACCTAGTCATAGAAAAAAGAGAGAGGCAGAGAGAGAGAGAGAGAGCTAATGACCGAGGAAACGGAAAGTCATAAACAATTCACGCATAAACAGAAATATACGATGGTAATAAGGAGGGAGCGGTCAGACTCGCGTGGCCCTGCGGGGCCGATACGATAAGCGTACGTAGAGACATTCATTACACCAAGAAACAAAGGTCCCTGGGTATGAAACGGTATTAAACAGAAAGAGACAGAGGGTTGTTCGTTAACCAAGACCACGCTATATACGACCGACTAATCAATGCTGCATGATTAATGCACTCGGGCGCTAGAGGGTGCTCGTCCCGTGAACTCGATACCCGATGATTAATAATTTTATCTCCCAGCTCGAAGGATCGATGAGGAAAGCATGGCCGGAGGGCTAAAGGTAAAGGCGGAAACTTTGTCGAATTCGCGACGGACCTTCGTGCACTTCTCGAGCTTGAGAGAACATCGATAACAACTAAGGAAAAAAAAGCCATCTCGAATCAGGATCAACCCTTAACGATATTCAAGGTCGTGAGAAGACGCTCGAATCGTTAAAATTTCGATCGATGACGCGAGGTTGAAAACGCGCTATTGAATTAAGAGGATATTCGCCTGTTAATTTATCAAAGACCTGGCTCTGAAACTCACCGAGCAAGTTATGAATCCATGTGAGTGAAGAAGAAGAAGAAGAAGGAGAGGGGAGATGAGATAGGGAATTAGCGACTGTCTCGAGTACGAGCTCGATACGGCAAAGACGAGTTCTATCTCGATCCCACAGGATCGTTCCTATCGCACTCGATGATCGAAATTGCACGCTGTCCTCGTGTAGTTTAGTCCACGCGCTGTGCTCCGTTGATTTGCTTCTCCTCGTGAAAATAAGTGCCAGGGAACACTTTCCTTAAGAATTCGTTCGATCGTGCGTGCGAGAGAAGGAGGCAACAACAACAACAACAACAAAAAAAGCAACAAAAACTTCCACACGGTTTCTCAAATGCGACGAGCGAAGGATGTTACGGTTTATCATCGTGGGTTTAAAAGAAGAACAACAAAACAAGAAGGGAGAGAGAAAATAAAAAATAAAAAAAGGAAAAGAAAAAAACAACAACGAGGCGAAGGTAGGTCGGACGAAAAAGTGAGAAGCCGGAGATAACGCACGCCTCTCATAAACTTCTTTACGAGTCGGCGCACACCTCTATATCCTTCGTCCTACAACCCTGTCGCCCCCTTCTCACCCCCCTCGTCGACCACGGGCTCTTTCCTCTTATACTTTATTACATGTATAGATGGGTACACGATACATATTACACGTATAGTTTGCGGTCATTCCGCGACCGCGTTCACCCCTTGCGAGGGACGAAGAGGGCGCGACCGAGAGAGAACGACAGGGGCCAGCTGCTGGACTCCAGTAGTCAGCGGGACGTGCATTAATGTATCTCGCAACGACCTTAATTTAACTCTGACAAAAATCTCTTGTCTCGACGACGAGATCTCGTTCGTTCGTTCGTTCGTCGTCGTCGTCGTCGTTGTAGTCGTTGCGCCACACCGCGGAACCAAAAGTCGAACGAGATGGGAGGTAAGAGACAAAATTGATTGGAATATTCTTGATGACGAAAATGAGGGTTTTTTGTTGTTGTTGTTGTTTGTTTAAAAAGTACGGAAAAAAATACGGTCACGCGTTGAAGAATATTAAATCGGTAGATGGGAGAGAGGGTTAAAATGGATAAAATGGAGTTATTGGCTAGGTTCCGGTTACGACTCGAGGTCGCTAGGATTCGTGAGATCGAGAGCCAATAAAATCGAGAACGAAGCGATACGTGCTCTCGTTAATTAAGACGTTATTAATGAATTTGATCGTTCGCAACGGTCTCGTATCGCCCGAGATAGCGGACAATTCGGCCTTTGTCGAGACGCTGGATCAATTACTCATTAGTTATGGACGATAATTAAGGATATCGTTATACATCGAGCATTGTGAATGATTTTTGTTTTTCTTCGCGTTTCTTTTTTTTACCGCTTTGTTGTTCTCTTTTTTATCCTTCGTAATACGAGATACCGTTTGATACAGCATACACACGTGTATATAACACAATCATTGGTGAATACGCGTTGCCCGAAGCCCTCTCGTCTCGATCTATCTTTATTTATCTCTCGCACACCCGAGACACGATTCAGCGATTCTTTACATTTCCTCGATCATTCGTTACGGTTATTAAAGCTTGATTAATGATCGTGCCCGCGGTTACTTACGACGTTAACCCCGTTGATTACGTTCGCCCACGTGATATTCTATCACGCGAGAGCGTCACGACGTAAGAGCTAAATTTTTGCAAAAAAAAAACAAAATTACGATTATTTTTTCGACATAATCGTGTCACACTTCGCGCCTGTAATCAATCGAGAATAAAACGAGCTAGAAACAAGTACCGCGGGTCGAGTCGAATGAAAATAAAAGCAAACGCGACTCGTGCGATAAATTGTGGAAGTTAAATCGACGTTTTTATTTCTGTTTTTTTGTAACTAAAATTTTTTTATTTTAATCAACATTGGATAATTATCAATGACGCTTCGCGTACAGAGTCGCGTCGTTTCGTGCGTTAGTTGAACATTCGCGTGAGAGTGCCGCGTTTAATCGTTGGTAAATGCCTAACACGCGTTCCCCACGCCCATAAACGATATATCTCGCAACACCGAGACAGCGGAAGGACTACCCACCGAGGCAAACGATCCTCGCGTTACGACCTCACACTCGTTTACCACGCCATTATATCGGTATAGTGGCAAATAGCGAAGAAGGACCACCTCGATGGATCTTCCACCTCGAACATCCTTCGAAGAACCCAACGAGGCTCCTGCGAGTAGGATCGACTCGTCGATATAAAAAAAAAAAATCTCGATCTCTGAACTCTCGATGAAAAAAAAAAAAATGTTTGTATCTAAATCCATTCGGCACTGATTCTCGTCGATCGCCGGGAAAGGCGTGTGCTCGATCCTTCGATCGTCCTTTTAATTTTTTTTTACATTTTGTAAATAAAAGTTTTGTTTATTTTCCTTTCGTTTCTGAGTATCTTGTTGAAAGGGAAAAATAGATAAACCGAGCGGAATGATTACAGCTCGGTTTTATAGCCACCATCGTAATCCGATCGCAACGTGAATTCATACGGCGCGAAATCACCGCGCTCCCGTCGCGATATAAGACTACGCTATATATAGAGAATACGCGTACACTCTTCGCGTCTAAAGGACCCTACGTTTACGACCAATTGACGATGAGACGGCTCTCCGTTGAGCCGCCGCTAGCCACTAGGAAATTCTCGAGTTTGTGTACGCCGCGCGTGTAGAAAACCTCGCGGGCCGACCAAACGAGACGATTTTTCTAACTTTTCTACTGCTTTCGCTCGTTAAACGATTATCTCCTTCGTGCCGAAACCCACTCGCGCACCTTCTCTCGTTTCGATTTTATAACCGCGGGAACGGTATTTTTAGCGTGACGAGGGAATTAAGAGAACATTTTTTGGCCTTTCATGGGAACATCGATTGCAGGGAGAATTAACGAGGGATGGTTTTATGTCGAAATATTTAAAAGCTCGACTGGGAAATTTAACGAAGTTTTAGACTTTCGAAGATTTTCGAAATATTTGTGTTAATGAAAAACGTTCGAACGTACGAAAAGTTTTTTAGTTGTATTTTTATGAATTGTGGTTAATTAATAAACTGGTAATCGTTGTCATGTAATTATCGATTTTTACAAACAAAGTTTCGAACTAAGTTGCTTATTTTTTATTAATATTCAAATTTTTTGATAAAAACAGTTGCGAGTTTCGCATTCTGTCGAAATTTGCACCTACCAACTTTTCCTTGAAAATTACAGTAATAAGTATTTGTTTTTAATTTTTCATTGAACCTCATTTGATCGAAAAGATCAATCGATAATAATTTCCATTTAATAACGAATTCAGTTTATCGTTTATTAATTTCTTATCGAAGCTTCGAATTAAATTTCTCCCGTTTGGTTGCCGATAAATTTTCGATACCTCATCAATATTCAACCCAACGATATGAAAAATGGCAAAGATCGATATCGACGAACGATAACCGGGTTATATACTCTATCGATAAATTAAATCGATAAAGATCTCAGTCGACTGCTGACATCGTGTCGATCGGTAATGAACTCTTCCCACCCCATCGTACCAGCACTTATGTTTTTTGTCTTACGTCCGTTGCATGTTCTGTTTTTCTTTCCTTTTTTTTTGTTTACTATAAAGAGAAGTCAGGTGGCCCAGCGATGCTCTAGGTGATTATAATGAATTTGTGGTCAATTTATCGGCGTGTAACGATCACTTATAGGACGAAGAACAGGACGAAGAAGAGGAGGAGAAGGAGGCAAAAGAAGCAAGAGAAAAATAATATAAAAAAGAGACAGGACTATAACAGCGACACACGTGAACTGACCCACATACTTTTCGCGCTTGCCGTCGCTACCGACGGTGGTGATGGATAGTCATTGAAACGGACGCTCGACAGTCACCTGCCACCGCGGTGGACACTCCATAAATGGTCGCGAAGTCACCAGCCCAGTGAAGAGGTTACGTTGCTGTGAAACATATCCAGCGAGTGGCAAAACAACGACAAAAAAAAGCGATCGCTTTTTTTTGTCTTACCTGCATGGAAAAAAGTGTCTCGTTTTACACTCGATGCTATAACTTTGATTTGCCACGATTGAAAATTACCCAAAACTCGAGGAGACGACGTCGAAGGGCAGCTCGCAGTAGAATTGTGGAATTAAAAATAATGTTTCGAGCTTTGCAAACAGTTGAAATGTTGTCGAAATAAGAGATACGATAATATTTTGCATCGTAAAAGCAGAAAACAATGATATCAATTGTCAATTCATACTTTATGTATAAGAAAAATTAATAATAATAACATTTCGTTTAATTAACGAAACGTTCTGATTAATTTGTTTTAAATTAATTTTTCAAATATTTTGAAGCAAGAAAGATTGCAAGTTTTTCCACAAAAACAAAGCTTTCTGCATAAGAAAATAATTAATTTTTCCTTTTCCTGTAATAACAAAAATAAATATTATTAATTAAGAATTAATAATACAAATTTATAATTTTACCGATCGTCTTATTATGTTCGATATATTATATTTTTATCAGAGGACAGTGCGTCGCTGCCAATGCCGATAACAGTCTCGACTATCATGACTCGACGTCTGACCACGTACGTGTCTTTTCTACTATTTTTTTCACTGGCACGAAATGTTCCAACTGTAAAATCTCCACAAAATTCAGTCAACCTACTCGATTACCAGCCCACCTAACGTAGTCAACGTAAGGTACGTCCACCTTCTTAAGGTCGGTTTAGAAACGTGCTTACCTTAAAAAGAAGAAGAAGAAGAAGAAGAAGAAGAAGAAGAAGAAGCAACAGGTAAGTTCACAGGCAACGCATCCCTCGTCCGAACGAATATGTAACGGATGAGCTCGAGGGAAACAAGTTCTGGCAGTAAACTCATCACGTGCGTTACGGGAATACGAGACTTTCGTATAATCGCACGCTCGTACGAGACGAGTAAAACGCCACGAGAGAGAGAGAGAGAGAGAGGCTCGAGCAACGTTGTACGTGGGGAGCATGTGACCGAAGGAAAACTCACTCTTTGCCCTCGGTCGTAATCATTATAATTTAATTGTCTTCGGGTTGATTTCCAACAGCGAGAGAAACGAGCCTGTCACGAGGGACGCGCACACTACGACAAACCGCATCCTCTTACAAATTTTGAATAATTTAATACCCGGAGGGATGAAACGACGCCATATTTGACTTTACGTATCTCGCAATTATTTATCACCTAATCGCCTCGGTTTGTTACAAAGTTGAACGTTCTATTAATAGAAAACTAGAACGCGACGTAGACGAATGCGAAGATTGAAATCTGGGAAGGTCGCCCATACTCGGCGTTGCACCAGTCGCACCAGGTGCGCCGTTCTGATGTCATCGAGCACTCTTACGACGGTTTATTATTACCATTAGCCGGTTGAGGTCATCGCTGCGAATTCGACGGGATGTTGCCGTCGGCTCGTTAATGGCGGAGGCTAATGATCGACGATATTGCTAAATAATGTAATTGCCGAGGGGTAGTGGGGGGTTGTAAAATAATGTATTTATTATTTAATTGGCGGTGTCTCGGTCGAGAGTGAAAAAATAAACAAATGACGAGAACCGGGCTCGCTAGCGATTCTTGGAGTGGATGAAAAACGCACGATGTGCCTTGATTGAGTACAGCCACCTGCGAATATCAGAGCCGGTATGCCAACTCCTTGCGCTTAGATTGCGCGATCTTTCGAAGAAACGTTACTTCGCTAGTTCGTATATGTAAATACGACGATAAGATTGCGGGCAAAGCGTCATCGAGGGATATCTCGTGTTTTTTTCGAAAAATTTATACAAATTTTCCAATAAAACGTCCTATCTGTATATTTCTAACTCGTGATTTTTTTTATCATGACCAAGAGATCATAATGAGAAATTATGTACATTATACAAATATGCGATTTTTGGAAATGGGGTGGGAAGAAATTACGTTTAAAAAATTGACGATAAAGAATAAATGATTTTTGTGAAAAATATTTTTTGTTAACGAACGATAATTAAAGAACGATCGAATAGTTAAACAATGATTAAACGACGACTAATAATCGCAGAATAATCAAAGAACGTTTGAGTCGAGTTAAAAATAATTGTCGAAGAATAAATTTTCAATATTTTTTATCTCCTCCCTTTTGATATTTGCAACCAAAACAGCCGTAGAAAATTAGATACATCCGTTTGTCTGAAAGAAAGTACGATGTCCTATCTACGAAGGAAGATCGAAGAATTTTTTTGTATCGTCGACGCGAGGCAAAATTAATTCTCGCTCCAGCAAGCCTAGTCGATCGCGCAACGAACGAGAAGAGACCAATGCGTTTACACTCGTCGAGTTCTCTTCGACTCGCGCAATTATCGCGTCATTCAAAGTCGAACGGGAAAAATGGTTGCGTCGGAGAAGTGCGGGAAGAATTTGCATGTAAGTTGTACGCGCGGGGTTTACTCCGTATTTCACGGCGCGTCCGTCGATCGGCCAAGTAAAAATATTCATCGTGCGCGCGGATTTATTTACTACCGGTAAAACGCGCCGATACGTACGAGCCGACTGAAACCGGCGAGCCGAGCGCGTTGCGCGGTGATAAACCGCTCGGAACCCTGCTAATTGCGTAATTAAAAAGAAACGAAAGAAAAAGAAGAAAACAGATTTTAAAAAGACAATTCTCGAACGAACTCGCCTCGACGCTTCGTCCGACGGAGTGAATTTCCCGAGTCCAGATGGAAGAAAGAAAGAGAAAGAGAGATTTGTAAGCTGGAATGTTAGCGGCGTTTACGCCACGCGGGACAGACAAACACTAGGAAATAGGCAGAGGCAAAGAGAGAGGCAGAAGCATTTCGCGCGGTGATGCTCGGTCGTTCATCGCAAAAAAATTGTTTCATTTGAAATCCAACGGTCTTACCTGAATGCCCCTCTGGCATTACTTCTAAGAATTTAAAACTCACCGCCGCCACCGCCGCCACCGCCACCGCCGCCACCGCCGTCGCCGCCGCCGCCGTCGTCATGTGTTTACAGCGCTCGTTTTCTCTCGTGGCTCTTTCTATCGCGCGCCACGCTTCTATTGCAATATTTTTTGTACCTTTTGCGCTAAGTTTTCTCGGCCTCGCTCATGCCCTTTTCGCGTTTTGTTCCCTCCTGGTTAGGACTGTTTTATGGATGAGCGCGTGTTTCTCCATCGACGTTTTGTCATAAAGTTACGCCGCTGAGGAATGATACGATGAAAAAGATTATGAGACTCTGAATTTCGATCTTTGAGAAACGCAAATAACAATGCTGCGTACATTTATTGTTCGACGGTGAGACTTCGACTCGAGGATTCGATTTTGAGTTTTTTTTTAGAAATAGTCCTGGATTGTAATTAAGAAAATTATGAGGATTTCGCGAAAGAAGTTATTGTCTTAGTGGCCAAAAAATAATTGCGTTTTTAACGCGTGGGAATTTACGACGATGTATTAGAAAAAAACGCGATTACTTTTTGGCTGAACGAATGTTCGTCAAATTTGACGATCGCGACGTCCCGGAAATTCGTTTTTAGGCCCAAATACGAATTTTATTAGAAACAAACGCAAATATTATCTTCCAATCTAATATTTGGAAATTTTTACGATTTTTGAGTCTCAAAATTGTTTTATCCCCAAAAATAATTTGTATTACGAAAATAACGTAATAACTTTTTGACAAAACGTAATACTTGCAAACTTTCATAATTTTACATTGTATTTGACGAAATCTGAGTCTCGGAATATTAAAATTATCCCTAATATTTAATTTTTCAATTTCACTCAATATTCTCTCAAAAACAAACAAAAAATGATTCACAAAATGACCGAAAATCGTTCGAGTTAATTCTATGAAAGGAAGAACTGGAGCCATAATTCCATCCGTAAGATTCCAACGTTATATAATTTTATCGTCAAAGATAAATAAACACATGGGAATGCACGGTGTAATAGTCGTGGGGGAAAGGGTTATCCAGCTGCTGGCTCCGCGAGCGGCCCGTTCGATAAACGCATCGCATCGATTAATGAAATGCCAATAAAACAAAGAGTTCGTATAATGTACGGCAAATCGAGGGCTCTCGCCGATACGTTCGAGCTTACGTAGCACACTTCCTCCGGTTCGGCTCGCTCGGCACGAATGTTTCAGCGTGCCCATATTATATTATCGTGGGTCTCGGCGCCATTACCGCGACGGTATTGCGAACGCGAGCTATAAAACGCTTCGACGCCTTCATAATTCATCGGGTTAAACGCGAGCCGATCGCCGCGGTGAGATCGCGAAACGAATTACCGGTCGTTTAATTGTTTCGAAGATATTTCAACATCGCGATACGAGACGCGAGCAAAAAAAAACAGACATTTAATTTTCAACGATTATGAAAATATCGAGTGAATTAAAAAAGGGGAAAAAACAACACAAAAGCAGAAAAAAGCTCAGATTTTTTATTTTTAACTTTCAATTAGGAAAACACAATTAGAAAATTTTACACGAATCCATTTACGATAAATCTTACGATAAAATAAAATAAATTACCGCAATCACTCTATAACTATTATACTCTAAGTCTTTACTCCGAGTAATCAACTTCGAATATTTAATGAAAATATTTACGTATAAAAAATCATTAAGCTTTATCCCCATTTCTCAGTAATAATTTTTACTAATAAGTCTCTCTCTCTCTCTCTCTCTCTCGATGTTACGAAAGGAAATAACCGCTAATCGTCGAATAAAATACTCCGAGTAATTCGTTTCGAGTTATTTTACCTCGAGTATTTACTCCGAGTAATGAACTCTAACTATTTTCCCATAAATATTCAAACACCGACCAATTTTATTTCAACTATTCAGCGGAAAAATATTCTCTCTCTCGATCTCTCTCGATCTCTCTCGATTATCAAAGTTTTGTTTCCCACGTCGGAGTACTAAATTTCGCCGAAGACATAGTCGCAACGAGATAACACAGATATCAGTGAATTCCATTGTGAAACCGTGCAGTTTTCTCTCGTCCTCGGATCCTTTCATTCCATCCACCCCCTCGTGACGATTTCTACGAGTATTTCAATGAGCCCCGACAATGCACTCCGACAGCCATGGAGAATTCCTGTACCGTAAATGCAATATACATATACATATATATATATATATATATATCCGCAAGAACGCATACGCATTTCGGTCTCGTGCCACCTGCATAATTAGAGACCGCAGCAAAGAGCCAAAGAGAAATGTCGGTACTGCTACATTTGTATACATATATATATATATACACATATATATACATATATATATACGCGTTAGTGGCCAAGCAGGAACGATATACGCCGGTTCGCGCAGTGAACCGCGAGGCTAGGCTCTTAATTGCTCGGTGCGTATGGACGCGAATAATTATCCGTGACGCAGACAACTTGGCCGGGTCCTAAAAGGCTTCCATTGTAGGATACCGTAAAGCCAGCGAGTACGTAAAAAGGAAACGTCGTTTCGCTTATCCCTGCACCGTCTCTCTCTCTCGCTCTTACTCATTTTTTTCGTACTTTTTTTCTCTCTCTTTCTTCTCGAGTATGTTACTTTAACACAGTTGACAGCTGTGGAAAATTCAACGAGTTACGACAACCGCCTTATCTCCATTAGAACTGCCTTATTAGAACATTTTCTCGCTCTAATTCATAGTTTCTCGTTACTTTTCTTATCGACGATCTATTTTATACTCGGTATCGTTGTTTTTTTGTTTTTCTTTTTGCTCAACACGCACGCGCCGATCAGGTTTTCTCGGATTTTTTCAAGCCCGGTGTACCGGAAATCCGTGCGTTAACTATTTGGGTCATCTCGCCCTCGGCTCAGACGATCATCGATCTAAGAGAATTCGATGGGGAAATTTTATGTTTGTGCGTTTTTTTTTTTTAAATCGTCGTTTATTTTTTTGGTTTTGTTTCGATCGCCAATACCGCCGGCTTGTCACCTTCGTCCATTGTCCAACGGCACGGAACTTTATCAATCGAGACATCAGCCATTAGCATCGGGGATAAGTGCTACCGGTTGACTCCCACACCTGGCCACCACTCTCTTTGTTTCTTTCTCCTCGGACAACGTGCCGTATATGGATAAACGAACTTTCGTACGTACCGTACCCGATACTCGATGAATCGATCGAAACTTTCGATTGGGCAACGCCAAGGGGAAATATCAAACCGTGAGATAAAAATCTCGTATATTGTTTAATTATTTACAATATTACTACGTTTCCATGTAATTGACAGGATTTATGACATTGTCGAGAATCGTTCATCGTCACAGTTATCGTCGGCAACTTGCGATCAAAAATTGATAACGTTGAGGAGAACAAAATATAACGAATTATTACAGAAATTATTGCGATAAAATCGAATAAATCGATAATCGATCAGAAAATAATTAAGCTTATCATAAATGTCTCCACGACCTTCGAAAAATTCGAATAATCATAAAGTTAAAATATTACGAGTTATTTTGTTATGTTTACGGGTCGTTGAAGAAATTATTTGAAAACAGCCGCTAGGGGTGGGTCGAGAAAAAAATAAGACACGAACACGAGAGAGAGAGAGAGAGAGTTCGAATCAGGTTTTAAACTCGCAAGCTCGAAGATTACGAAACTTCTGGTTTCCACGAGGGCGTCGGCCCTCTGAGCTTGCCAGGTAGTGCCAGCGAGCTCGAACGATCGATTCTGTAAGAACCGAGTGGGAATTGCGAAGGACTCTTAGTTTTTTTTCTTTTCACGCTTTCATTTTTTTGTTACTCTCTTATTATTCCTCGATATCCAACCTTCCGTTCGTTTCGTTTCGAATGGAGCAACGAAGACGAGGTCAGCTTGGATTTCATTCCGTGGCATCAGCCGGCCACCCTTCGTTTCACTTTCCAACCGGACGAACCAATTAGACCGCCATTGTGATCGAATCAGGAAGGCAAAGCGTCCCCTCCTGTCCTTTCGGCCGGTCCTAAACCTTCGGCGGACCTACCGTGCTCTGTTTTCTCGCGATCCTTCCTACCCCCGGTGTTGAAATCGATCTTGGCGTCTCTCTCTCTCTCTCTCTGTCTCTCTCTGAGATACGAGAGAAGGATCGGAGAGAGGATAATATGAAAAAGAAAAAAAAAAGGACGAGAGAGCTAATCAGTCCCGCGCTTGCCTTTTTCAGGACGGATGAGGTTTCTCTTCGGGGAATGGATTCAATATTGTTTTCGAAAGATTGGATTTTTTTTTAATTTTAGGTAATAATTTTTCCCGAAATTCCAAGAAAAAAAAGTTCCTTATTTAAAAATTTCGCAAAACATCGGTTTTTGGAATTTCGAAAAAATATTCGTTATTTTGAATTACGGATCCTCTAAATTGAACAAAAACGAGGTCCTTTTTTCGAGGACATTTGATCCACGATAGCTTCAATTTCATCGCGAGCGATCTCGATCGCGAAATTCGACCGTGGGATTTTTTCGCCGATCCGGATGAAAACGACGAAGAAACGAATTCATACGTCCAGATGCGAATTTTTTTTTTCATTTCACGACAATGTATATTCACATACCGGAAGTCTTAGCGAGGGACAAAGCGAAGCTCGTGCGCAGGAAGTTCTCGCGCCATGTTTGCGCTTTGACCCGAGCGCGCACCGTGCGTCCTTGGCTCATTGTCTCCCCTATTGCGCGATTATATTATTTCTATTTCTAAGATTCGTTTACTTTTTTTTCTCGTTTTCTACGACACGAGGCCCACGATTTCCGGTTAGCAATGCGCAATTTTCAGCTCCGACGGAGAACGTCTTTTGTTCTCCCCTATCGCGATTTTTCGATTTGTTTTTTTTTTACTTTTTTTGCACCAGGTTCCGCACTATTGGTATAAGAAATACGTGGCGAAACCTAGTCACGTGATATTTCAAAATTTATATGTTAAATAAAATCGAAATTTGATTAATTTACAATTGGACCAAAAAATTTTGAAAAATACACATACAAATTATTTTTTCTTCCGGGGCTTGCGATTTCGAGTTTCATCAATATCATTCGTGTGCTCATAAAAAAATTGAAAATTATCCTATCGACCACGCTGTACGAATTGTTTCCCCTCTTTTTTTTCTCATTCGTCGACGTTTTTTTCTATTTCACCGCAATACGAGTGGGCGTATGCGCCCTCTGTGCGTCATCTCTAATGTTTTTTCTCCTGCTTTCTTGTTTTTTGTTTTTTGTTTATTTTTTGTTTCTCATAGAAACGTGAGAGAAGGGTTGTAACGAGGAGTCGGCACAAGCTGCGCCGCTTTCGGGTGCTAAAGCGAGACTGAGACAATGAGTCTGATTGTGGGATATGGCAAAAGAGTGAGAACGAAAAACGCGAAAAAGCAAACGCGCTCTCGTAGCAACAGCGAGCACGAGCGTCACGAACGCAAGCTCGAATAGCAAAAAAGAGAGAGAGAGAGCGAGCGAGAATGAAAATAGAAGATGAAAAAAACGGGAAAAAACGGAAAGGGAGGGGGTGAAAACGGTGAAGGGACAAACACGCAGAATGGAGAGAAAGAGAGGGAGAGCAAGGAAGTGAAATAAAAATGGTTGAAAAAAAGGGAGGGAGAGAGGGATGAGAGTACTTTGAAGTACTGCCAACTGCACCAGCGTTCTCTATACATAGGAGACATATATGTATCGTGCATGAATGTATGTATATATATATGTGCAGCCTTTATAGAAGCACGTATAACTAGCAGTGAGGCAGAAAGGTGCTCACAATGACCGATGACGAACAATGGTCACTCGTTTTTGACGGGAATAAATTCGACCGGGTTTTTTTTCTTCCTTTCTTACAAACGCCATAATAGATATTAATGAGACCTATAGCAACGAGTATTCGTCGATACTCGTTATTATACGTATTAATGTTTTTCTTTTCCGAGGTGAGAAAAATTGTTATGTTATTTATCATTTATTATTAAGTAATGATAATAATAATCTTCTTCTTATCGTTATTATTGTTATTGTCAGTAGTGTTGTTACAATATCGTAAATGAATTAGTAACGATTCTTCTTTCCGAGGAGAGAAAGAAAAAAATAATAAAATTTTTTGATTTTTTAAATTTTGGGCTAATAATATGAATACTAATAATTTTTTCAAACGAATAAATAGAACAATTTTAAAACTCGTGTATAGGACAAAAAGTAAAAGAGAATTTACATTTTTATCGTCGCATTCGCGGTCAGAAATCATTGAACGAAAGAGAACCGTTAACCGGAAGACAGGAGAGAAATATTCGCACAGAATGTTGCGATAAAATCTCGGTTTCGATCGTTGTCGTAGTCGTTTTTTGTCTTGAAGACAAAATGAACGATCCGCGATAAGGTTACTATCGTTAGATAATACGATCGTGCGATATCGCGAGAGTGGCACGGTGAGAAAGATTTTCTCGATATTTTCTTGATACGGATAGAAAGCGAGACGCGTCGAACGTAAACAAGAGGACGGTGGTATATAACGAATATCGTCGACGATTCGCTTATCACAGAACACAATTTAGAATCCAATTACGCCGAATTTATCGGTTACGGTTAACGAGACAATGGAATTCGCGACGGAGATAATGCATTTCGTCGAGATTGAAATATTAATGGACCGATTGAAAATAATCGTCTATGCATCGAACGATAGGACCGAGAGAAGTGGCCGAGAGAGAGAAATAAGTGAGAAGGAAAAAGTCACGCAATTAGGGAGAAAATGGCGGTGATTGCGAGGCGGTGAGAAGCGAGGGGGAAACGAGACGAAAGCGACGAGGAATCGACGACGAGGCTAAATCAGCGCTCGGCGACGTTTTACAGTTTCGACGATTACGTGCCGTGAATCGGCCAGAAAATTCCGCGCTCCGAGTCACCTGTGCGGTGTCTTCCACGACACTGATGGAAACGAGCTGTTTCTTTTCGATCTATCTTGTCGGCGAATGCGTTAATCTCGCCTCACTTACGGCACACATTCGTCGTTACTGATGTAACGAGAGAGAGAGGATCGCGCGAGATTCTCGCTTCTTACTTTCGTCATTGCTTCCAGGGGGAAGGTGGTTTATCGTTATGTACGAGATCGAATCAATGGAAGTAGAAAATAGTTTGAGAATTAATTACGATTCTCTTATTCTCGAATCGGTGAAAAAATGTTTTTTACAAAAAAATTTTAAAAAAAGGAGAGAGACGAGATATTTTGATTCGTTTTTACTTTCACGAGAAGAAAGTTCGATCGAAATACAAATTAAGAAAAATTATGATTACGATTTAAAATAAATGACAAAATTAATTTTAATACAAGCCTCAAATCAGAAATTAAATATGATTGAGAATTTTGAATAGAAAACAAAATTCAATTTAACAAAAATTTGTAATTGAGAAAATTATAAATATTAGTGTTTATTACGAAATGTGTAGTTGAGTAAATTAATGTTATAAATACTTTAATCATCGAAGTAGAGAGAACTTAATATTTCGACAATTGTAAAAATGAAGAAAAATTACTTGGTTGATCGTTAAGTTGACAAATGTCACGAAGACTTTAACGTAATATTTTGTCAGCACATCTCGCTAGCCATGCTGTAAGGACAGCTACTCATAAAAATTTTATTTCTTCGTACGAAAAGGTAGAAAAATTGTAATTTTTCCAGAATCATGAACTTCCGACCCGAGTGAGTTTAAGAGGCAATTTTTCTCGCATATAGCCAATAGTCCCAATGCTTGCGGTCAGTACGCACAACATACTATCAGTTACTGTCCACTGTGAAGTTCTATAGAACTTCGTGCTAAGGCCAATTACTTTTCTCATTTTTCTCTCTCTCTCTCTTTCTCTCTTGTTTCATAACTAAAATGTAAAAGTCCAAATCGTAAAAAGGCGATGAGCATATATACGTGGCATACGACGTACCAATGGAGAGACAGAAGGAGGAATAAGGAAGATAAAAACAATGATAATGTAGAGGCAAGAAAAGAATGAATCGCTTACCACGAGCTCGCGTGGATTTTACAGGCCTATAACAATTTTACAAAAGTCTCGTATGGCACTCGATTGCTGGCACGGCCGAGCCATCGGTACGAATAATATAATATAAACGACGTTATGTCGGGCCTCGGTGCTTTTGCCGTTTTACGATTATTATTTGACTTTCACGCTGCCTACTCTGCCTAGTCATCGAGACGCCGATGGATATTGAGCTTTTTAAAAAGCTTCGTGGCTGATCAAGATTTTTGATGTGTTTACTCGTTTTCAAACGCTGCATACTTTCTTTAAATACTAACTAATGATATTTAAGAAAAAAATCTAAATCTAAATGTTCGTGATCTGAATTGAAAATCGATCGAATTAAAATAATTATTTAATTTTCTTTTAATTCCAATATTTTGGGGATATTATGAAGAAAATTATCGTTGATTTTGTACAATATTTATAAAAATATAAAATTTCATATCATATTAGTTGAATTTTATAAGATCGTCGGGGGGGAAATATTAATTTTTTTATTTGAGACATTCAGGAAGCATTTTTACGTTTGTTTTGTCTCGAGAGTCCAAAATTCTCATTACTTTGTCGCTTACGACGCAATATTTTTTGGTAAAAAGGCTCAAGGTGATGACGAGCATTTTACCCGTTACTTTATTACGAACATTTGCCACCGGAAACTACGACGGAATACGTAAACAGCCGACGATCGGTTATAATAATTTCGACCGATAAAAAATGTAATGTCGAGATAATTGCGGTTTAATTGAGATAACGATATTTATCCGAGCGACGCCGGTCGTTATAACGAGTGCATATATGCGTGAGAATTTTTATACGGGACTACCGGGTAAACTCGACACCTGGATTTTCGTCTCGTTCGCCGGGCGCGTACCTATATAAATATCCGACGATTAAGACACTTTCACGCGATGGGTGAGTAGGCGATAACCGTTTAGCCCGCATCGTCATCATCATAATCATCGTTCTCATAAACGCTACGAAGCTTCCGACAACCCATCCGACAAGGCTTGAGTGATGTTGGCACCTCTCGCCAACCTCTTCTTTTTCTATTTTGTCTTCTTCTCCTTTTTCTACTTCTTCTTCTTCTTCTTCTTCTTCTTCTTCGACACGAGAGATCAACCGGGTATATAATCGTGGACAGTACCTCGCTTCTGCGGTAGCAGCTACTAAGCTCGCTCGCCGACCCCGAATGAGGAAGAAATTCGCGATAGACTTCACCCAACGATTATGACGTGAACTAAAATCTGCCGAAGCAACAAACTTCTGTCGTAACCGAGTTGACTTTTCTCAAATACGAATTGATTTTTAGTTTAGTTTTTCAATCGAAAACAGATTTTGCAATATTGTTTTAAAATCCTTAGAATTACATCGACAATTTATTTTTCTTTACGTTTCCATTCTTCGAATATAAAATTAAAACCCAAATTTCGATATTTTGTACATCCAATTCATTCTAAAATTTATTTGCGTCAACCTATAAATTGAAAAATGTCCCAATTATCGTTTCGACTCGAAAAATCTTCGCATCGACTTTTCGTCCACGACCAAATTTTCTTATCTCGCTATTCGAAAACATGCGTCTCCAGTCTCATAAATAAATTTAAACAAAAATATCGTCGCTCGAAATCCCGTACGAGCGCTTTTAATAGCTCGATATAACAAAAACTTTCACCCCGAAAAGATTGAGATCTCGATGTTACAAGCAATGTACTACTAAGTATACAACGCGATTTCCAGTCCCGTGATCTAATGTACACGAGATACAGCGTTATAATATACTAGTTTCGGATTTTAACGGTCAAGCGTTAAGTTACATTTTACGGTTCAGGTGTTTGCTCGTAATATATCAAGGTGTAGAGAGAGAGTGAGATAAGCCCTCCGGGAAGGTGGACTCCGGCTCGCTAACCTGAATCTTGGGCGAAATGTCCGCGATGGTGGTAAATAGTTTATCCAACGCATGGTCGAACACACGATGGAAAGCTGGTAGAGAGGAAGAAGGAGAGAGGGAGGGGTCAGTTGCAGAAGAGTGAAGGGAGGGGCGTAAAGGGAGAGAGGGAGGTGGCAGATTCTCGACAAGACTACTTCGCTTCGTTCGAAACGTGTCCGAGGTACACATTGGTACTCGGAAGGTGTACGTGTCTCTGTGTGTATGTGTGTGTGTGTTAACACACGTCGCACGATTCACGCGCGACGGTACCTTTTGGTTCGTCGTTATCTACCGGAGAGCCGGGACGTAGAGACTCGCGGTGAAAAGCCGTGGGAAGTTTTCGCTTCTCGTTTTCTCGGTGAAACCGACGACGACGTGCCGATCACGCGAGAGTAAGAGATATACCTCCCTACGAAATACGAGGAGAAAACCGTGGGTGGAGAACTCGAGCGCGCGCGCGCGCCTCTCAATTTATCCGCGACACTCGTCGCGTCGCTCGGTGAACTTTCTCTATTTTATCGGGTTTTTATTTCTTAGCTAGTCTATTTTTTAGAACGACGTAATTAACAGGTCGGGTGGTTGGACGAAACGAGAGAATTGAAAAAATCGTGGTTCGAATATGCGGAAGGATTTTTGGAGGGTTGAAGGGGGATGTTAAATTAGTCGGGGGTTGGAAAAACCGGTTTAGTTGAAAATCGAAGGAATTTTGTTTAAAACGATCGGGTAAGGCGACGTTGGAATTTCTCGAGGGATGGTCGATGTCGTAAATGGATAAAACCCCTTTTTTCAACCCTCTTAATTATTAACGACAGATGGGGAAAAAAAATTCACGCGGAAAAAAAAGATCGTTTGTTGCACTTGTGCCAATTGCGAGCAGCTGGTTTTAACGGGACATCGTCCTCGTCCTTCTGGATCCAGATTCGAAGGATCGGAGAACGAGGAGGACGAGAATAACAGTCGCAGGGTGAAAGATACCCGCAGCGACACACGAAGATCGTTTAAAGTGGCTGTTAGTGTATCTCATTTGTTTGAGTTACCGGCGAGTTTATTGCCGTTGGGCCACCTGCTCGAGAGAACAGCTTCTCGACGCTCGTTCCTCCCGTTTCTTATTTCTCCTTTTCTTCATTCGCTGCCTCTTTTATATACTGCCGCGTAGCTCGTGTACCCGGGATCTTCCGGTCTTACGCGAGAACTGGCAGCAGGAAGACGCGTCGCTTGGAACGACCTCTTTGCGATTTTACGACGAAAGGTCATCGTACTTTATCTCGTGTCCTTGAAAACATAACGAAGGTCATTATCTCGATCTCATCCCTTCGAAAGGCGATAATAGATAGAAATCCGAGAGACAATCACCGCGATAAACTGGATCCAGTTCGATCATTTCGCTTTACTCGATATCCGCGAGGAATGCCACGCTTCGATTGACTTCAGCGATCTTTAATAAGCCGCTTACAACCCTTGGGCTTGTTTTCAATATGATCGACAAGACGGATTAATCGTTATCGCGATAAAACTCGGGGATTTTTTTTCGCAACGGTTGCCATCGCGTGAGACCAATTCCCTGCTTGCCTCGCTCGACGATTTAAAGCAAGAGAAAAAAAAGTAATAGAAACAAAAAATAAAGAACCGACATTCATCAACGGGATAAGCGTGCATTCTAAACCGCTTATTTCCGCAAACGAATTCCTAGCTCCCCTAGATATATATATATATATACAATCGCAATCAAGAAACGTGTTGCGCCTAGTGCACCCCGAGAATTCGCGACGCGAAGGTCATTCGCGTAGCGCACACGGCGAGTGCCAAGCGCGAGTGCAATCGTGCGACTACTCCGGTACAACCCCGGTTTAGCACGGTGGTAACACGACCACCGGTCAAATTCCGCGGGAGGCGATCGACGATGCGTGACATCGACCGTGCCAAATATTTAGGCCGTTTCCCATACCGCGTGTCCGCATACCGCTACCGGCCTCCCTTTTTTTTTCTCTCTTTATACCACGGTTCTTTCTCTCGTAAGAACGTTGGTATCCCGATAGCCATTGGCACGTCGAGTGTCGAGTCTCTTGGACGAAATATGAGACGATGGTTCGCCGATAGATAATTTTTCAACGTCGAGAGGCGAAGCTACGCTGAAATATTATAGAAATTGAAGGGAAATTGGATTTCGATAGTCATCCGCCATTTTGTCGCCTCGTTGGCGCGACACGGCCGCCATTTTGTGGGAACGAAGACTCGATAATTATAGTTACCGATGAGACGTGCGCGAAATGGCGGCCGAGTGGCCACAAAATGGCGGCGAAATGACGACAAAATGGCGGTTCTTGGACGGAAATGATAATTTAACTAAAAACATATTCAGAATGTAGAACGGGTCTTTTCGAATTCTTGTTTTTATTACCGATTCGGTTTATTTACCTAGCTGAATTTCTCGTCCCTCGTGTCGATTCGTCGTGAGATTGATTTACGACGTTCTAGACCATCGATCATAAATCATGCGCTTTGCACAATATCATCATCGAAACGGATAAGAAACGACGGACGAAACTGCATTTCCAACGGAGATCCATTGGAATTTCAGTACATCGATCAAAACTCGACGTCGCAAAGGTTGAATATTGACGACTTTTTTTACGCGAACTGGAATGTTGCGTTCTAGAACGGCCGTTGAGCCTCGATAATTCATGTCTCGAAAAAATCCATACGATTTTCAGGAAACTGTCATCGTGTTCGCTCGAAAAACCAATCACTGTATAACTAATGCTAACCGCGTTGTACTTTCCAGAACACGTGACAAACTCGGAACACTGTAAAAGCCCTGTAAAAGTAACTCGATACTTATCCGTACCGCGGTAGCTCTAGGAGCTCGAACGAGCCGTGATCATGTGCACGGCGTGTGTGTGTATGTGTGCGTCTGTGTGTCTATACAGTAATACCGAACTATCGAGGACCGGAGATCGCCCGATGTCGATAAAATAACTATTGGTTAATTATCGTTGCGTGCGCGCACACGCTATGCGCCAGAGCAGCTGCGGCTAATTAATAAAACTTGTTTATTTTCTAATTCCTGACCGATATATCGCGACCGGCTTTTATCGGCTCTGCATCCAAGCTCTCGCCGTCCCTTTTTTCTCTCTCTCTCTCTCTCTCTCTCTCTCTCTCTCTCTCTCTCTCTCTGTGTCGTATCTTTGCCGCGAAAAATTCCATTCCATAAAACCCTCGGAAACATTCGCGCCTTTACCCCGACATGTCTCGAACGAACTCGAGAAATGTCAAGCTCGCAACCGGCTTTGTTGATTCGCCGGCGCGAGCTACGTACGGGAAGCACGCGGGACTTGGTTAACGACGTTGGCAAAGAAAGTGAGATAGTCGATGTTGGAGAGAATAAAAGAAAATTCTGATTTACGTATTATTTTATGACACTAAATTCGAGAAGAAAATTAATCGGGCGTCGATAAGGCGTGTCTGATTCTGCTGGTTGGATTTCTAACGAATAGGGTGTCTAGAAGGCTCTCGATTTCGGGTGTTTTTTAACACTCCGATTAAACCTAAATTGGGAAGACGAATTATGACAACTTGAAATTCCACGATTCTGAGGGCGAAGCGACTGAAAATTATTTGCGTGATTTTCAAATTTTTACAACGATCGATGAAAGTTTGACGATCAGGGGAGCCTAAATATGTCGATATGTGTTGGAAAACAATTTTTTTCGCGAAAAAAAGGTTAACATTGAAATTTCGGTAACTTTTAAAAAAAATTACGTGTCAGATTTGCCCGACGCGCATTTTATTCCCGACTCTTCAAACTTTAAAAATCATAACTATCGGACTGTAAAAATTCCCAAATTGTTTCGTCCCGCCGATGTTTTCTACCCCCTCCCGTCGCAATTTCTCCAATTAATGTATATTCCAATAAAATAATCAACATTGATAATTAATTGGCTAAACGATTAGCAACTAGTTCTACATAAATCAAATCGGGTACTATAAATAATCTCGCGAAACGTTCATCGATGCAACATTGTCGAAGCGTTTCACATAATTACCAATTATATTTCCTAAATCATCGTATCGCATTGCCGGTTGAAATTTTCAATCGTTCAATCATACCGCACTCGCCAATTCCGAGACGGGCCGCTGATTTACATTTTAATTGAACGAACTTTATCGAGCGAGGCTCGAGTCGTTGGTTAGTTCAGGAAAAGGACACTGGTGGCGGCGCCCGCTGAATGATTTACCGTCTCGGTCCACCAGACTGCGCTACTATACATCACGCGCTATACATTACGGGCGCGGTGTTACGGCTAGGATCCTGCACGATGATCTATCGGCGAAAATCAATTCATTCTCTCTCTCTTTTACTCTCTCATTCTCGAGAATAAGAAAAACGGAGAAAAAAAAGAAAGAAAGAAGAAAAAAAACAAGAGTAGGTACACCTGAGCGTTTGAGAATGAAGAACCGGTTGCGTGAGACGTTCTTCATTGCAGCCGGTCTTACGGCACCTTAACGCTCGTGTCCCTTCGCCATATATCTATATATCTGTATATGTATATATAAATGTAAACGATAAATTCTTTCTACACGGTGGACGAATTACGGGCTACCGGGACTCCGAGGAGGAACAAACGCGAGTACCGCGAGAGTTAGTCGCGTACCCGGGAAGAGGCATACGCACACGCCCCAAAATTGCTTCGATTATCAGGTGCTCGCGCGCGCGGTTTTCTTCAGTCGTTATATATATATATATATATTTCTATATATATATATATATATATATATCTATATATTCATACATATACAAAATACTGCAGCTGCGTATTATATTTCATTCGCTTCGAGGCGGCAATGGCAGTGGCAGTGGCAGAGCGTAGCCGAGGCCCAACGTCAGTATGGTATATTTCCCGGAAGGGAAGGGAATATAACCGCGACGCGGAGATCGCCGTCTCGAAACATAATTCTCGTTCATTGATTAATCAGTGCGACTATATATTCGCGATTGCATAAATAATATCGAATGGGGGATATACGTAATATATATATATAGAGAGAGAGAGAGAGAGACTCGAGGGGTTGGCACTGCCTACATCCTGTGTCTGATTGAATTACTTCACCGAACGAGAGAGACGCAGAATTGAGTCTGAGAATTTCTCGAATTTACGTTAGAGAAAGAAGTGCGCAATCGGTTGCGGAAACGGCAACAGGCGCGACGTTACGAGACGATTTTGTATGTGGTAAAATACACGAAGAAGTTTGAACAAGCTTCAGGTCCAAACGAGAAAAAAAAACAACAATTTTCTGGTCTTGAATTCAAAAAAATCGAGTCACGAGGGAAATTGTTGAAGGGCTGGAGAATTCAACCCCCAATATTCCTAGGGTGAATTCTCCTATCGAAGGTGTTCAAGGTCAAAGGAGTCAACATCAATGTCATTACGTGGCCGGATTTTCGTGTCTCGATCGTCAAAATTCCGTGGAAAAAATGAAAAAAAACCCTTCTTTTTTTTAGGATTGTGGGAAAACATTTTCGTTGCATTATCAACGCATCTGGCTTTATCGCCGATTGCTATCGGTTAAGAAATTGTCCGGTTCACTGCGATTAAACGAGAGTAAGATCGCGCGTTATTATTCCCGCGAGGTTTCTGCGGACCTCCACTTCATTCTCGTCTCGTTCGGGCCCGCCGTTCGATTCGTTCATTCGGCCTGCCGACCACAGTCACCGTAAAGAGAGACACACAGACACACGCGCACGGAGACACGACCGAACTCAGCTTCGTGTAACCCTTAATTGCCTCGCTAATAGGACCTGGAATTTACGTCGTAAATAAAGAGAGGGTTCGTTCCCTCTCTCGCTCGCGCCCTTTATCCGTTGGTTCGATTCAACGATATATCCCGAGAAGCGCGTTACACGAGAGAGAAAAAAAGAAAGACGAGAAGAGAATTGAAAAAAAATTTCTCATTCAATTTGTGAACTCATTCAAACCGAACGAATCCTGTCGATGTCCGCTATCTTCGATCGTCAATTAAATCGTCTCGGCCGCTATCGGCCTCGATCCTTTTTCTTACACGGTCGATATATTCTCAACAAAACCAAAAAAAAAAAACTAGAAAAAAAACAGTTGTTTCGATGATTTTTATTTTTTAACGGAGTGTCAAAATTTACGAATGTTTCTCGCAATAAATATACATATTTTTTCTTTGTTTTATTGAGGTTTTCTATGTTTGATTAATTCTCAATTTTTCCCAATCTCTAACGAGCCGATGGTAATAATGAGTTATATTCGTAAAAGGACTTCGTTAAAAAAAATCCTTTTATACGAAATCTTTCCCGAACGATTCCCACGAGAGACGTGCGAGAAATATTCCAGATTAACGGAACCGTTAATTCGCTACAAACGGACACCGAGCTCAAAAAAAACGTGGAAAACGTAAGAGGATTAAAAAGAAAAAAGTATTAAAAAAAAATAACGGAAGAATAATGAAAGCCTCGCCGGCACTCGAGGGCGACGAGGAGTTCCTGTGGAGGAGGGTAAAGGATATCTACATCAGGTGCGTCGAGGACAGCGAGAGGAGATCGAACGAGACGTTAAACGTAGAGGGAAAAACCGTAGAATGGAAGAACGGAGGCGGAAGAGTGACGGTGAGTATTTTACGATTTCTGACGGTGCGACGGGGTGAAAAGTGCGCCTCGTGGGAGGGGTCGTAACGGCGAGGAGGAAGAGAGCGCATTAATTAATTACGAATCTTGCTAATTCCGGCAAAAATGGCCGACTACTGGGCGTGGCAAATCGATAGACCGAAACGCAACGAGCGGAACGTCTTTCGTCCAGTCCCCTTCACGCCCCTATGATTACTCCAGAGCCTCGTTAAAACCGGAAGAGCACTCTTTGTACGTATCTCGCATTTTTTTTCTGCCATCTCGTTATTCCTCTGGTGGGAGGAAAAAAAAATTCTACGTATACCATATAAATACGTAGTCGAGAGTGAGGAAGTTGATTTTTTTGCTTCTTTTCGCGAAATATGTAAAATTGCGATACAAAAAAACGTGAAATTCGTTGATTTTTTCATTTTTCGAGAGTCTATTCGATAAAAATCTACGGAAAATATGCTGTTTGATAGGCATACTATTAATTTAATTGTGATGAAACAATATTTACTTTTTCTAAAAGTCAAAAATTGCAGAAATTACATTCGGACATCAAATTCGATTTTCATCCAAATTAGTTTTACAGATCGGTTACGAAATCATAAATTTCCCGTATAACACGAATATCTTATCCGTTTCCCAAATTTTTACCGATTTACCGATAAAAAATCGAAAAAACGCGATAATTTTCGTGTTTTTTGCAACTTTCGAGCCGCAAATTCACGAAAATCCATGAAAAACATTATTCGTCGTCTAACGAGAAACGATAAAGCCGATAATCGGTGCGAAGAAGAAGAACGTGATCGGTTATGACGAAGAATCCCGATAATTCGCTCCAAACGACGAACAAAAAAAAATATAAACACCGCCACTGAAAAAAGCGAAAAAGACAGATAAACGAAGATACAAAAATGTAAGATCGTTATCGGATTATCATAGCGATAGACGCCGTATTCTCGTTAGCGCGTGGAGGTGATCGCCAGAGGAGTTGTTCGACTCGGAGTACGAAGTACAGGTACACGTTTCCGAGGTGCCGGTCTTCGGGGAGACCGCAAAACGCATCGGAGAAATAACATCGGGAAGCATCGTTGCACTCGTGCACCGATGTATTCGTTGCGAATTTTACGAGCCAGAGAAATACAAGTTACCCCATTGCCATTGGCTCGGTGCATACTGCCATGACGATACATCGCCGCTGGTACACTTATAACCCGAGACACACACGGAAAGAAAAAGAAAGAGAGAGAGAGAGAAAATCTCGCAGCGTGTAAATAATAAATATTTATACAAAGGCGTGTGTGTATATGGACTTTCACGGGTGCGCTCATATAGGCGATCGTTTAAAGTACCGTTGCATACCCACCGAGTTGGCATATTACGTGCGAAGTTTGCACCGATCTCCGGCATACCTTCGATCCACGAACGTCGACGATCGTCCGATGTTTCTTCATTTTACTCGGTTTTTCTTTTTCTTCTTCTTCTATTTTTCATTTTCTTATCATCATCATTTTGATTGTTTTTTTCATGCCGTTATAGATATTATCGATGGATAGAAATTAGGTAGTCGTATAGGATAACGTGCCTTGGAGCATTCCAGATTTAACGATCATCGAGGCGTACGAGAGCCGCCTTACAAACTCGACTAAATTATGTTCCATTCTACGTGCCGTTCTTTATTTTCTTTTCGTTTTTCTTTTTTTCTTTTATCTTTCTTCTTTTTTTCTAGACTCGTGATATATTTTACGGTTTACGATAATATCCTGTGTATATACGTATATGTATTTTCGGTTTACGATAATACCCTGTGTATATATACGTATATGTATTTTCGTCCGTGTCGGGTTAATTGGATGAGATAGGTTGCGAGGGTTAATTGGTATCTATGATCAACCCGTATAACAGCATCGACTAATACAACGTCCGCAACGAGAGGAGACGCCAGACATAGCTCCGATTTTATATGACGTTGATTATGATTGGAAATCACACGAGCTTTTCAAAATTAGTTATTGAATTATGCGAAGCGACTTGTATCCCGCTGGAACTCGACAGGATATAAATATTTCTATAAGGACGCCGGTAAAAATTGTTTTTCTTTTTTTTTTAGTTTTTTCTTTCATTTTATTTTCCGCCAATACCTAAGGGTGTTGTGTTCGCGCCGATTTATCGAACGTTCGAAACGTACTCGACGGAGGTCAATTTCGTCTTTGAAATTCATTAAAATTTCACGATACGTCGAATTCGTCGAAATCACGTATTTATCTTCTCACCAAGGTAGTAAAATATCGAAGATTCTTATCGATAAATTTTATTGAAAATTTTACCGTTTATAAAATTGACTCGTTAAATTTTTCTACGTCTTTCGACGATTATCGTAAATTTTCTACGCGTTATTAAATTTCATCGATGCGTGTTTTTTTTCGTTTTTTCGTTAACGACTACGGTAAAACGTTCTCTTCCAACGTACGTTTGCCAGGAATCTAAATTTATCCCCCCTCCTCCTACTTCGATCCACGGATATAGCGATGTGATGCAAGTGATAAGTGGTGTACCGAGTTTGTTTAGAAAGTCATCGGGGATATTTCACTCGCACGCCTGGGCGTGTACCGTCGAGGAAATTTTGAAACGATCGTACGTAAAGCAAACGTTAAGTAACTTATGCGAAATCAAATTCCTCGGTGTTGCACCTACGCGCATCTATTTTCAGTTCGTACTCACTGGGCCAAACACGCGACTCACCTCCGCCCGTGACTTTTACAAACATTCGAATATATCTATATTTATATATATATATATATAAAATATATAACATATATATTTATATGTATGTATATAAAAATAATAATCGTTGAAAATAGCTGAAAGTAAGTATAGTACTACAATACTACGTCGCCGACGCCTCTTTGCCAGACGACGACCACTTCGCCCCGATGTCAGGCTACTTCCCACCGTCCTTTCCAGCATGCAGCTGCACCATAACCGAGTGCAGCATTGCACTCGGTAATATACCTACACGCCTAACGATGACGCATGACCGTCTCCAAATGTGCGTTAACCTCGCGACCAGATACCTAAGTCGTAAATATATTCGTTTCGCGACTCGGTCGTTCATGGTCACAACGATCGACAGAGCTTTCGGTCTCGTCGATACGACACGATTCGATAAGAAAATAATTTTTTTGCTCGTTTATTAATTTTACGATAATATTTTTTTCGAATTAATTTCGAAGACAATTTTTCAATTTATACGAAAGCAATTATTGTAATTATTGAAAAATAATTAGTTCTATGGTTGAAAAATAATTTTGTAAAAACTTTTATTTTTTTTATTTTAATCGATCTTAATTTTGTTTTCTGTTTTAAATCGTATCGTATCAACGGTGTGTCAGTTTTCTCGATAGGAACAAATACATATTGTCGTCATGGTAGAGCGCCCTCGAAGACCATCCCTCTCTCTTCCTACCTCCTTCCTTCATTCTCTCTCTCTCTCTCTCTCTCTCTCTCACACACACACACACACTCTCTCTCTGACTTCTCATGTTTCGCATAATAATTTCAGCCGGCTTTCTTCCACGTTTCCACCGTATTTCTATCTCCGTCGTCATCGTCGTCGTCGTCATCGTGGCCGCTGATCCGAGTCGACGTAGCGTCTCGACGCGCCGACTCGCTTCCGGTCGGTAGACTTCCGGTGGTCCGTACATATTAGCGAACTTTCTCTACTAGAGGCAAGGAGGAGCTGCTCTCCCCTATATCTTTCCGATTCATCCTTATCCCGGGGATTCTCCCTCGCTCACCTCGCATACCTAACACGTTTCCGTTCGGTCGGGGTAGAACGACGTTGTCATGGTAACGACCGTTCGTGGCTACACCCCTTGGCAACACCCTCGCACAAACATGGCCGCCGACACGTTTTTCATACACGCGGTTTATATTCGCGAGCCACTCCTTTTTTCTGCTTTTACCGAATACTCGGACTCCGCGATGAAAACGAGGGAGAGCGAAAAATGAGCGTGCGAGAGAGATAGAGAGGGGGGTGGGATGGAGGGCGGGGGAAGACCAACGCACCATTCACTCGCACGCATTCTTCGCTTTGCATATTTCCTATGGAAAAAGTCCGCGCAGGGGTTGGACCGATTTCTTCTTTTTTTTTGTATTCTACCCCACCATCCTTCGACGACCCTGAGCTCTACGCTTTCAACCCCCATGCGGTCTTCTCACAACCGCCCTTATACGCAAACCCCCATGAGGGCATGGCTTACGAGTGGCCCCTTCTACCCTTCGCCCGCACCATTTGACCTCGCCAGACTCTCAAAGTCATATACCTACCCTCTGTATAACCAGCCACCCCTTTCGTCCTCTCTACTCTACCCTTCTGGAAATTTTCCGCACATCGCACTCCTGCCTCCCTCCGCACCCCCGGTCGACCACTCTTCCATGTATTCTTCGTATTACGTGGGACTCATCGCCATGTATATATACCTACACCCTTCCCCATTCGCTAGTCGTGCGCCAGGCTTTTTTTAAATACATGAAAAGCACGCACCCCCGGAGACCATTAACTCCTCAATGGGAATCGTCGGAGCGATTGGATCGACGCAACCCTCCTCCTCACCATTGAAATTAGAGACAGACGGATGGTTGTATAGCCGCGCGATAATTGGCTCGATAAAGGATTTTTTTCGCAATATCGCTGAAAAGAGAAAATAAAAGAAAGAAAAATACGAAATTTGGAACAACCCCTATTTTCGTAATGGGCTTGAAAAAGAAAATGCTTTCCGCTTTTCGCCCCAGGTAACTCGCGGCGTCGACGTAATTACGACGAAAACTGAAATTCTTCGGGTTGAAAATTGAGGGTTGTTTGAAAATCGTGAATTTCCCGGCCGCGTGAATTTTTGTTGTTGCTGTTTTTTTTTTTCAAGATTTTATTTTTGTTTTTTCTTAGCGTTTGGCTTTATTCATTTCGCGACGGGCATAACGAACCCGCCACACGAAGATAATGGGCGACGAGGCCGAGCGCGAGTCTCGAGGATTTTCGTTCGGTGCCGTTGTGTTTACCGCTCATTGTCGAAAACTTCGAAACGAAAAAGAAGAGAAAGAAACGGTACGTGTCGCGAGATACAAAGAGACACTAGGGGAGGGGGTTGGAATGACTGCGAAGCGAATCCAGGAACGGGGCGGGGTAGCAAACTACGTTGGAGATTCTTCTTTTTCGTCCATGTCCCGTAGAAGCAAAAATAAAAATTTAAAAAAAGGGAAATAACGAAAAAAAAAGGAACGAAACGAACTTGAGAGCCGAGGTCGAGAGGTGCTCGTGAAAAATTTGGCGTCGCGCCACTCTCGAGTGTTCCACCGTTGCTGCTGTTGCTGACGGGCCGTGAAGTGAGAGAGGGAGAGAGAGAGAGAGAGAGAGAGAAAGAGAGGAAAAAATCCATACCAGGCGGCAGGGCGGAGAAGCACGTCGGGGGTTGCACGGGGGTAGTTTTTTCTCTCTCTCTCTCTTCGCAGAACTCGAGAGGCTCGCGAGAGACTTGGCAAAAGCCGGGGATCTGTTGCCATGGAAACTTCGAGCGAGCCTGCCGTGCCTGGCAACCCCCGTAGCAGCCCTTGGGCCAACCACCAACCTCTCGAAAGGAAACGCTGTCTCTTTTTCTCTCTCTCTCTCTCTCTCTCTCTCTCCCTCGACCCTTTCATCCCTCTTCTTCAACCGAACCAATGGCGGGTCGGTAAATTGTATTTTTCAATTTCAAATACTCGCGGATGGTTCCCGACTCACCCGGACTCTTCAACCCGGATTTCTGGGGTCAAAGTCTCCGGAGGGATGGGATTGTAAAGAGTGAAGAGGGTTGCCCGAGTGGTACAGCCTGCTGTTGCTGCTATAGCCGGGGCTAAGGGCTGCACGTGCCAGTCGCAAAGCTCACTTTGCAAAATTTTCCAACCACGAGATAGAAACCCGGGCTGCCTTGGTGCTCTCTCTCTCTCTCTCTCTCTCTCTCTCTCTGTCTGTCTCTCTCTGCCAATCGCCATGGCAACAGGGAACATGGCAACTAAAGAGGAAGCTTTCTAGCTGTTTCGCGCTTTTACACGAGAGGGTGGAAAATAACCATCGTGGTTGGAAGCGAAGATTAAAGGCGAATCTCTTGGCCAGTTCTTTTTTTTCAACCGCGATACACTGATTGAAAATACAAACTTTCAAAGCCAAGAAAATTTGGCTTTTGAGCTCAAAAACTTTCGACGCTTGGTAATTTATATTCACGCTAGAAAATGTTTCCACTTGAACAAATATTTTGAGCTGTCTTTTTGTTAGTCTTGCTAATTGAACTTTCAAAGCTTGAAGATGTTGATGAACTAGAAGAAGAATTGGAAAAACTGTTTTTTTTTTATTCGTTTCTTCAAAAATACAAGAATTAATTCGTCGAAATAAAAAAACAAGTTAGATAGACACGTCCATCGATCAATAATTCGGATCCGATTTCCATCGGGGCAACCGTGAGCCAACCAACCAAAGTACAAAGAGCTCAATCCTCGCTCAGGCAGAAACGTAACCAGACCATTCACGAAGATTTTCCAAGGATAACAGTCCCACAAAATTTTCTGATCGACGAAGCGATAATACGAAAGGAAACTCGTTATAATTATTCGCTTCGTTAAACACGAGAGCGTATATATATTTTTGTATGCCACCACAGGGAGAAAGAGAGACAGAGAGAGAGAGAGAGAGAGAGAGCGCAGTGAAGTTTTCTCGTTTCCCTTGATTTTCAACCCCGTTGAATTTCCCCTGGCGGCCAGGGTCTCCTCGAAGGTTAGGCAAAGAGGAAGGGAGGAAAGAGTCAAGCTGTTGGCGAGGGTATTGATGAAAGTCGAGGGATGCCGGAGGGAAGGACGTAGAGCTTTGTGCGAAGCCCCGGCCTGTCGTCATGGCAACACGCCCCGTGGCTCTCGGCTTTGGCCCTCGAGTGTAAAAAAGGAAAAAAGAGAGAAGCCCGGAGGAGAACGTTGAACAAAAAAGCAAAAAAAAAAAGGAAAAAGGAAGAAAAATTTACGGCGAGACTTTTGAACTCGGCGAGGGTGGGAGGCGACCGACCTTGAAAGGGTCATTACCAGTGCACACAGGACCAACCGGGCTCGTTTTTTTTTTGTTTTCTCGTCTTTCCTCCATGCTTTTCATATTCCTTTTCCCCGATGCTTCACGTTGCCACGGCACTTCAGGATGAAAGCTTCCATGCCGGCGTATAACGAGACTCGACGCGACCTCAACCAAAGTCCGTCGGGCAGACCCGTCGCCCTTGACCTTGGACGAACGAAGGTTATCCATTTTCCTTCAATCCTAAAGTATCCGCTTTTCCTTTTTCCCCTCGACGAATCGGTTCGCGGCCTTCCACCATTTTCTTACCCCGCAACATATTCAATCCCTGAAATGGACAATCCAATTATACGAACTCAGCGGCCATCTTGTTTTTATATTGCTTCTTCTCCATTCTTAACGAGTCTCTCTAACGAGCTTGTATAGAACCGATGTTGCTTACATTATACAACGCCTGGTTTATGTTCTAGTAGAGAACGAGTAATGAGGAAACGTCGACACGCTCGATTATCTCCCCCCCCCCCCGCTCTACCCTTCGTGTATGTAATCGAAGCAGACGAGGAGATGAGATAAAGGAAAAGAGCCGTTTTATATGGGGACGTATAGCCAATTTGTAGCGATCTTCGGAACGACGATTGAAATTCAAATTTGCCACGAATGCACGTACGCCCGAGTTGGCTCTTATTATACTCGTTCGCTCGTTGTTTCGAAAATTTCTTCTTCTTCATCGTCGTCTTCTTCTTCTTCTTCTGCTTCTTCTTCTTTTAGATCGTCTTCTTCTTCTTCTTCTTCTTCGTGTTGGACGTCAATCCTTCTTTACCGAGTCGTTCACTGCAGTCGTGCGTCTCGGCGTGCCTCGAAAATCAAACAACCCTGGAGCCAAACGGCGGCGTTTACTTGTCAAAGAGATGCCGGGGAAGGAGACCCTGCCGGAATCACGAGAGGAAGATCGGCAGTTGAATCGTCGATTGACCGAAAAAGAGACGTCGATGTACTCACGAAGTCACGGCAGGTATGTCTCCGCGAGCGAAAGTTACGAACGTATATTGTCAACGTATCGGGACATTTCCACTTGGAGATAAAGAAGATTCGTCCCTGAATAACTTTTGCGACGGGAGATCGCGAGGGATACGATGAATATTCAGGGTAAAACGTTCGAGTACTTTGCCAAATGAAAAAATGTCTACGTGAAAGAATCGCTCTCGAATATCAAATTCATTTTTGTAATTCCAACTTAAAAATGAAAAAAACAAAAAAATTCAAACTTAATTCCCGAACTCGTGAAAATAATAAGTTCGAATTTAAATACGTGAAAAGAATTGAGTTCGCAAACGCGAGTTTAAGTTCGTACGAGGATCGTTCGTTTCGAGCCCGAGGCAAAATTGTAGGTGTTCAACTGCTTATTTCAAGTGATGTCTTATTCATGACGGAATTGCACAATCTTTCCATACAACGCGATATTTTTCTTTCATGCTTGGCTCGTCGTAAATGTGAGAATGTGCGTTTTTTGTTTTCATTTCGTTCGAGATCCAATCAAACATTCATAATTGAAAGTTGGCACTGGCTCGCGATATATTCAAAGTTCCTTCACTCCGAAAGCTTCGTTCGCTCACACTCGACTAATTATCCTCGAGCGTATTAATTAAGATGCTCGGGTGATATAATCAAGGTGACGTATGAAAGACGGAGAATAAGGCGTACCGAGCGAACGATGCAGTCGCGGTCGGAGAATTATTTTCGTATATACATATATATATATATATATATATATATATGTACATCTATATACGTTCGTATTATAACATGCGAACGTGAGTCGACGCGGGCATATAAGTAGGTACGTCGTATCTGCTACTCTCACTTTCCACTCTTACATTATAAATGCCGCGAGATGTCGTCGTAGTCATCGATACAAGACACGTGGGCGTATCGCCATTGTCCCGGAACATTGAAATTTAATCGACGATCGAACGATAATGGATTGACTTTTAGCCATTCGATATTTTCTACTCGACCACTTAAGCTCTCGCGTTTCCTTTTTTATTATTACTTTGTAATACAGTTAACGGATAATTGTTTATTATCTCGATCGTGAATTCACGATTTTTATTCAATATTTTCTCTCTCTCTCTCTCGCTCTCTTACTCTTCGTTTCTCACTCCTTCGCATATAAATTGTGCGTTTTCACGCAACTCGCTGAATTGTTTCGAGCGTCTAATCATCGAATAGATCGTTGGTTATCTTAGCACAGCGGGAGAGGCGAATTTATTCCATCAACCGTATATTTCGTATCGCCGTATCGCTAATCCAAATGAAAAACACTGACATTAGCGAGTCGGAAAAGTAGGGTGGTCTCGCGATATTGAATTAAGGGACAGACTGATAGTGGTAAATGGATAATAATGGATTATTCGCTCATATATCATTACACCTTATTACCGGAATAATAACGTATCAAGATTGAGAATAACCTCGAAAGAGAGCCATAACCGACGTTCCGATCTTACCTCGCTGCTTTATCCGAGCCAATACACACGGTAGCGTGTCCGATTTTTACACGTTTCTATACTCGCGCTCACAGTCTACGGCCCTTCCTGCCTGCTCGCATGTAGGTACGATAAATTCCTCGAGACGCTCTATACGATAATCTTACTTAATTGTTTCGATTCGTGGCTGTTTCGCGTTGATTTTATTTTTTTTCATGGAAATTTCCATATGATTTTCCATTTTTAATGAAATTTTCAATTTTTAAAAAATAGTAATTTAATTTAATTTAACTTTTTCATGTTTATTCAATTCGAATGACATTTTCGAATCTGTTCATCGGAATTTACATGATATTTTGGGTTTTTATAATTTTTTTACGAAATTTTGAATTCTTTGATAGAATTTTCAACAAAGTTTTGGAATATTTTGTTAGAAAAATGTCAATGGTGAAAAAGCCAGTGGTAGGACCAAAAAAACGAGTATTTTTCTCAAAAACCTGAATTTCTCAAGAACAACGAAGAAAACTCACTCGTCATTAATAAATCAGAATAATTTGAATTTTTTTTCCACCCGTACGAGCGAGAAAGGTCAAACGAGAGGAGAATATTTAAACATTTTTCATTGATTTCTCGGTGAGCCGAATGATTAATTTCCACGTGCAAGTTCGTAAATTCATTTCCCACGAGGATGCAGAAGACGCGAAGAAGCGAAGGCGGTAAAAACAAATTGTTACGATATGAATAAAAAGAAGATGGAGAATAAGCTTACAGCATCGCGCATTCATGGTTAATCAACGAACGCCGACATTCATAGAGCGATAATTCATTCAAAAAAAAAAAGAAGGGTTGTCGTCGCGCTATTGCTCGTTCCAGTACTTAGTGCTTGTACGAGAGAGAGAGAGAAAAAGAGAGACAGAGAGAGAAAGAGAGAGAGAGAGAGAGAGGGAAGAGGCGAGGAAGATGCCGGTTCTTTGCCTCTTATGTGTGCTTCGTCTCGATGGGTTAACGCATCGGGAGAACCCGCGAGTGGCCACCGAAGATATACGGCCTACTTTATGCCATGTACCGTCGATCTCGAGTAGCCAACGATATATTGGCAAAGCCGAGCATCCGCAGCAGCCCCGAGCTCTCTTCGTGCACAATTACAAAATATGGTCCGAGCACCTGGGTACGGTAGCTCGAAAATGCCAATCGTAACGACGAGAGACCCACTTTTCCTATCATGAGAAGCTAAAAAATTGCTATTCGGCGTTTCATCATAATTAGGGATGAAATGACAAAGTAAAATAAATCCTACGATTGCAGAGTAAACAGAAAATTCGCTTGATTCTAAACGTAAACAAACGTTAATGACATCGACTTCGAGATCGTGCTGTCGATAAGTTGAATTTTAACCTTGAGCTTGAGAGGTAAGAACGAAGGTTATTGACATGCCCTTCGATACGACGATGTCAACGAGTTTGTATCTTTGACATTGGAAAGCGAGAACGAAGGTTATCCATTGCAATACGGTGATGTCAATAATTTCGACTTTCACTTCGACCTTCGAAGGTTAAAATAACAGTTATCGTCGTATTTTACGACGCGATTATGTCGATAACATCAATCGTCACTTCGAACTGAGAAGAAACGAACCGCTTGAAAAAAACACGTTAGTTTTTTTCCAACTAACATTAAGTACTTACTACTACGTCAGACAAATATAAATACTCGACCGATTATCATTGACGAGGTCGTTCGGTTGCGATAAAAGGCGCGCCCGTACCTCCAGTGCTTCAAAGAGGAAATAATAACCAATAAAAAAGTAAATAAATAAAATTAAATGGCAAATAAAGAAGAAGAAGAAAAAAACAAAAGAAAATCATTGCGAAGGGAGCTTAGCTTGGGCTGCACCCATGTCGATGCAATATCGATGGTCTGTCAGAACTCATAGGAACCCTCGTCGATTGGTTGGCTCGATAGTTGCAATATAAGCGAGCAAATTGGTACTAGCATCTATTATACCGGTATCGCGAGGCACTTCCGGTGTGAGTTCTGCTCGATGTCGTTTCGCTCGTTCCGATCACGGATATATACGATCGGCGCGTATTCCAGTCCCCAAGATTTAACGATCGTTTAAAAATATCTGTCCACGCTGATGTATAAAATTAGCAAGTCCAGGACGTTGGCCGTACGTACGTGGAAATGTCGATTGGATTATTATTGCACCGGGTTCGACTATATAGTCCACCTTCGTTTTATTTATAGTTCAGTCAAAGGTATAAACGAAGCTGTTGCAAACGAGAGAGTCACGGTGGTTGATCGGGTGAAAGGCGAGCGGACCATTCGAATGGCGAAACACTCGTCGAATCGACGATAAATATCACGAATTTTCAAACGACGAGGCGAGAGAATATTTTTCTATTTTTGTCTCTTTTCTTTTTTTCGTTTTTTTTTTGTTTTTTTTTTTGCTAATATTCTTCTCTATTTACTATTCGCGTTTATTTATCCGACACGAGGGACTCTCGCCCGATGATTGACGAGACGATAAACGAACGTTCGAGAGAAAAACAACGACGAGGATAAAACGAAGGGAGGAGGGAAAAACGGAAGAATGAAAAAACGTTGAATGAAAATAAAATAAATATTAAATATACGAAGCCCTGGGTGGGGCTCGCGCGGGGTTGAAAATTTCTTTTATCTCGTGCTTTTAATGGCCTATGAAAATAGCCGTTTAAATTTTATTATACGAAGCGTTTAGCGCGTGTACGCTCGTATCGGGTACGCAATTTTTATAGTCCACGCGTCTCTCCCTCTTCTTTCTCTCTCTCTCTCACACACATACACACAGACACACACATCGTATCATATACACATGTAGCGAGGAGATATAAGGAACGACACACACGGTAGAACGAGGAAAACGGGACGCAAGATGTTCGGCAATGAGAGCGAGTAAGACCGCGGGACCACGAAAAAAAACTGTAATTCCATAGCATTAACGCCGGTAATGGCGTCTCGGGGTGCCAAAGAAATAATGCACGCGAGTGTTACACACGGACACACGCGCGCTCAAATTGAGTTCGAGCGTTAATAATGCGAAACTCGCGAGATTCGATACGAATCTCTATGTTGGATTCGCGAATTAGCCCCTGCGGGATATTCGCAAACACCAAATTTACTCGTCCAATTTTGCAAAACACCGAATCGACACCCTCGTTCCGCCATTTTATTCAATCCGTCATCAATCTCGTTTCTCGATTAATTATTCATTCGAGGTCGAGCCCCAATGTCCGATTAATCATCCGAAAACAAAAATGAGAAACAAACAACCCTTAATTTTTGTCGAGTTTTTCGATCGGGTCTCTCGATCGTTACAATTATAAAATGAAATCGTACGAAAAGTAATGTTTTACGATGAATAGTCATCGAGGGGTTAATACGTGAAACGAAGAAAGCTATTAAATTTTCCAGCTAACACTCGTCATTATATTCGTAATTTCTATTTATCTATTCATAGGTCGGACACAAGAGAACTCGAATAAAAGTAGCACTAAACAGTCGAAGAGCGGTACTTAAATGCCTCACCCACCCAATGCACCGTGGCGTAAGAATATCGCAAATACCAAGAACATTTTCTACCTCCTCTCGACGTTAACAAAATTTATATTATTATCCTTCTTTTTACCTATTTTCTTTTTCTATTTTTTGTAATTATCATTTTTTTCAACTTTTAATTCAATTCAATTTACATTTATATTCATAGTCAACGTGCAACATCGCGAGGTTTATGTATTCGGCGAGTTAGCGATGCACGAGGTCCTGCGTTACGAGAAAGAGAGAGAGAGAGAGAGACAGAGAGAGAGAGAGAGAGAGAAGCACACACGTGTAATAACAGACGGAGCGTAAACCGTTGATTGCATTTGTCGAGTCTCCCAGTTGGTCGGTACGACGAAGCGAGCTCTCGCCTCGTTGGAGATCTCGTATAGGTACGTACGGTTCGGTACCGTATCACGCTCGTAGACCAGCCCATGATGGATCGAGCGACGCGTCGTACACGCGGCTCTCTCGCACCAACGAGCAAAATTATGGCGAGTGCGAGTTTGACTACGCGCCTGTGTAAAACCGTACGAACACGATCGCCGTACTTGCCCACCGTCGTCTATATTCACGTCGAGCGGCAAACGTTGAACCTCGAACGCGAAACCCGCCTCTTTCGTTTCACCTCGTGCATTGCTCGCCTACCGCTTCCGTAATGATATCGATAACGAGCCACGCGTATATCACCCGTGGTACGCGGTAGAAATATACTCGGCCATATCCTCGTCGGTTCTCTTCGCGTTATATCTCGTTTCTTCTCTCGTGTCTAACGCGACGTGACGAAAAATCAAACGAAATGAAATAAAATAAAAAGAACAAAAAAAAGGGTTTTGGTTGTATCGCGACGAAACGGGTTGAATACCTCGCGAACGGACCAAAAGTCGAACCCGTCTACGATGCATCTGTGATCGTTGAACCGGCTCGAC
This sequence comes from Netelia virgata, assembly GCA_951802705.1. Lineage (NCBI taxonomy): Eukaryota > Metazoa > Arthropoda > Insecta > Hymenoptera > Ichneumonidae > Netelia > Netelia virgata. Next base: position 40,121,246 of record OX637866.1, on the reverse strand, counting down.
GTCCGTCGTGATTATCGTATGTTTAATGATTTCATAGGGGACGACTTTCATCTCGGGCGTTCGTCGTGTACGACGGACCGATAGGTATTCCGGTTGGATAGATGAAAAAAGTAAATATGTTTATCGTAGGAACGAGTGAAATTGTTCGAGGAGGCAGGGAAAAATTAGTTGGACGAATTACTAAATTTTTGTATAATTGTCGACGTTTCCTCCGACTTTGAATTTTGGGAATAATTTACGTGGTAATTATCGAGGTAGGTTTTATTTGAGTTCGACAAACTTAACTTAACTTAAATCAAATTAACATAACTTACCTTGACAATTTAGTATAATTTAACGTGACTGAAATTAAGTTACATTAACGATATCGAAATCTAACCCAAGTTTGTTTCCTTTTTCCGAACCACGAGATAAATAGAAACTTTTTTCAGCTGCGTCAACCATAATTTACCATAATCCCGATCATACAACAAATTATTCAAAAATGGAATAAAATTGCAAAGCCCGCTTAATATCTTAACGAAAATTGCAGAGTACGTTCACGTACGAATCCCAGATCGAATGCAGCTGTTCGCGAAAATTATCTTCTCGCTACGAAATGGACGGTACACTCATTGGATCTTTCGTATGTAATTTGTTCGTCTGTAATTTTGTCTCTCTCGGGTTATAGGCACACGCTCGTCGTATACGAGATTCGATGCGATGATTTGGCATATTCCATTGCGCAATTTGCATCTCGGAATGTAGGCGGTGCACTTCGACGATGTATTATCGACCGAGTATACATACACATATATAATGTTCGAGTGTCAGTGTGTGAGAGTGAGAGAAAAAGCAGACTGAAGAAAATGAGCAAACGTGCCAGGAGACAGCAATAAGATTCGTATCAATCGTCATGCGAGTAATTAAATCGCCATCGGGCAAAACGCACCAAAGATTCGTCTACCGATCTCGGTCGCCAATTTAAACGCGAAAAGGTGCATAAAGACCGGATCGATCCGAATGGTCCACGAAGATCGTTCGATCGCCGCGCACTTTACAGATCTACCGATACCGGCCAATAAAGGCGGACCAACCAGCGTCATCGACGCCGAGTTACGGCCTACTACACTTTGTAATGAGAGGGCACGAATTTTACCGACGGCCACCGGTTTTATATATACGTATACGCGAGAATGGAACGATCGCGACGCCGTTTCGATTATCACTCGTCATAAATCTCTTCTTCCTTGCTCATCGACATACGTGTGATTGGATTTGCGCATCTTAACCGTTTTTATGCTTTTAAATTTATCGAGAAAGTCGTCGAACTTTCGTCCCATCGAGACGTGACCGTATCGAATTGTTTGTTACGAGGGAACTTTTCTCTTTTTACAACAATTTTTAAACTCTCGTGAATTATTATCGGGTATTTGCGTACTTCGTTCGAGTCTTCAAGGAAATTATGTTTTTCGATTCATAAATCGGTCAATTTCGTGGCTTAACCTCAAAATTGTGGATGCGATCAAAATGGTGGGCGGGTTCAAAATGACGGGGAATTATGTTCGAGTTATTTTCACCGAATCGCGCACTTCTCCCTCTCGAAAATCAGAAAAAAGGGTTGCAAAGAGGAAATTCTTTTATTTTCGAAGCGACAATCGGCAGTTTGAGGTTATGTTGCATCCAACCGGACGGGGCGCGCGGTAGATTCTTTTCTTTCTTTTTCAAGTACGAGGTGAAAAGGGAGAGAGAAGAAGGGAAAAAAGTATGCTCTGGTACTTAATAATGTATTGGAAGGATTAGACAAGTTCTCGAGCCGTCAGAGGTCTCGAGTACGCATATTCAGCGAGCCACGGAGTCAGGAGTGCGCGTCGGGAATGCAATACAGAGAATGCGAAATGTCAGGAGAGAAGAATGGACGAAAGAGAGTCCAGGGGACGTGACAGCAGGCGAGCGACAACTGGAAAAGGAAGTAAAGAGCCTTCTCCTCAACGTCGCTCGTACACTCTCGCCGGCTTCGTTGCTTTTCTGCTACCCGCGGGGCCCTCTCTCATTCTCTCTCTCTCTCTCTCTCCCCTTTTTCTCTCTCTCTCATTCTCTCTTTCTAACGTCGCTGGCAAACCAAGTGGGACGAAGGGGAACACGTAGAGACCGTCGGACATAAGTACGCGTACGTGGGTCGTGGCCCGTGGGTTCAACCAGAGAATTGCCAGTATTCTTGCGCCAAGAAGTTTACACGTCTCTCGGGCTCGTTTCCTTCCTCCCTTCGTCGTCTTTCCGAGCCTGAGACTTTTGCTAAGGATCTATTGTACGATTGCTCAACGTCCAATCGGTCGCACGGCGAAATTTAGTCTCGATCGGTTTCCACTTTGTTATCTTCGCGAACGTCACTCAATTTTAACGACGTCGTGCCATATGCGCGGGAATTTTTGAAAAAAGGAACGCGCTTACGAGGCCCTTTGTAGATTTTTCGTAAATAATTCAACGGTTATCCGAGGATAATGGCTAAAATGAGTTTATAAGAATTTACATTTAATTTTTATTTACAAAAGTATCGAATTTTCCACAGAATATGAAAAATTTGTCGAAAAATATTTATTTAATGAAAAATTGTTAAAATTCGCGTGACTCGAATTTGAGATTTCTTAAACGTCGAATGAATTAACATTGAACCGAAAATTCACAAAGATATTAAAAACTCGAAGGGGTTTTCATGAATTGCAGATTTATCGTCAATCACGTCGAACCGATCGAAAGTAACGAATACACGAAGGAAACAAAAACACCGTATCGATTCACCGAATTCGTTCGACGTAAAATACGTATCGTTGAAATATTCATTTGGCGCAATAAAAATCCGTAAAATATCGCGAAAATATTATCATTAAATTAATGAAAATTGGTAAATGGGAGGAGAAAAAATAAAAATCAGAAAATCGAGCGCCACGAACCATTGATGATTCGTGCGTGATCGTCGTCGACGTTGGTCGAAGAAAAATTAAGGCTTCATTAAAATTATTACGCGGATAAAAAACTAATAAGATAATCAGAGCGGACCGGTAGATAGCGCTCATTACCGGTCTCCTCGCTTGATTATATACGGACCGACTACGATTTCTCTTCGTTGCCTCGTTCACCACCACTTCGACTCGGGTCGTAAGCGAAAAATGCCGACGGTGAACGGAGAGGATAAGAAAGACGAGTGCTCGCTCGATTCGTAAAACCGGGGCCCCGAGAAACGATCGGCTTATTTTAATGATTTAACGTATCACGAGAGCCCCCACACGTGGTCATCGATGCGTATAGTAAACACATAATACGTAATCAACGTAAGTATGTTTAATACGCGGTAGCTTGCGAAAATTGAATGGGCTCTCGCGTTAATTGACTTGATTTGCGTAATCACGAGCGTATCTCGCGCGATCGTGCCGATTCAGGGAGAGCGTGTCGAGTGTATCGAAGCTTGAGCAAGAAATCTCGATCGCTTCTAATATCTTGGTATTAATATATTCGATGATAGTTCAAAATTCTCTCGATAACTCGTAAAATTGTAGCGTCCTGAATATATTTGAAACGAATTTCGAGTCTGAATAAAATCTGAAAATGCGATAAAACGCGATTTTGGCTCGTCGCCAAATTTCGAATCGTCGATACAAATTTTCATTAATAAAAATGAGAATTCTTCGTCCTAGGTTCATAAAAAACTATTTTTATTAACTTTTTACACAAGGATTAATGCCGTTATCGATATTTTCCTGCTAAATTGATATTTTCGAGTATCTTTTTGGTAATCAAATTTTGAATTCAATTGAAAACGTGTTTGAAAAAATATATAAATTTATGTTATCCAACTATTTTATACAATAATTAATGAAATAATTCATAATTCTCTTTAAAATCGATATTTTCCGTATTATCTACTTATCGACCAATCAAATAAATCAATATTCGCATCAACCTCGAAAAAAACAAAACCATTGAGACCCTGGAAGCTTTTTTCAATCTCCATTAATCATGCAAACCGGTTGATTGAACAAATTACTACTTCGATACGAGCTCGTCGTCCAAGGTACCTTTCCCCCACCCCCTCGTGCCAATCTTTTTGTCTCATCTCATCTTTCTCACTCACGATAAGTCCTACTTTCCTTCTACATATACACGTGTATACATATATCTACTTAACAATATTGACGAAACGCCATGTGGTCGTCGGACGAACGTAAGAGGTTCGTCCGGCGCAAGCTGTAAAATCTTTTTTTTTCCCCCCTTATTCCCCTCTTGTCCTACTTCATCCCGGGCTCTTTTCTGTTTCGAGTACGTATACAGATACGTAACACGCATGACCCGTCAAGCGACAGACGGAAGGGAGCTTTTGACGGGCCAATAATTGGGATTTGAATATCTCGAATTCCCAGGATTGCGACGTTTCTTGGCTCGACCAATCCCTCGTTCGCTCGTTCTGCACGACAACCCTCGGGGTTCGCGAAGAACGAGAGAAAAAATATATTTATCTCGTCTCATACCGCGAACGCTGACGCAAAATTCTCAGGACAAGTTTCGTTCTATTAATAGACCCAATGTCTTGTCGTGGAAAATTATGATTATTGCATTTGTATTAACGCGAGCGTTAATCAGGTCGGCTTCGTTAAAATTAGTATGCACATAATTGCGAAATAATTAAGTCCTTGGTACATGCGCGACGCGACAACGTCGTTCTAACACGAACTATTTTTCATAAGCGCTCATTAGGAATCCTGTTGGAATTCTAATCGGTTGGAAAATGAAAATTAAATTAAATTATGAAAAAATATGAAACAACGAATAAGGATGATTTGCCATTTTTTTTTTTTTTAATATCAAGCAAAAGTTATCGTTAATCGGTCGAAAGTCGTTATCGAACTTTTCGAATTCTTACTTTACGTTTATATTTTTCTTTTCCTGAAATACGATCGAGCACCCAATTTTTTTAATAAAAATTACAATCTTCCAAAACCATCAAAATTATTCCATTCCCACATGACTTTCATCGCAACTAAATTGCGGATTCCATTGAAAATTACAAAAAAACATTTGCATTCTTTAAAAAAAAATCAATTTTACCAATTTTACGTTGAAAAAATGCAAAAAAAATGTATGTTCGTTATTTTCAACGAAATAAAAACCTCTCGGAATTCTCGGAGTTATTTCTCGAACACGTGTCGTGCTAAAATTTCATTATAATTAAATCTTCAAGTCGATCGAAAAAGAAAAAAAAGAAAAATTCGTACACCGCAGGTCGAACGTCCCAGGGGCTTCCGCGATGAGAATCGCGATACGACCAAGAGACACGTGTCCGGGCAATGACAGTGATGTAAAAAAGAAAAAGGAAAAAAAAACAAAAATCGTCAAGACGTGAGAGATGGAACGAGAGGAGAGAGGTCGTTGGCAGTACCATACGCGAATTGCGCGAAAGGTAGGAATACGAACAAAAAAAAACAAAAAAACAAAAAAAAAACAACGTCCAAAACAGGTTTCGAAACTTTGAGGAGGCATCTCGAAGCGAAAGGAGAGAATGTCGCACGATGAAGCAAGGGGATGAAGAAAGAGGAAAGATCGGCTTCGTCGAGATCGTTGCGATTAACGAACTCAACCCCCTCCCCCCACACATCTTCCCTCACTCCTTCACTCCCTCTCTCTCTCTCTCTCTCTCTCTCTCTCTCTCTCTCTCTCTTTCGTCGTCGCGATCGGAGCAAGATCCTGTCTTCGCGATCTCGGTTTGCGCGTTTTATCGTTTCGCTCTTTTCTTCGGCGGATCGTCGCTCCAGAATGAGAGAAAGACAAAGAGGAAGAGAGAGAGACGGTGAAATAAATAGGCGAGCAAAAAAAAGAAGCCGATATGGCGGAGAGCGGGAGTAAAGAAAGATCGGTGGACCAGAAAGAGAGAAAGAGAGGTCGGTTCGAGCAGATGAGCCGAAGAGAGGGTTCGGTATGCCGTCGAACACGTGTAAGACCGCGTAGGAACACGCTGGTGAGCGCGTGAAGTGTTTTTTTTTGTTGTTTTTTTTTCGTTTTTCATTCGGTAACCCGCGCGACATAATCGAGAGACCAGCGAATGGTGAGAATCTCGAGATTGCTGAGAATTATTGTTCCCGGTACGCACGCGCATTCGACGATCTCTCTCTCTCTCTCTCTCTCTCTCTCTCCCTTTCTTTCTCGAAGATGCAGTCACGACATTCTCGTATTTTGTACGCGAATTCATGAAACAAACCTGTCGATCGGAGAATTTATAGGCCTGACCTGCCGCGAAATGGGATTTTCGCACCCGTGAAGATCGGCCATCGACGATAATCAACGATTAGATAAACGATCGGGAGAATGGAAAAACAGTTGATCTTTGGGTCCCGTGCGCTCGACTCGGAATAGGTGGAATATTGTCGATGTTGTCAGCGGAATTAATTATCTTCTAATTAGCACGAAGAATGTTTTCTTTTTTTTTTTGTCAACGTTATCACGAATTTGTATCGTTCTTCCTCGAGACTTGGGAAAACTGCGATTGGAAACTCATCCGTAGGATTTATAAATTATTATCATTATTCCATTTAAATAATTATAAGAATAACAATAAGTTTCAGCTCTTTTAAGAGAACGTTCGAAATTTCGTTTTCCTTCGATTTTTTTAAACGAATATTTTCCTAAATATATCATCAACGTATTTGTCAACAACGATGTAATAAATATATTAATACGTATTTATAAAAACGTGTATTAATAAAATCGATAAAAACGTTCGAGTATAAAGCGTTACGAAAAAAAAACCCTTAAAAGGTTTGAAATAATTAATATCCATTACGTATCGTTTTTTGTTTCCACTTCGTCCCCATTATCTCAATTCTCTCGCGTCGCCACCATTTAACGTTCTCCCTTTCGAGACGTTACGAAAACAAAAAATTTAAAAAAAACCGACGGTTTTTCTGGCGTAACGCGATTCGCGAAGAACGAGAAATTCTCGATGTGTTCACGTTCGCCTCGTGAGAAACACGATTGATGCGCGCGAGTTCGCGGATTCGTACCGTTGTGATGCACGAAGGAAAAGCCCTATAAGCGAACGTAATGAAATGCTCGCGGAATTTTTCTCCATTGTTTTTATTTTTCCTTTCTTCTTATATCGAAACTATTCCCTCCTCTTCTTTCTTCTGTGTTTCGACGCTTATTGGATTAGCGAGCACCAACGAGGCGGCCAAGAATTGCGAGAAAACAGTAGAACGAAGAAGGCGACAATAAAATTTAACAAGCCTGCCATTTGCCATTTGAGGAATATCACCGGCTGCGCACGACTGCCTACTTTTCTATATATTTCGCTCTTTATCTCTCTCTCTCTATATATATATATATATATATATATATATATATATATATGTGCGTGTGTGTGTGATAGTTACAATTGCAATTTAAACAACCGCTCGCTTTCATCCGGGAAATAATAAACTCTCCACAGTCGCCTGTCGTGGCTCCCTCTACATTTTTCATCGGCGTACCTACTATATCTCTCCCTTTTTTTCTTTTTTTTTTCTATCCTCTCGTTGTTGTTTTTTTTTTGTTTGTTGTATTTTTTTTCTTTTTTCTACGTCTCCGTCTCTTCTACGAACGGAAATGTACCAGTCTTTCCCGTCTCTGCCCTCGTCAACCATACTGTTCATTTCCCGGCTTGGCTCGCATTATCGCCGTAAACACCATTAATAATGGGATATTACTGCACGTTGCAACATCGGGTTCTCGTGCTATATATATATATTTATTTCATTTTTATTAATCTAAAATTAAACGTACATAAGCATGGATAATTTCCGATAGTCGCCGACTCGGATCGCTCGCGAAGTTTATTTTCATTTTATTATTTCTGTTTTTTTTTTCAACTTCGAACGTTAATCGCTTACGGCGCGTCTAATTTTATCGAAGAATTCTGGGAATTTCGAAGAAGAGGAAGAAAGAGAAAAAGAAAACGTCGGATACGGGACGTCCTGGCAATTAAAACGTAATTAAGACGACTCTTGGCTCTGCATCTGTGTGCCGGAATTATTTATTTATTTATTTATTTATTATTATTATTATTATTATTGTTATTAATTATTATCGTGTTTATGGAGGGAATAAGCTTAAGGGGGAGAAGGAGTGGGGGAAGGTCGAACGTCGCGAGCGTTGTACGTACGAGAGACCTGTCCGACCTGTGGTGATTCACGATTCGCAAGAGAGTCGCAAAACAGGAAGCTATGTGTCGCCCGCTCGTGCTTCCTTCCCCTCTCTTCGCTATATATACATATATATAGCTTGGCGCCAGACCATCGAGATATAATCTTCCTCCGTAAGTCTGTATAACATTCTCACCGCGGTATATCGAGTTCCTCTGCATCTCACACACAGACAAACCCTCATACTACTTATACGTCATATTTCGCAGGGTAAAAAAAAATATTTTTATCTGAAATTGATCTGGGTCGAAGTAATGAGCCATCACGTGACTTGCATAGAGGTTCGTTAAACCGAGGCTGCTTCTAGTACAATGAAGTTTTAAATGGTAGAAGTCGATACTCGATCAATCAGTCTGTGAAAAACAAAAAACAAATGGGGATGTGTGTTCGGTTATGATTGAAAAAATGAAACGAAAAGGCTGTTTGACCATTTTTTATTTATGAAAATATAAATGGGAATTCATTTTGTACTTACGTGAATCCAGTTCGAACGATTAATAAAATTGGATTGTTTTTTTTTCATTTTTAAATGAGGATTTTTGTGTTTTTTAAAGTAGGTGTGAATGAAAAAGAAAGCTTACGAAACGTGTCTGATTTCGGAATTGAACGCGACGATGGCCTGGTCTCTTACCTGGAACAGATGTAAATATTTTGTATAAATTTTATTGTTCAATATTCGAATAATAATGCATTTGATTGATTAAATCTAACTTTCATATTATTTTTGACGTTATAATTATGATTTTCAATATTAATTATTATTTATAGCAATTTTAATTATCAATTATTATTATTATTAGTATTTTTAATTATTAATCGTTATCATTGAATACGATAAGTTTTTATATTCTTCAACTTTCGTTAATTTTTTTATTTTCATCTTCATTTTCGATCGAAAATTCAAACGTATTTTGGCACGATACAAACGCGCTTTGCTCTCGAACGTTTCGCAGATGTGGAGGCAGAAGGAGGTACAAGACAAACACTTTGGCCGAGTGGTAGCAAATCAAGAAGTGATGAAAGCCACACGTGTGTCGGTTCGCTCGTTCAACGTTCGCGCACACCAGAAACATCAGAAATCCAACAGTACCAAAGTCAGAGATCAAAGAAACATCCCGCACTTTGTGGACTGTCCCCTGTGATGTGTAGGTAGAAAGTAACCGGGGGAGAGCGAATCGAGAACGTTTTCGTCTCTCGTGCGCCAAAACCGCAACGACAACGACGACAGGAGAGAGATGACGACGACGAAGAGGACGTGGAATAAAGCAAAAAAATCTAAAAGAAAGAAAAGACAAAAAATAACAAGAGAAACGACGAGAAAGGGAGAGAGAGAGAGAGAGAGAGAAAGTGAGAGTCGTCACGCTAATTGGTGACCATTATACGTGCTAGCAATTTTCCTCATACATCTACTCGTTCACACCTTTGTTCAGCTTTTTATTCTTTTTCTCATTTTTTTTTCAGTTGTTCTCATTTTTTGCATTTTTCAGAAAAGAATTGGCCAGCTTGGGCCTGAAAACGATTAATAATCTTTATTTGGTCTAACTTCGTTTATTCTGCCAACTATCGTTAATTATCATTTTTTCATAGCTTTCAAAAACCATTTTGTCCAATTTATTTGATTTTTGTTTGCTACATTTTCCTCGTTTTCGTTTCCCAATTACCCCTCTTTTCAAACTCGCTCCTTTCGTTCTTTCCTCTTTGCATCTATCAACGTTTATACTTATTTACATGTTCTAAAAATCCTTTTTTTATCTTTTATTATTTTGCTATTATCGATTTATTTATCGAATATGTTTTCCACTATACCCCGTTTTTCGTCAATTTTTTTACACCCGTATCGAGCGAAAAGAAAGAGGACCGAGCGAGGCTGGAGGTTTTCGTTAAGATAAAAAGATGGTGGTTGAGGATGCAATAACATCGAGTATGAAAGGAAAAAGAACGAAAAAACGATTTTTTTCAAATGGGGCGAGAAAGAGAGAGGGTGTTAGTGTAAGGTGGAAGGCGTGGGATTTTATTCACCGTTGGTGTGCGACAATACTCAGGAAGAGTCTGAAAGCCTCGACGAGCAAGAAGAATCGCTCGACACTCCGCACCCCTAGACGGGCTACACTCTCCTCGAGTGTCCGTCCAGAGTGCGATGCTGCAGCCCCGAAAAAAAAGGAAACGAGCTCGCGACTGTTGGCAAACCGTGAGACGAGAGAGCGAAGCTTCCATAACGGGGAAGAAAGGAAACGTGACGGCAAGGGGGTAGAAAGGAGAAAATGGAAGGGAAAAGGAGGGGTGAAAGCTTTGAAACCATGAAAAACGTTAAAAGCATCGCATTCTTTTGACAAATGTTTCTCGCTCTCGTTTCTGTACACTCTCGCTGATGTTTCTGTTTGTAAAACTAGCGGCTCTCTTAAGGCCTGGAAGATTCTAGGTCCTCGCTTCGGCCTCACCGCCGAAACAGAGTGTATTAAGGGCCTGACGAAACCCTCCGGTGATTCTTTCGCCCGGCTCTCTTTCGAGCCTAATGCACCGTCGTTTCGATGGAAAAAAAGAAAAAAAAAGAAATTTCACGACTCGAAACCGAGATGGACGCAATGAGGGATTTTTAAATGGAAGAACATCACGGATTCGCTTATCGAGAGATAAAAACGCCTTAGGGTAGATCGACGGATTTATTTCAGAAAAAATGATATTTCGGAAATTGCTTTTTTCGTTTTGACCGTAATTTTTCTGAAAATTTAAATAATTATGATTTTATAAATCGTATCGTTGTCGAAAGAAATAAAGAATCGAGCCAAGTTTTGTTTTGTTATTATTTTGGTTATTTTTATTTTAACGCTATCGAGACAAAACTAAATAATTGTTTTTTCATATTTACGAAAATTTTCGTTCGAATATTTAGAATGTATAATAATTGTGAAATTGTATAGTTATTTCTGTATTTTTTGTTTACGGAACGTCAATATTTATCCGTGTCTTTAACGACTCTCACGCCACAAGCCCGAAACGCCGAATTATCGTTTACAGATATCGCGGTTAACCGCAGAGCGTCCCTTTCCTCGTTGGTTCACGTTTCCTTCCCTCCTCGGTTTATTTCGCGTCATCCAAGTGTGTTATCGAAGGTTAGTTATACCGGTTGTCTCGAATCCGTGGCGAACAAACGAGCTGGCACGAGAAAGAGAGACCGGTTTCTTTTCCATTGAGCCCGAAACCTTTTCATCTCGCGTCGCTTGGCCTCCTCGTACCGAACCATCCGAGGTATATGGGTACCTACGTAACGATCGGTCGAGATGAAAAGCACTTGGCGTATCGCGAGACGCGATGAACAGGTGTAAAAAAATTCTCCTCGGGTTCACCTCGAGTACTCGAGGCGATGCTGTTTTTTTCCCGAAGGTGATCGACCTAATACGTAATCGTAATAACATTGGAAAATGCTATCAAGGTCAGACAATGTCACGAGGGTCAAACAAAGGGAGTCGATGTCAACAAAATGTCATCGAGGTCGAAAAACCGTTTTCAAGGTGAAAAAGTATCTTCAAGGTCATAAATCGAGTCCTAAAGGTCACAAAGGTCACAAAGGTCACAAAGGTCAGCGAAATTTTAGCTACGTACGGCCCGAGTTTGTCAAGAAAGACGGACAGAAAATTATGGTCGTTAAATTTCCATTTTAATACAAGTATATTCGCGTCTCGTCGCGCGATACTTTTGGTTCCACGGTCTTGTAAGGGTCGAAGAGGGACGCAACGTACGTAGGAAATATATATATATATATATATACGAGCTGCAATCCACGGTAGCTACGATCACGAGAACACGAGCTACCGGGCGAGAAAGTTCGCCACTAATGGCGACATACACAACTTGAAGAGACACACCGAGAATCTGGTCCAAAGAGAGACGCCTGCATGTGCATCGGGCGTGTATTGACTGCAGTTTCGCATGAGACGCGGTTTCTCTATCTCTCTCTCTCTCTCTCTCGTTCATTCTCGACTCGTTCGCCCTCTCGAGCTCGTAAATTCAATTAGTCGGCGAATATATCCTCGAGAACCGTGAACCAACGTACTTCTGCTTCTGCTGCTGGCTGTTGCTGCTTCGGCTGCTGGCACAAATATAAATGCAGCATGCGCAACCAACCCCTTTCTCTTCTTATTCTTCTTCTCTCATGCTGCAGTCTTCTTACTCACTATTCGCCTTCTCTCTATCTCTCTCTCTCTCTCTCTCTCTGTCGTTGGCTCCTTCTTGGCAGTGTCGAGTAACGACACACAATAAATTCAACGGTCCCATTGTATGATATTGTTTATGAAGTAGAAAAGTACGTGTAAGACGTACTTATACAGAGGGTTGGCAAATAAAATATATTATGCGCGCTTGTGTTCGGGACACATCGTGAATTTTGTAATGAGCATAAAATAATAACGATTTATCGACGTTACGTCTATACGACGTCTTGACCGACCGAGCGCCATAAGGAAAATCATTTAAAAACAAAAACATTATTACCTAAACGTCAGCAATTGTCGTATTTCCAATTGTAATTTTTCTAAATCTTCGAAATATTATCTTCTCGACGATAAACAAAAAAATAAAACGGTTCATAAAAATTTACATAATCCTCCAATTAACGAATAATTGAGCTTTCGATCGTACCCAATTCATTTAACGTTCCTCGAACGTAAATACAACGATAATTTATACGACGCATTGATTATTTCGTAACGACCAATGATTTTCACAAGAGACAAGTCTCACGTGAAATAAGCAGCGAAATATCTGAGAAAGGCTCGTGGTAGTCACCGCGCATTGACGACTTCTCCGTCGAGGAATTATTGCTTTCGTGAATACATCGGACGTACTCACGGTGTCTCCCGTTGAACCAAGAATAAACGGAATTACACGAAGTATATATATGTGTGTGTGTGTGTGTTTGTGTAAGAACGTATAAAGCCCACGCGCCCACACGTAACGAGTATATTATTTATCCAAGGGGAAAATAAGGCCCGGGCCCGGCGTGCTCGCGCGCATGAGCGCGCGCGTTTCGATGTCGAAGTTGTAAATCGAGTCACGTGGGCGAGACTTAAGGGAAGCGTAATATAGTCGAGTCACGGCTATTTCTTTGCTACTACCGCTTTCGCTGCTTTTTCACTCTCGGTCCTTTTTCCGACGAAGCGTTATTTTCCGTTATATATCGCGTTGTACGTTGTAAAATCAGCGTATATGCGCGCGAACGCTCGTAACTATGGCTCCCATTCTCTAAATCACGTGGCATGAGAGCGCGCGAAACGCCAGGACCAGATAAAACACTGAAATATATATATATATATATATATAATAATAATAATAATAATAAATATAAAAATAATAGGATGAAACATCCGGCCGATAGAAATCTCCCTGCGCTCGTTCGAACGTTCCCGCGGTTTAGCCGTTATGACGCACAGCTCGTTACCATCAGTCGGTAACTTAAACCTCGATGCGGGGATTTGAGGAGAATCTACGCGTTGAGATAAAACGAGACAAAGGGTGATATCTCGCTGTTACGACCAAGTGGGACTTGAAGTAGGTCATAGGAATTCTGATACGTGAGTATTAATAATAAAAATATTTTTTTAAAAAACAGGAAAAAATTAAAGTCGTAAAATATAGAGAAAAAAAAAAGGTTGAACCGAAGGTGAATAGGGTAAAATTGTTGGAGCACGATGAAAGAATGAATGCAGACACGCGTGGCTGTGTCTTGATCGAAAAATCATGGACGAGACAAAGGAGAATCGAAGAGAACGAGAGAAAGAAATGAAAAATTGCGACGTGGAACGCATCCGGTGGCCGAATCCATTGTCTGACTAATGACGCACCTTTTCTACTTGACGCCGAGACTAAGCTTCGTTTATACTCGGTTGAATCGCTACAACGATTTAATTGAAGCAAATCATTGTTTCTCGATTCGGTGAATACGGGAAATCCTAGAAAAATACTAATCGCTCGCACCCAAAGTCCTCAAAAAAGGATTGAAATAAACTCCAACGACCTTCAACCTCGTCTGAAAAACGATTCTTAATAAAAACAAAACAAGAAGAATAATGATGAAAAACTAAATGAAACCTTATGGGAAATGCGAATAATCGTCGTTACCAAGCCCGATCGAAATATATATCGATCACGGCCAACTCTCGCATGCCGTCAACTTTTTATTCTCCTAAAACCGAGTTAAAGTTACAAGTTTCCGAAAAGAAACTGGAAAACAAAAATTAAATCGTAAAGTAACAACCCGGTGTGCGCGCAAGAGGGCGATTATCATCGACAGAAGCAACTCTAACCGCTAATATCCCCTAATAAATATCCCAACGTAAATTTGTTTTGTTTTTTTCTTCATTTTTTTCTTTTCTTCTCGACATTACTCCATAACCTTGTAAGATCAGTCCCAAAGGTGCATATACATCGAAAACCCTAAGTACTAACGCTCGAAGCGTTACAACGTCGGCCGAACGAAGAAAATCGCCCTTTCTCTCTTGCTCTCTCTCTCTCTCTCTTTATATTTCAGGCTCTAACGTCGAGCAATGGCGACCGAAGGATCGCGCCGTTGTAAGCCGATGTTTGATGCTCGGCCGGGGGGCTATTAGAGGCCTTCGTTGCGAGACCGCGCGGGTTTTACTGCGCAGTAAATGCACCACGGTGGGACTTTTAAATTCACTCAGAAAAGTGAGGCCCGACGTACTCGCGGCGCGAATTAAAACGCGAACTTTATTGCTCGGTGCGCTGTTTCACTCTCGAGAGATCCTTTTCTCGAAGAGCGTCGAGCACACACTCTCTCTTTCTCTCTCTCTCTCCCTGTCTGCTCGAGAAACCGTCAACGCATGCGCACAGAGAACGGCCTCGGAAAGATCGGACGGCAAAAATTTATAAAACGTTGAAGATGTGCCTGCCTGCGTTTCCGCGGGAACGAGGGTGAGAAGAGCGAAGAGAAAACCCAAGGAAACGCGCGAGACGAAGACGTTTAAAGGATCTCTCTCTCTCTCTCTCTCTCTCTCTCTCTCTCTCTCTCTCTCTCTCTCTCTCTCTCTCTCTCTCTCTCCTGCTGAAGGATCAACGAACCTGGACTAAAATCGAGTCCCGGCGGTCTTTCTCGAAGGACGGATACGATATTCTTTTGTTTTCGTCTTCGTCGAGCGCCGAGGTTTACCGAGGAATTGAAGGACATCTCGCATAGTCATCTAATTACCGAGATCCGTGGCAGCGTGAATCGGACGTAAAGTCTCACACCATGAGTAACGATGCTCGCGCGAATGGTCAGTCGCGCGCGCCATTTTAGACGCGTCCCGAGTTCCAAACGGCGCCGGAGGGTGGCGCGCTCCGACGCGGCGATTTTCAGCCTTCCGACGTCTAGCGGTCGACGTTTGTACTAGAAAGGCCGCGAGGATAAGCTCTTTGTGCCACGTCGACGTTTCGTTGAGGTGCGACAAGCTCTGCATGCAGAGAGTAAGAAGAGGAATCGGAGCAGCCAACGCAATGCGAAAAACCGACGGTTGAATGTATCAGAACAATTAATCTCGAATTTTATACCGCAGTAATGAATCAGATGACGCGCTATCGGACGGCTCGGATCTCGCAAAGATTCACTCGACCCTCGGGTCGTTGTTTCTGTCGTTTTTTGTTTCTCGCTGAAGTTATTCGCACAATGGACACTCCAGCGAGGCGAATTCTTTTTAAAATTCCTTCGCGAATTGATTATAAATTTGATCGCGACGAGGATCGACCTTTTGTCATGGCAAAAAGTGAAAAAAGTTCGACATCATTTGTCGTTTGAACGAAAGATCGAAATGAAATTGATCATAGAAAAATAGTTTTTAACTATTTTTTCGATGAGAAGGCAAAATAAATGAAGTTAATAAATTAAAAGATATTCTCGCAGCAGTTTTTAATTAGAGAAGAGAAAATAATATTACCTGCAACCTCTCGCATTATCAATAACGAATATCTACCAAAAAAAAAAAAAAAAAAAAAAAAAACTCCATAATTCTTAACGAGACGGTACTAAACTCTGGACGAGAGGTCGAGTCTCGCTAAGCCACGAGATTGAATGAAAAAAAATGCAAATTTTTCGTCTCGCCCACCTCGGGGGATTTGGACTCGAATCAATCTTTGCTGCAGTTTTGCTCCCTGCTCTCCCTGGCTATTCTGGAACACCGGATTCTCCCAACTTCCGTTTCGCGTCCAATGCTATTTATTGCTTAATTAGAGGGCAGCGACGGTCGAAATAAAACGTAGACGGTCACGGATGTAGGTGTGTCACTTCGCTTTGTCTCAGCAAGAATTCAAAGAGGGACAGACAGACAGACAGAAAAGACACCTCGCCAACCCTCGCCGATTGTTTACTCATTTATTATTGGCTCGAGGACGAAAAATTCAACTCCTACGCGAAACAAAAACTAAAAAAAACATTGCCAAAGATCAAAAATCCAAACCAGAAGGAAACACGATGTGAAACGAACAAAAAGAATCCTAGGAACGAATTAAGCTACGCGAATACATCTACGCGCGGGAGGTACGAGAAAGATCATTTCAAATGAGCTTATCATCCCGTCAAGATCTTCCGGTTGACGTCGCTTCGCGAGCAGAGTTCTTTGCACTCGGAGTTTATCCGTCAGTACAAAACAAAACAAAATAAAACAAAAACAAATAAAAAAAACAAGAAGAAAAAAAAGAAATGCAACATCGTACATATCATTCTCGCGAGATCTGAATGGACGCCACACGACGGACTTCGTTCTCTCCTCGATGCTCGAAGGAGTGAGAAAACAGAACGAAAAAAAAAAAGAAGAGAGCAAGGAGGAGGGAGAGAACGCGAGGGAAGAAAGAAACAGAAAAAAGTGCACACACGATAAAAGAGCCGAAGCACTTCCTGCTGATGTTGGCCTCGCCCGAAAAATGAAAGAAGCCGCGCTGCTCGCTAACCTGTTCTTCAAACTGTTGCCGAGCTTGGTTCTCTCCTTCCCTTCCCTTCCCTTCCCTTCCTCCCCCCGAAAATACGATAATAAACCGTGATAATTCTTAATACGAATATCCTTGCTACTTTTTTTTCTCTGCTCTCCTGTCAGCGTCGTTTTATCATTCGTACATTCTTCGGGTATAGATTACTATCGACTATCTCGGAATTGGGAATATCATTACCTCGAGATCTCTTGTTACTGTTAAGACATGCCATGTGTACCTACGTATATATATATATATATATATATATGGATAGATAGAAAATATATACATTACACCGGTTGCGTTGGTACGTGACTCACGCTTATTCGTTGAGCCTTAGCGCTGTCTGTCTCGATGACGCGGCACATCCTGTGGGTAGGATTCTCGCGCATGCGCAAGCGCCGCACGTACGCACCGTACATAATACACCGCATAAGCATGTCCTTTGAGCCACGGGAGTAAACCTGTTGGTACAACGATTCTTGACTAATCGCCCTTTCACGTTCCCAATGATCGATGCTCGTTCGTAACGAAGAAAAGAGGAGACAAAAATTCACCCCGAGATATCATTTAGAACGAGCAACTTATGTCGGATGATTTTTACACGCGAGGAAAAAAATTACGACCGATACGTAACAGTTTATGAGGGTGGGGGAGAAAAAATTGTAGATCGATGAAAATACGATGACGGACAGTTGGTCGAGGGAGATACGAGGATCGAGCTGGATCGAGCCGAAAGTTTTATAGGATGGATGGGATTGTCTTACTTCTTTTTTTAACTGACCTAATTCGATATAAGAGACAGGAGGTAGTGATGGAAGATAAACAAAAAGTCAAGTGGAGAAAGGATAACAATGATGATAATTCGTTTCTCAGGGAATCCTGTGTTAATTACAGGCCCGAAAAGCGTCCAATTAAAAGACGTTAATTATGCGTGGTCGATCGGACTGCTCCTGGTTTGTTTTGCGCCCGTTTCGTTCTTTTCATTCCCACTTGGGCTGTATCCCTGTACGCGTACACCGCTGGTCTACTAAGTCCCTTTTCTTCATTTCTTCACTGTCGTTGCTAACACGCAACGTTACACGAGAATATTTATGCCTATAGACATGCCAGGGATACGTGTGGGCTTTGGTCTTAATTACTTTGGTGGGTTCCCCTCGACGTGCCACGACGAGCGCGTCGCGCCTGTTTAATTGCACCTACCCAAAAGCGTGGCAAGCTGCGGCAGTCGACCGCGACGCGTCGACCGCTTATACCGGGTGCCAGGCCTTTTCGTATAAAACAATAACAATAATAATATGTATATACGTATATAAAACCCCTCGAACGCCCCTCAAAACGCTTAACTTACTAACTGCCTCGCGAAACATTCTTATGACCTGCCAACCGTTAATTAATCCCATGTTGCACGTATGAAATTGCAAAACCGTGCACGAATCAGCTTTCGACAAAATGCTTATGGCGAAATTAACGAGCCGCGCTTTTGTGTTGCGGGTAACACCCGCCTTGTCGTTCCTCTCGTGTTCTGATTTAGATGGCTCGGGTTCTAAGCAACCTAACCTCGAAATAATTCGATCTATATTCGACATTGACGTGTCTCGAATTCTCGAAACGATCGATTAAATTGTTTATTAAAAAGTTTCGAGTTTTTGCGCATTATTTAGAATTTATTGTATTAAAATAGGACTGTCTAGTCTTGGACGTATCCTCGCATTCACTTAGGACGCGATCGTGGCGCCACCAATACAACTCAGGTGGAGTAATCCCGCGCGGGGCCGCCATTACCGCCCGTAACGTAACCTCTATCTCGCAACCATCTAGCTATCCGTGCCGATAAATCATGTATCGCTCATCGAGACACGAACGGACGAAAGCGAAGGAGGTCACACGGATGAAAACAAGGAGAGGAAGATTAAACGCGCATTGTCTCGGGTCTTGCGAAATAGGAGAGCAGGAAGCCCGGAGTGTCGAGGGATCAAAAATGGTGGAATAAGGTAGAATCAGGTTCGTAGCAGAACAGAGCTCAACGGACCACCGCGTCGGGGGCTGCGCGCGATCGCGTCGAAACGAGCCAGCGGCCATTCTCGTACGGCCTATCCTACGTGTTTTTTTCCATCTCGCTCTTCGTTCCACGGTGAGACAGAGAAAGAAAGCCCATAACCTTTGTCTCCGATAATAAATGGTCGTAGCTCGTGCTGGGAACTCTCGAGCCCCAGAAACAAAGCTTCGCATCCACGGTGCACGTTCTGTTTTGCCATCTTCCGCAGCGGTAATACCATCTCCCTTCGTTTCTCTTGATCTCTCTCTCTTTCTCCCTCTCTCTATCCTTTCGTTCGCCAACTCCCCGCGCCGTGGCGCTCCTAACACAAGACGCAGAAAATCCGGCGTGTGTCCCATGAGAGGCGATTTTGAATAATGTAAAGCGGGGAATGGGACATCCACAATGACTCACACCCCGTAACTTTTGCCTTTAACAGGCTGCTTGTCGTATACCTAAAGATTTTTCCCTTCCGGGTCTCGCTACCGTGCGTTCACGCGCGGTATGTTTTCCACCCTGGTAAATGATCGCACGAATAGATGCCCTCTATTGTTCGATTCAATGCGTTACTTGTATTCGATTATTTTCATGCTTGTCGCATCTCGTCGCGAATTTTATAGCGTTTTCATACTCCTCGTAAGGAATTGCAATTGATTCGAATTTGCCGATCCTCGAGTCGATTCGATCGTTGGCCGTTTCCACGTTCCATACGACTTCATCGGTAAATTATTACTTTATATTATATTATAGTTATTAAATTATTAGTTTTTAGTTGAATGTACTTCGTAGAATATTTTCCTCGAGAATCGCGTAAGAAGTTTTTTCTTCTAATTTTCCCAAGGTCACGGACTTTCCTAGGATCGATCTCGTATCAGCGCCCATTTAGTTGTCGCGCTCGTGTACAACTTCGAGACTAACGATCTTAAAAATTAATCTCAAATCTGTCGATATGACGAGTCGTGACACCTTTCGTTGTCTCGAAAATTCCTGACGATCTTTACGCACGTCCAACAGTAGCCGCGAGAAACCGTAACCTCTATCTATATATACATATCTATATATATATACATATAGATAGAGGAGTTTGAGTCGAGACGCCACGGCAACTCGCGATCTTCGCCCCGGGGCTTACGCGCAGGCGCGCGCAGCGGCGTCTCTTTAACCATTGACCGGTCCGAGTAAAGAGAGTCCTGGCAAGGACGCATTTTATTTTCACCACTAATGATTCCTCAAAACAAGCTTTAACGTCCCACGAGCCATCGGCAACCCGCCGGCGACGCTGATGTCCAGCCGCGCCCGTATTTGGCACGAGGCTTTATCGCGCGAGCGGCCCGCCAAAGACTTTCAGCTTCATGGCCTGGTAAGTAAAAACACAACGGACCTGCGCGCATAGATATATTCGCCGCCTGAGCTTCGCGGCATTTCTTCCCGATTATACACGTGCATTTTTATGGGGAAAAAAGAAGAAATTCACTCGCTACGAGGCAAAGTTGACTCTCGTGGTTAGCGACGAAACGTTCTACGTAAACGTTCATCGTAAAATTTCATAAATAGGAATAAAACTGTTCGTTGTGTTCATTCATAATTTTCTTTTCTTTTTCGTTTCACAGATAAATGAAAAACCTTGTCCAATTCTATACGAGGCTTGGGTAATATTGAACAGTGCTGCCACCTTTTGCACGAACATAACCTAACTTTTACCAACGACGATCACAGCGCCTCCCTCCCTTTTCGCGACTACACCCATACAGGTCTGTAAACGGTGCAGTTTTTTCAATAAAACCTTCTGCGTCCTCTTCAAATTCAACAATGTACAACAATATTAGACTTAAGGCCGTTTTTTTCAAACGACACAGGAAAACGAGTTACACACACGCAAACAACACACTACACGGAACAACGTGTGCTCGTAAAAGAACTATTTGTTTACAAATATAACATATACAGTAAGACTGTTTACCGACCTTGGCAATCGACAATGTATTTTCTTCGATTGTGGCTTAATAAACACATTTTCAAAACAAACCACAAAAACCCATACAGGTCTGGATACCTGTACAGTTTTGTAACAAACACGCTACGGTTTACCTGCACAGGTAGACCCGTAGGATATACGGCAACGTGTATGGCCCGCTTTACAAAGAACTAGAGTGATCGGATACCGTAAAAGGCCCATGCGACCAAGCCGATCTATAGATCTACACGGAGCCATGAATACCGATCCAGTATATATATATATATACTAGATCCATATATATATATACATATATATTGGCACAAACCCAGGAAAGAAATTCCTGAGGATAGAGCGGTGGCGTGCAGAGCGCGAGGCTGACGCGAACCGGAGTCCCGGCAAGAGTGGCGTTACAATAGGACTATAATTCATAATGATAAAGTGGAATAATAGGGAGGTGGCGGAGGTGGAGGAGGGGGGGAGGGGGGATATAATAAAGTACACGGTGTATATATGGCGCGAGAAAGAGCGCGACAAAGAAAGTAAGTCAGTAGACACTGTTTCGAAGGTGCAAGACCGTTTGCCACGAAGAAAAGGGACGAAAAAAACCTTTCTCATAGTCCGATCGCCAAGTCGCGTTAAAATATCGAGTCGAGCTATTGTAAGCATTCGTCGAGCGTATGTTACACTCATTGATCAGATTGCTATCGTGAAATAATGATGCAAAAAAAAAATTAAATACAATAAAAATAAAGTAAAGTGTTTCAATGAATTTTGGAATAATTAATGCAAAAAACACCAACCCACCAATTGACCTTTTTTCTTGCCAATGTGCGATAATGATTCGTGATTATCCTGGCTAATGGAGAATAATTTTCGTAGACGAACGAGTCGCGGGGCGACTGTGTCGAAAGACTCGGCGCGATTCCGGCGAGAAAAAAAAAGAATCGAACGCCTGAAACGTCTCGGGTCTTGAACCCGCGACGATCTTAGGAACAACGATGGAAGACGAGCGCCACTTTGGCGACCAATTACGAAAGGAGAGGGTAACAAAAAATTGATGGTATTGCGAAACGACGAGACGATCTTTACGGCCAGGATGAACGTCGCGAGAATACGAGACGACGCGTAGGAAGCGCGTTGTTGACCGTCGAGAGT
Organism: Netelia virgata; assembly: GCA_951802705.1. NCBI lineage: Eukaryota > Metazoa > Arthropoda > Insecta > Hymenoptera > Ichneumonidae > Netelia > Netelia virgata. Next base: position 40,098,940 of record OX637866.1, on the reverse strand, counting down.
CTACGGTCGATGATAAATCACCTGGACAATCAATTAACGCGAATTTTTCCCTAATTAATTGCCTATCGTCTCTCTCTCTTTAACTCTCTCTCTCGCCATCTCGAATCGCTAGACAGCTATCTCCGATTTATCGCCGGGTTACCACGAGGACAAGATGGCCGATTCTTCGTTTGAGGCAACGGACGTAGAAACGTCCGCTTGGCCCAACGACTTCTCGGCAACGCCGTATAAACGCCAAGCGACGAATAAAAAATATCGCAACGCCGTTTATTTTTCCAACGAAAAAATAAGATTATAATCGAACGTTAATAATAGATTCAATGATTTTTTCAAACATAGAAATATTCAAAAGAACTGAAAAAAAAATCAATCGTAAAATCTTCATCCTCGAGCATCAAAATCGTAAATCTTTTCACAATCGATCCAAAAAAATTCGTCGTTGAACCTAAAAGTACGTGTTTTTCCCTCGTCACTCCCGCAACGACGAAAAAAATCAAACAAAAAAGAGAAACGTCACATTTCGTAAAATCTGAAAAATGACTCTAAAGTTTAAGAATCGAGAAAAAAAAAGCGTCGAACGAAAGCGGCTGGTATCGCACGCGAGCTTATCCACCGAGTGAAGATAGAGATACGTGAGAGGAGCCCGGAATACGTTACGGAACGAATGAGTTAGCCGGGCAGTCGGTTGGCGTGTTCGTACAAAATACACACGCGTTACCGTGCGTGGGGGGTCGTTTCTTCGCAAGAAGAGAGTGAGCGAGCGAGAGAAAGAGCATGAAAGAAAGAGAGAGAGAGAGAGAGAGAGAGACGAAGAGAGAAGCGTTGGACAGAGGTAAAAATCGAGGAACAAGGAATGGTTTATTCTCGCCCGGGGAGCTCGTGGGTTAATCGAATACTCGTGTCGTGGCTCGTTTAGCGACTCGGCGCTAACTGTCGTTTACTTTTACAAGTACTCGCTCGTGTCCGTGTACGAGCTTACACACACGTATATGTGGTAAATTATATGCACGCGTGTTGCGGCTCAAAACGAACCTGGCCACATGACGATCTCCGATGCACGCTCTTTCTCTGGTTCTTCTTTTCATATATATATATATAAACATATATCTATATATAGAGAGAGAGAGAGAGAGAGAGAGAGAGAGAGAGAGAGATATTACGTATGCACGTTATTATAATATACCTAATACCCGAGGCCTTTCATCAATTATCAATTCATACATGTTGGCACGTCGACGAGAGAACTACGCGATGTTACCTTCTCGCTTTATCTCTTTCGCTTCTCTCGAGTACCGAGCGTTGTCGCGGCTCTTGCGACGCCCACGATATTCGACCGTACGCGCGCATTTGCCCACGTAACGTTAACCATCGCGTGGCACGAAGACTTCGAGTTCGTTATTTGATTTTATAATTCGCTGAATTTTGAACGATCGTTATACGAAATTGGAAGTTTATTAATAACGTTGAGTAGAATGTTCGACGATCGAACGACAGGTAAAGGAAATAGTCGCAATTTTTTTTTTTAGGGACAGAATAATTATAGAGCTTTTTTTATTTTTTTATTTTATTTTTTTAGTTTATTTATTGGACAGAATTGTCGAATAAATTTCAATTTTTATGAGAAAAAAATACACGTCTCTTTTATTTTTCATAATTGGAATGCCGTCGACGCTGACGAAGATAAAAGCTATTCTAGCTTTACGACCGTGACATTACGCTCGTGAGGTACTCGAATCTTCATCCGGGTTGTCGGGTACTCAGGGAGAGAATGTCGCTCATTTCGTATACCGGTATTCCACACGTTGACTGACTGACTCTTTGCCCGCGACGAGACTCTCGTCTTCTTTCCGACTGCATTCTGAGTTACGATGTTTGCAACAGATGCACGCCGCGACGGTCATTAATAATCCGATCTCATACATTGTGCGAACGCATGCAACGAGAGTCGGTCATGGTTATTATTAAGATCCATTCGCGTAGCGAACCAAAAAAAATTAAAAAAAAAAAAAAAAAAAAAAAAAAGCAACAACGAAACCCGAGACGAGTGGAAAGAACTCGAGGAAGAAAAAGAAAAAAAATGCTTTGACGAAAAGACGTTTTCTGTCTCCGTATACGGACAAAGACTTCCGTACGTACTTCTCGTCCTTTTGAATAAATTTAAGAATAATATTTAAAGGTAATTTTATTTTATTTTCATTTAAAAATAATGTTTATAATTTTTGTAAGCATCGTTTTGAAAATAATATCGTATATTTTTTAATAGTTTAATAATAATATTTTAAATAAAATTAACAAATTTATATATAATTTTATTATTCTAATATTTATTTATATTTTCAAAAAGAAAAATCGTGTTTTTGAGATTTTGTGCAATGTGAAACAAAAATGAATAAGGAAACGAGACGCGCATCCCTCGTCTCGATGCGACACTAGCGTGCCTATAACTTTCGCTCTCCAGCACTTCATAATTTACATATTCTATGCGCGTTCTGGCTCCGAATAACCGGGACTAATTTGCAGAGAGAACAATTTAGGATCTCTCTAACCCTCTCTCTCTCTCTCTCTCTCTCTCTCTTTCTCTCCTCGCACTACCTCAACGAAAATGCGTCATTGAAACGAACGCTGTTACATTCTCGAATGAAAAGAGACGGAAAATGATGCTCACGTGCACAGATTATAAGCCGTGCTGAAATTATTCGCAACGAGAAATAGTCCCTCTCTGTCGTTTCGCTAAATCTCACGAACGACTCCAAATTTTCCGGGAAATCCGGAAAAGCTCTCGGCTAAATCTACGGTAGGCAACAACATGGGACGATTCCTTTCCTCATTCACCGTGGTTTTGCTCACTGGACAGCTTCATCCGTCACACGAAGTGGGCGTAAGAGAGTCGCGAGTGCGCCAGCTCTCTCTCTCTCTCTCTCTCTCTCTCTTGCACGTTCGTGCAAGCCGGAGAGTCCGCGAGCGAGCGAGTGTGTGAAAGTGATGGAAAAATTTTGAGATTTACAACGCGGCCTAAATACTGGCGCATTGCTAAGTCGATCGTAAATCATGACGGTACGAGTGATTTATTATTCTTTCAAGAATCTCTCTCTCTCTCTATATATATATATATGTGTGTGTGTGTGTGAGTGTGACTGTGCCTGTTCGCGACATAGTGCACGAGAGAGCCGTCGGCAAAACGGCGCGAGAAAACAGCCTGCAAAATATACACGTGAAAATATGCAACGAACAAGGACGAAGGAACGCGAAAGACGGAGATAGGAGCGAATACATGCGTTCTGTCTGCCATCCAATACACGCATTCGGATCCCCTGGCATTTTACTGTTACCCGGTATCTATATAATATATAGTTATATATCTATATAATATATAGTGATATATATATATATATATATATATATATGTATCGTTACATACGATAACCAAAACAAGATAATTAATTTATCCGCGGTACTTGGCACAGCCAACGGCTAACAATAACCGGCTTGTTATTAAAAGAAAGAGAATTGCGTTAGACCCCTAATTCGAAATACATTAGCGAACGACGATGGTGAATAGGTCGTGGCAAATATGGCGATGGCGTTTTTTTTTTCCCCCGAGGTATCGACGTCGTTCGCGAGACTGTTGCCTAATGCCTGAAAATTCGGAAACGATACAAAAATTTGTAACAATTTAAAAAATTTGACAATCATTTCCTTCAATTTATAATCGCGTCGAAAATTTCAAATTTATTTGCAATTTTTCGAACGAATCTGTAAATTTCAAATGAATTTGGGTGTTCGTGAGTGATTTTAAAAATTGGAAGGAAATTGTACGTTTGGGACAATTTTCGAAAATTTGTCCCAATTTCGAAAAATTTCGTACTCGAGACTCGATTTTTCATCTCGTGCTCGTAATTTCTTATCTCCCCCGATGTACCGAAACTTTCGTGAAGATCGCGAGTTTCCAGACACTCTCGACGATAAGACCGACGATTTTCCAGCGAAAGCATTTTCTTTTTTTCTTCGACCGAGAAACGATCTCGCGACACCGCGAACGGACTCTAAGCTGTAAGAAACGACGTCGACGACAACGAACCACATAAAGAGAGAGAGAGAGAGAGAGAGAGAGAGAGAGAGAAAGAGAAAAAGAGAGAGAGAGAGAGAGAGAAAGAGAGAAAGAAGAATACTGCGTTGATACTGGTCGTTGCTTCTACGCGAGGTTGACGGACGTATGAATGCGGCTCGGTGTCGAGCATTTACGCGCAATTCCCGTGTGACGATTCCGCACCGCGCGAGCCTCGTAGCAATTATGCGCAACGGTGAAACGACACGACGAGAGAGAGAGAAAGAGAGAAAAAGAAAGAGAAAGACCTCGACTCGTTCCTTCTTTACCGACTGAGCAATCCCTCCACCCCTCTCTTTCTCCCTCGCGTTTTATAACCTTCGGGCAAAAATCTGACCAAAGCTGCGAGGGGCCATAGAAAAGAGTCGCGCGCGCGCGCACACGTGAGAGCGCGGCGACTATTTGTCAAGCGGTGAAAGATGACCACGTGCTTGCTGCTGCTGTGCGCGCGCACTTGTTTTCTTCCTTTCGATACATCCATATATATATATATATATGTATATAGCTCGATGTGAGATCGAGCCCAACGGACCTGTTCAAGAGACTGTCGTTTCAATATATATATATATATATATAACGACAGTAGTAACGGCAGCCGTTTCTACTTCTCGCGTCGCCGCAGCACGAGCCTATACCGCGTGCACCGGCCTCGCTGTATCGGCCTCGTGCCTACTCTCTTCAACGTCGTCTTTTACCGCCTCTCTCTCTCTCTCTCTCTGTTCCTCTCCACGCGATTCTTTCTCACCGGTATCGCCGCGCGCACTTCCTCAAGAGACACATACACGTCGTTGCGTCCTCTTTCGGTCTGTTTCACGTCCCTCTTCTACTTAATTCTCGATTCGTTTATACGCTTCACTCGCCTCACCGTCGTTACCATTGTTTCGGATAACTCTCCATCCCCTCTTCATTTCTCTCTCTCTCTCTCTCTCTTTCTTCATCCCCTCTGCAACAACCCTGCCACCATTACAAATCGTTGCGGTGAGATCAAAAACGTTTAGATAATGGTCAATGCATGAGCGTCGTCCGTACTATGGTAACTAGTGTCATATATATATATATATATATAAAGATAAAGATATATATATATGTTTGTATGGTGAATAGTCGGAGCTCGGAGAAAACGTTCGCCGTGCTTTCATACGTGTTCGCAAGACCCTCCGCGAATAGAAGAGCACGCTGCTCGTACGGAAAATCATTGACGATTCAATCGTTAATTTATTTCGAAAATTCAAACGCATTTCGCCGATAGTTTATTTTGTGATTTATTTTGCCCGGGTGCAAAGTTCGCCTTTCCACAACTATAAATTATCGAAACCTTTTTCAGTCTTTTTTCTTTAATCGTGGTAATAATTTGCAATCGTAATACGCGTGGAAAAGACGAGTTAAATTTCAACGCAAAATCGATCGAGCAATAATTTGAAAAATATGAAATTTTTGAGATTTTTTCAAGTTGGCCAAAAAGTCACTGCGTTTTTTCCCGATAGTTTAACATACGCACGCGTGTATTAAAAACGCGATTATTTATTGGCCAGCCCGATAGTAACGCGAATTACGAATAAATTTCCGTTTTTCTTGTATCTTCAATTTTTTTAAACGATTTTAAAACTCCCGAAGTAGAATGCCTTGAGTAGAAACGTTGTAAGAATCGTTCTCGATTTTTGTTCTCTCAACGAGGGACAAGACCAAAGCCTCGCTGGCGTGCGAACTCGCACGGCCCGGATCTAACAAAGGCGATACCCACTTACCAATGCCGTGGCATTCCTGAAGAAAGGAAAAGAGTGTCTCGATCATAATCGGCTGACCGGTATTATTATACGTGACCGAGTAACGCGCGACAGGAGACAGGCGTGGGTGTCTCGAAACCCGAAGTAACGAATCTAGGCAGAAATAATTTTATATTTATGCCAAAAATTAGACACGTAGCGCCGATAATACATAATATATCGCACATTGTAAGACCGAACGAACGATCGCGAGTCGTGTTGGAACGTGTCGAATGGAAAGCAGCGCGGGGGGTACGTTACCAACGTAGGACGTACGAATCTTTAAAACGCGCCAACTGTCTAACAATAAGAATGTCTCGTACGTTTCATAAATTCCGTCCTAGTCTCGCCCCACCTTTCGACAATAATTTCTCAAATTATATCTTTCCGTGTTGCGAAACTTTCTCTCCGTCGTGCTAAACGAGACGATAAATTTCGAAAACTTAAAAAAATTATGAAAAATAAAAAGAAAATATCGCGACTTAAAATTTACGCGCTATTTCGTCTCGATCTTGATACAATTTGTTAAAGTTTCCTGCTACGACGAGTTACTCTTTTCGATTATAAACAGTTCTATCTATCGAAATGAAAAATAATCGTCGGTAGCGATCGTCGTTTTCTTTTTTCATTTATTGGAAAAAAATCTTGGCGAATTCCTCGATTTGAAAATTCTAAGCGACTCGCGTTTCGTCGAATATATTGTTTCTTATTCTTTTTCAGGCGCAATAAATATGTCAGTCAACTTGACACTAGCTCGTCGAGCCATAAAATATACGAGTAACTGACGAATGACGAGAGAATGTAAAAGAGAGGGAGAGAGAAACGGAGTCGAGTCGATGCATCACTGTATCGCGATAACGAAGCACTACTTTTCTCGCGTTTTATTTCAATTCAACCTCCCTACCCCCGTCCCCCCTTCCCGATCTCAGCCACCCCCACCATCCCAGTCCTTCCCTACCTTCCTTATGCAGGACCTGATCGGACTGCGAATATTTTGCTCGCGATAATGCGAAGCGATAAGAACCTCGACCGCGAGTGAAGAAACCCACTCGAATCGTGTGTATAGATCTGCACTGGCCACGGGTGAATCTCGATTGGAGGTCTGCCTTCGCTCGTTCATCGTTTTGCAAGGAGCCTTGTATCGAGGATTCGCGTCACGTTCATCTCGAATTCCACACACTCCTCGGGCGCTCGTCCAACCCCGAATTATAAAGTCTCTCTCTCTCCTCTACTACTCTCTTTGCGTACACCCGGTTGTACATTATATATATATATATATAGTACTCTTTATATACACGTATTTTATATGTACGTGTATGTACCTAAAATACAGATATACGTGTACATGTTGTAAATATATATATATATATATGCGTGAATATGTAAATTCGTACACATATAAATTTATAAATATATATATATATATATAACGTCACATCAGGTGCACACAATCCTTCTCTGGTATCGACGCATAATCATTGAGAGAGCTCAGAGCTCAAATGTGTACTATGGTATATTTGTTGTCCTGACTTTCGCCTCAGTTCGTCTCCCTCACTCATTCTCTCGTCTTTCTTTCTCTCTCTCTCTCTGTTACTCCGAGCATCGAGTATCTCGCTCTGAGCTACACAACGAACCCCATTACAGGACCCTGCGCCCGTAATTACAAGAATATATTATTCATACCCCGGCGATGTACGAATGATGATACAAGAGTAACAAGAAGAAAAAGAAGACGAAGAGAGAGAGAGAGAGAAGGGAGGAGAAGAAGATGGAATGGAACGGGAGTCATCGAATGAACCTGGACTCGAAACTGGCGCATGAGAGACTGGATCAGGAGAAAAAGAAAATATATGTTAGGTAAAACATTATACGGACGTCTCGATCCATTCGGGCCACCTGCGTATCGGGTAATAATACCATGCGTTACAAAACGCGCATACGCTAATTTGCCGAGGTAAAAAGAAATACGATATAAGTGAGACAGATCTGTGTGCCAATGTCTGTGGCTGTATTAATGTGTGTGTTTGCAAATATAGATATATAGAAGCAATACGAATTAATGAAGTAATTTAGGTATGAAAATCGTTGCGAGCGATGAAAAATCTGTTATTCAGTGGCAATTGGCGAGAATTGGAGTTGCATGAATTGCTGGAATTTAGGGCTCTGTAAATTTCTTCGTCGGAAGCCCATTAGTGCGGCGGAATTTCGTAATGGGACTGCGCTCAGAGTCTAAACGAACTCTAACGCTGATATATATATATGTATATTTATTTATTTATATATATATATATATATATAAATATATGGTCACGTGTTTACGTATATCGATGAGTTATGTAACTTTCGCTCGTTAAGTAGGTGGTTCGTATGGTAAGAGACGACGCATAGCGGTCGCTACTGCATATATGCAACGCTGGTGAATCGTGTCGCAGCGCCCCCTTGGGGTATAACGGCGCGCCGTATTACCAGAAGGATCCTGCTGCTGCCGATGTTGTTCCTGTTTTTGATCCAGGCTTAATAATCGACTCGATCGTTGCGCGAGTACAACGCCGTCGTCGTACACCACGCGATTAAGTTCTCGCTGTACGAAACACGCGAGAATTTTCCAGAAACCCACCGGGTGCCGTCATGATGCAAATGCGATTGTAATAAACTGGGTACTGAAGTTGTAATATTCTGAATTTCATGAGAGAACACAATTTCGTTCGTATGCCGGTCGTATGGTGTGGGCAATTTTAAATGGATGACGAGAGTGTCGAAAATACGCGTGATAAGTGACGTTGGACGTCACCTCGAATTTTTAAACAAGTAGTTTTTGGAGATGACGGAAATTAATTCGATAAAAACTTGATAGTTGGGAGAAGGACGATGGCAGGGATGTGACTACGTAGCAGTTTTTCGAAAGTGGTTACTTAAAGTCGTGTTTTTTTATCGTTGAAGTTCGAAGTGCTATGAACATAACCTCGAATTTTATAGCCACCATCGAGTAATTCGTGTTTTGGATCGATATTCAACGTTATAACGAAAGTTTTCCATTGAAATGGTCGATACTTCGTGACAAAACAATAGAGGAGAGTAATTTTGTGTTGATTGTACTTCGAGGACAATCTGTCAAATACATCTGAAAAGCCAAGAATAAGACCTTGGGGTTATTTCGTGCCGGTGGTTAAGCCTCATTAGGCACTCTCAGTGCCTCGCAAAATCCAATAAATATTGCATTGTTGGTAGACGGGAACTGTAAGTATGCACAGCCGGCATCATTCGCCACCATCGATGGCGGCATATCGTCGGTAATCTACCTAACGAGCGAGGCATTACTATTATCATTGGTGAATCGGAAAGCCGCGCACGGGAAACACCGGGTGAGAGAAAGAATATCCCGCATATAAACCGATAAGAAGGTAAGAAACGAGACAAAGATGCGCGGCAAGCGACGAAGGTATCGCCGCTTCGGGTATCTCGCTTTTTCGCAATAAACATAATTATGTAAAATTGCTCACGACCTCGACTTCTCAGGAGGTTCTCTCCGTACCTGCCGTGGCTGATAAAACTCCACGCTACATATCCATGAAATTCCACGAAACTAGGCAAACCGTGTCGATCTCGTAAAAGCATTTCGAAAAAAAAACAACAACAGCTCGATGACGAATAAAATATAATATAAAAATTGTTAAAGACAGAACACGTAAAATCGTTAAACGGAATGTGATGAAAATCAGTTGAGTAATTCTCAAAGTAAAAAAAGCAACTCGAGTGAGAATGCAAAGAGATTCATCGGAAGATAGTCGACACCTGAGTTGGTTTTTTCTTTTTCCTTTTTTTACTTTTCCCCGTTGAGTTGAACTCAGGGACACGAAGGCTCGAGCATCGAGACGATACGAGCCGATAAGACACCCCGACATCCATAAGCAACAGCGGAGCACGTGCCAATGGTACAATGTACCTGCGGAAGCATTTTTGCGGTGTCGCACGCTTGAATGACGAGCCAATCTCGAGATAAGACTGTCTCGTGAACAAACGTACCATAAACGTATACGTGAACTACGTGAAACGTACGTATCGTGTCACGCGATGTGTCACTCTAGGTAAATCCCACCTCCTCGTACAGACTCGAATGGCTTCGAGACGACTCTCGAGAATAAAAACTAAAAAATCCATAAATTCTTTCATTATTTTCATATCGTCAAATTCCGATGGCATTTATTTATAAATATTCATTTCCGGAATATAATTTCAATATTTCGATGAAATCGACTCGACAATAACAGTCATTAACAAAATAAAATATTTATTGAAAAATACAAAACAAAATTGATAATTTCTTTCATTACTCGCATATCGTTAAATTCCGATGTCATTTATTTATAAACATTTATTTCTAAAATATAATTTCAATATTTCGATGAAATCGACTTGACAATAATAGTCATTAACAAAATTAATTTATTGGAAAAAAGATGCCTCGATCGATGGCTCGAATTCACTAAAAATTCTGTAAATTCGTTCAAGCGAGGAAATAAATTTGATGCGAGAGAGACAGAGAGAGAGAGACACAACGTCTGGAACTCCGAACACCACCTTCGTATTTATAAGATCCGACAAGTTCTCGTTGCCGTAGTCGATTATTACTATTTCTCGGTCGAGGCTCGAGCATGCAGAGGACAGTTTGGGACGTACCGTGTATTTGAGCAAATGCTTTATATCGTACATACAGCTGCCCATTTCCACCTTCTGCCTCGCATCTTGCACCGAGCGCGGTCACACACACTTCTTCGACAACGCCGGTCGTGGCAAAAATTACCCTCGTATCTTTTATTTTCCGCGTACACGCATAAAAGTCGTTATTATTTGTCATTAGTACAACGCTGCCTCCGGTTGGACACTGTTGTCGATACGTGTATGTTTAATACGCATCGTACACTTCGCCAAAAGTAGTAATGATTCGAGTATTATGTACGCACGGAGGAAAAAATAAAAGCATATTTATAAATGCACGTCTATACGCAAGGTTGAAGAATTTTTTGTATTCTTTTTTATTTTGGTGAACGGAAGACCGAGTCGCGGAGTATGTGTAAAATGCGCTTTTGAATTGGAGACTATATGGTCAAACCGATATTTTACTTGCTCGTTGCACCTGTGCTAAATACACCTCGCGATAATAACAGCTTCGCTGTATTATCACGCGTTATATATTGACCCTTTTTCCCCCTCCTTTCTCGATAGTGTTCCTCCGTAACGTCAATTGGCTCATAAATATTAGCTCAAAAGACGCATCCGTGCGTGCAATTCGAAAGTGAATATAACTTTTTTTCAACTCCTTTTTATTACTTACTTAATACGGTTATGGTCATTCTTTATTTAAATTCGGTTCGATTCGTTTCGTATTCAGGTTAGTTTTGTTTTTTTCTTTTTGCGATTAAGTACAGCATGCGTCGAACAGCGGTCTCTCAATTCGAAATTAAGTTTGCATGCACACAGGTATGCAACGTATACGATATCGCGTTTATACATAGAGACGTATAATTTTTGTACGTTTTATTATACCTCTCGTATCTCGCGAAATTTCTCCAATTTCGACAACTTCCAGTGACTATCGTACGCGAACCGATAATTTTGTCCTGTCTGACCAGGCACGAACTTTTTCCACTTGGCTAGAACAAATTTCTTCTCAGATGACTATATTCATGTGTACAGTCGTTATATCGGATTTTCGTGGGTCCTGGAGTATCGTACAATTGCAAAATGTTACATCAAGTACGAATCGTGTAATTTGTCACTCACGATAATGATTAATAAGATTGTTTTCATTTTCGACGTGAAGACGTGTTTAAAATCGATTTTGGGCGCCGGTGGGTAAATTTCAAAGAATTGAAAAAAAAAAATTCTTCACTGTCTTAAGTTTAAAACGAAACCCGAGGGAGTTCGTCGATGGATTTGGGTCTCGTGTAGGATAGAACGGAAAAAATAGACCCCAGGAGTATTTTGTATGCCATTTATTGAAAATTGAATATTTCGGTTGCGATCCATGCCGAAAAATCCGACGGGTGTCCATTCTTAGATTCACGTTCAATTTTTCTTTGCCCCTACACTGTAAAATGAAAACAAAAGTATTTTCAAATTGTGCGAACGGAAATGAAAATCGCAAAGATCGTGAGAATCGATTATTACATTCGATTATTGCTAATTGCTAATTGATTATTCGACTCAGTGTCAAATACTTACCCGAGATGATTATACCAAGGTTTAGTAGCCTTTTTCACGTATAAGTACGATTGGGTTGCGGGAGTAGTCTTTTGAGCCTCGATTTCTTGGACAACGATGATCGCCAAAATCATCAACAAGAGCACGAATCCAAAACAAGCGTTCATCATGATTATTTTTTGCCGAGCGAGAATACTTTTCGTACAGTTGAACTTGGTGTGTGCTCCTTGTGAAAAAACCCCTCTAGTTATATAGTACCGCTCTTATCTCAATAAGCACACGTGCCTGTCGAAATAACATGTATTTTCGACAAACTTAATAATAATTTATCACTACAAATATCGTCAAGACGTATCTATATTATGTAATTCGAGTTATTCGTAGGACGTAACGTTGACGAAGCTGCACATGGCATTACGTTTTTTTTTCGAAAAACAACGTCACGAAATTCATCGATAACAGTTTATCAGAATTCACAGAACTATAACGTTCACGAGGCACGGGTGAATTACCATTTTCAATATTTGAACGAGTACGAAAAAAAAACGAAAAATGTTGACAAAATATTTACTTAATTCGTCATTTGGATAAAACGTAAGTTCTTGACGATACTCCCATTTATCAAGCGCGCGCGTGTAACGTTGCACCAATTTCTCTCGAGTAATAAAGCATCGACGGGCTGTCTCTTTTGAATTCGGACCTTTCAGCGTAATCGCATAATTTGCTTGGAACGAAGGAAAGTGGATGAACAAAAGAAGGGGAAAGAAGTACGTCCAATTAGAGCGACGTTTTATAGCGAAGCGATCCTCTTGACGAGGGAACGACAAATCAATCGAGTTAAGGAGGATCACTCGAGGAAGAACAGAACGATCGAGGATTGCGAGTCCTTCTCTGATATTCCATCGGGGTCGATGCTAATTCCGGAGGTCGGATCGTGCCTTCTCGTGATGTGCCGCGAGTTCTCTCTCTCTCTCTCTCTCTCTCTCTCTCACTCTTTCCCTGCAATGCGTCCTATCTCGCAGAAGAGATATATCCCCTTAACTCTCGTTGTATCCTGCAGAAGGCAGCAATCGTAAACGTACGACAACGACGACGTCGACGACTGACGATGGCTGAGACGACGAAGAGTGATTGGTTCGAAACGTTGCGGCACGTCCTTTGAATGCAACACTCGGAACACTAAATATGTGGAGCAGCGACCAAATGGCTAGTAAGTTCGTGTGCATGGAACCAAGTAACGCGATCGTGATATGTCAGGCAGCGCCCATTCTCCTGACTTCGGATAGACTTGTGTTTTTCCTACGTGCACCGGTACGAATGTGATCTCGCGACGGCCCTGACCCGAAACCCTCTCTCGTACGAGTTCGATATTAATATTATTATTATTATTATTATTATTATTATTATTATTACTATTATTATTAGGACACGTACAATAGATTCGAATCTCAAGGGTTGAAATTAATTTTTCATATAATCAAAATTATATTGTTAGTCAACAAGGCTCTTCGAGCGAAGAAGGGACAAGTTTGCGATAATAAAGCAGCAAAATCGAAAAGACTTTTCGTTAAATTTTAATTAACAATCGTCATTAGACAAAAAAAAAAACGAAAAGTTGAGTTTTATCAGAAAACAGCAAACTTCGAAAAACTTTCTATTGTCGATCAAATATTGCCTTTGTCTTAAAAGAAACAATAGCTATTAAGGTGGAGAATGATCTTAAGAGCATTTCCAGTAGTAAACATTTCGCCATTTCGTGGGAAAAACGTATATTAGAATTTTCAGGTCTCAGCCAGGTACAAAATTTCAAACACCAATTTTACCGAGCGACCACGATATTACCACACCAAACATCCTCGAAACAATAAACCAGCAACAATCAACCATCGGATATTCCGTACCGCGATGTATCGATTCTCCCAATCTCCGTTTTCGTCGACCGTCCGCGATAAAATGGCACCGTGTCGAGTTCCAAGTTCTTCGAGCCTACAATCTCGCCAACAATTTTCTTTCTAATTCATCGCTATTTATCTCCATCTCTCTTATCTCATTTCTAAGAAATACGCATTTGGAATCTTCTATCTCGCGGTGGTGTAGAATTTCTAAATAAAAAACGAGAAAAACAAACAAAAATCAAAGAAAAAAAACCAAGAACGAAGAAGAAGGAAAAAAAAAGATTCGTACGCGCTCTTATCCAGTAGGAATATCCCCGATGTACCAATGAATCTCCGTTGAGTTCTCCATAACGTGACTATAGTGCAACCGGAGAAATAACCTGGCTGCTGCCACGGCGGAAAAGGCAGCCTCTTACAGCGGTGGTTACGTTCACGGGTGAACGTTGTATAAGGCCCCGCCGAGTGCCGTTTCCGTTTGCGTTCCTGGCGCATGTTTGCCTAGTCTGGTTGCGCGCGCAGTCACCGCCGAGGGGCCGGAGGGAGCGGAGAGGGGGGCAGGATTCCTATCGTACCGAGTGAACAAGGACCTCACGGGCTACTCGGCTGATACTCGTACCGATCGAGGCTACCGACTACCTACTCGGCTCATTGCGCGTGCGCGAATACATATCCGCAAATCACACCGAGATCTCGATAAACGTTTGGCGAGGTTGGCCTAGAGCCACGCCAGGCAACCGAGATACGGGAATAAGGATAGCATGTCGAAGCTAGGGTATATCTCCTGGTAAGTGCTCCTTTACCTTAATCTCTAGCGGTCTCTTCGTCGACCAAACGGAACGAGAAGAGAGGAGGAATATAAAAGAAAAAATCAAAACAAAAAAACAAACAAAAAACAATGACGGTCTTCCGAGTATGCTTATTAGCCGATTTGCGGAAAGAGCGTGCTGAAAGATCGGTCATTTTCTTACTCGGTCTAATCACTCTAATCAACTATCATTAACCCTCGAACCACGACGAACGTATGCGAGACGAACGAGTTACCCGGGTAATTTTCGAATACGAGTTTCCGTACGACGGGAATAATATATTTGCGAAGGATCGAAGTTAAAACTATGTTAAACCATGATATCGTATTAAATCGGTGGAAAGAAAAAGCCCTCGAAGGGAAATAGGGGAGGATTGGTGAGTCGTGACGTCGGACGATGCGAAGAAAATTGTCGTGTTTTACGATAAGACGGTAAACGAATGATGAAAAATCGATAATAATTCGATACCGATCGACGATTTTTCATTTTCTTTTCGAACGCGATTAGAATTGTAAGATAATTATAGAAAATTATACGCTACGCGTACATCTCTCACGGAATAATTAGTATTCTCGGTTTCTACGAAGTGGGGAATCGCCACATCATCCAGCATGGCTTCACTTGGGGGGGACGATAAATGTTATCTTCTCTCCCCTCCATAATCCCATCCCTATCTTCCTTCGGTACACATTGTGCTCGTCTCGCCAACCTTGGCGAATTTGCATCCATTCGTACTTCCGCGCGAGTACACCTGGTACTATGTAGGAGTTTTCTCCTTATCCGAGTTTTGTACTCAGCGAGAGAAAGAGAGAGAGAGACGCGCTGCCCGTGCAAATCTACAACGCCTTTGTTTACGAGCAGCCAAGTGGCTACATGGATATTTATGACTTTGGCATGTGAAATTCGTATCAAATGCCTCGGTTCGCGAGAATTAAGCCGTATACGGTCGACCTGCTCCCGGTAGAAAAAAAATCCGAAGATAGTTTCCAGTTCTAGGGACGGTGTTCTAGGAAAATTGGCCAATCTCACGGTCGAGAAGATCGACAATGTGAGTTAGAATCGCGATTAAGATCGTAGATCTAGAAATCGGTAGAGGGGTACAAAGTAACCCTTGAAACTCGTTCATCCAATCGAAAAGCTTCGATAAATTTCAGAAAAAGAGTGATCGTCGAAATTCAATTGTCGACCGACCTGGGCGGGAAGTCGTTGGCTTTTCGACCGTCGCCATATAGTTTAATGGACCATAACACGAGATACTGTTTTCTACAAGGGTGAAAGTATAACGACAATTATATGCGACGTGATAACTTTTACGAAAATTGAATGGATTAAATTTCGTATTAGTCGTTCATCGGGAAAGAACATCGAGTGAGTTGGTCTGCGCGCGCGAATTCGAACGCTTTTGCAAAGCCTAAAATGTACTTCTGGTATCGCCGACGTCGGTTTATAATGTAAGATGTACAAAGAACGGGGCTACGATCTACGAGACGCACAAAGTAGCGATGGAAATAAGAAGCAGAACTAATATAGTGCGAGGGTGGTTGAAGAAGGGAAAATACGGTGAGAAGAACGAAGGGGATATGGTACAAGGAGAGAGAGAGAGAGAGAGAGGGAGAGCATCGTACTGGCGTACATAAAAAAGCCGAGTTTACGAGATGATTGTCCTAGAGGTCCTATTCATTCGGCTTCAGGAATCTCCACGGGCGGATCTCTATTGTAGATTATTGCGCCATTGTCCATTGTCGCGAACCTTCTCTCTGATCGGCGCTTTTGCACACGGCCTGTTTGAATTTCTTTGGTAAGGGAGGAAAGAGAGAGAGAAAGAGGGAGACTTTACGTTGAAGAGGCAACGACAAAGATGAAGCGATGTGGGAAACTGGCAGACAGCATTTAACTGTCGGCTTCTACTATCGCTTTTCTAATTTGTAAATTAGACCGCGAGGTGGCGATTCGATATTTTGTAACATTTTATGCACGGGAAAATAACGAAATTTGTGTATTTCCGGGAAGAGGCTTTCAAGAGGAAACGAAGTCGAATATTTTGGTTTTTTTTTACTTTTGAACGGTGAGTTGCGTGACGTACGGGAAATTACCAATTTCGCAACCAGTCAATAGACTCCTTTTGGACGAAAGAAATTTCTATCTTCGCCAAGTGTCGAAGATCCACATTCGCGATTTTATTTCGAGACTTTGGTTAGGTCGAAGGAGACGAAATTTCTGTTCGTTAAAAATGACTTCACAGGGCGCTCACGAAATCGTATTGTCAATAATTTCAGAATCCTTATATCACCTAATATTTTCTAAACCGTTAACAGGTGGTAAACAGGAATCCCATTATCCTATGGTGTACCATGATTTTCTACAACTCTGATCCGTGTTAGTATTATAACTATATATGGCTCGATTTTAGGGCGCGGTACCGGTGTCCACCGACCGAATAAGGAAATGGAGAAGCTACATGTGCATCATCTCGGTCACATATCGATGTGAAATAAGGAGTAAAAAAATCGAGACCCGTTTCGAACAGCAATGTATCGTATACAAGATATGCATCCCAATTAGCTTCGTCTTCTCCTCGCTCAATGTGGCCCCAATCAAGTTCGATGACTGCCTCCTGGTTTCCGCCCGCGCGCTGCACTCTCTTTCCCATTAAATTTCGGGCCTCGTAATTTCAATTCGCTATCAGACCCAATTAAAAGAGAGACGCGTGCGAGCCATTTTCCCAATGGAAAATTCAAAATTAACACACAATGACTAATTACAAATTTTGTATTAAATCTCGATAGTGTTTACTTTATGATCGTAAAGTTTTCGTTAATTCCCTAAATTCGACGAATTTCGAAGAATAACATTCCAAGACGAGTCCATTTCTTCTTTTTTCTCAATTTTTGTTGTTCTAACGTCTAGTTTTTTCATCGTTCGACATCTGCAATCACCGAGGTTTTCTCGATTCGTAGAAGCAAAGAAGCTGAAAGGCGAAAAAATGCGGGAGAGGATGCTTACACGCACGATCGAGCCTCGATACGGAGCCCGAGATGGCGGTGCGCGCGCAACTCGCTCGCGCGCGCCATCTCCCGTCATGCATACTCAACTCAGTCGAGAGCTCAAACAGCGGTCCAAAGCACACACTCTTCTGTGCTCCGTTCGTTTCGTACGATCGATCCGAGGGAATCGATAGGTCTCGCGAAGAGCGCACCTGCTTCGGAATACAACAACACTACGCGTACTACGGTGAGACGAGATAAATTTATTCCTCTCGCGAGAAATTTATGCGCGTGTCGCCTCGAGGATCGCACGTCAGCGTGACGATCTCGCGAAGAAAGATCGAGGGCTTGTGTTGCCGATCGTCTTTGTAACGTTCGCGAAATCGCTCGTTTTTCGTAACTCATCGACAGCCCGTTATTATATCGATCATTCGCGAAGAAAATATCCCGATCAAATGTCCATCGGGCTGTCGTCGTCGATATATCTTCATGCCAATCGGAGTTCGCTCCTCCCTGACGCTTGAAGTATTCTCCATAAAAAAAATATTAAAAAATAATAGCACTTATAATAATAACAATAAAAGAATAATAATAAAATAAAACAAATGAAAATAATATTATACATTAAAAAAACAATATATTAATAATAAAAACAAATGAACGATACTTACCGTTACTTTTTCGTAAGAAAACTTTTCGGCGAACGTACGAAACGGTCTGACGAAAAAATTCGTCCGCTCGAACGACGACGATATCGAGCAAACGTCCGAGTCTTTTTTTGTCGTCCTCCCTACAAATTTCTTACGGGAACAAAACCCACGGAGTCCTGTATCCTATCACCTGTCGTCAATTTTCTGATGCTTGTCTTACACCGGCGAGAGGGGTGGGGAGGCGCGTGTTATGCACGTTTATCTTTATACCTATAACCGCGTGCGCGTCCGCGATCCTCGTCGTGCACAGTACTGTAAGGTATAGCGTGTCCGCGTATGTTAATCGTATCGGGGCCCTTCATGCGGACCCAAACCCTTTTCTCTCTCTCTCTCTCTCTTTCTCGTTTTTTTTCATTTTGTTTTTTTTTCCTTTTTTTTCCAATACGTCTATCTTGGTCTCACTCGGCTCTCGCGGCACTCCACGTAGTCTCGCCAATGGAAAAATAATTCTCGAGAGAACAGGAGAGCCAAGGGCTCGAGCTCACACACGTGAGTCCTTATCCGTATTTCTTATCTACCCGACAGTCTCGTTCCGTCTCACTTTCGCTCGTACTTCTCGCTTCTCTTCCGAGCTATACGTGTACGCGCACGCGTGTACGTGCGTGTCTCTATCTGGGAAAGAAGCCAGAAGAACCGTGAAGCCACCGTGTCTCCGCGATTCCGAACGTGCCCTCGCACACAAACACATACGTGGCTCGCAAAATTTTCGGCGAGTCGTACACGTCGCCTATCCTGTCCACCCCCGAAAACTGACGGCAGTTTACATCATTATCATCGTTATCTATATCTTCGCTGATATTAAAATTGTCGGAGGTCAAAAGTCTGTGGCTACCGTAAAATTTTGAAAGAATTATCCACCGACGCTCGTTCGAAGGGCGAACCGGCGATCGACGGTTTTTTTGAATTTTGGACGTTTTTCCATCTATTCCTGGATAACTTAAAAACTATTTGATAATTTTTCATAGGATTTTCACTATACGACAGGTCTGATGTCCGGTTAGATATTGAGATATGCTTTACAATGTTAAGTCAAACGTCAGCAGAATAATATAAGTCAAAAAAAACAATTAATTTTGATATCTTCGTTCTCGATTAAGCTCGGCAGTTTTGTACATCGTATACGTATCATCGCTCTATCCTCGAAATAAGATCGACGGTAATTGTTAATCGTAAGCCGATCTGTAGAAAAAATGATATCTTATATTTTTATCGGTTTCGCAATTGTATATGTTTTTGAAATAAAAGACAACGATAAATATCTACCCGGATTGCGTTTATCTTAAAAGCTAATTGTTCGCATTGTGCGATTCACGCGAGCAAAGCCGCGGGCAAGAGCTTGCATATATAAATATGACAATAAGCACCCGTGAGAAATGACGCACGTAAAAATAGCATGTATATATATATATATAGTATATGTAAATGTAACGTGTCATTTTTTACATGCACGCCACACTAGGCAGTTTGGGCTCAATTGAATTCTCCCTCGCACGCAATTTTACCCAATTTTCAGAGATCTTATATCACAGAGTCGTATCCTTACAGGACATCGTTGTAAAAAGGGTTGAATTTTGTTCTCCCTTAAATTCTCCCAAATTGCTCGATCTCGGATGCGTCGAGGCAAAGAAACAAAGAGAGAAAGAGAGAGAGTGTCGAAAAATAATCGAATGCCATAAACAGTTTGTTTTAACTGCCTGACGAATGCTCCTCACGGGTGTTGCAGGGCCGCGATAAAACCAGCTGCTGAATAATTTAACGCGAAACAGTAAAGTTTTGCGCTTATTGCGGTGCAAATTGAATCCCCTGTTTAGCATTTTACTTGCTTGTTTCTCCGTTTTTCTTCGTCTTATTTATTCTTCTCCCTCTCCCTACCTCACTCTGTCTCTCTCTCTCTCTCTCTCTCTTTACCTTTTCTTGTTATTTTGTTTCGTATCGCGTTTCGACGATTGCTCGTTTCATGAGAATTGTTTAATTGTCGGACGGTTTTGCGCGCGCTAACGACTCGGCCATTGAATAATATTATCGAATAGCGAACGCGTCCCTTTATATTTATCTGTATTGTATACGAGACGAGGCAAAAGTTTACGGACGAGTTGTCGCGCGTAAAATATAAGTGGCACTTGTCACGCGATCCGGCACGAAAACCGTATAACTCGGGATATACATCGGTGTGTACGTACGACGATGTAGATAAAACGTTTCCTACCTTATGAATCCAGTCTCCTTGTGCTTTCCGATGTGGAAAGTTGATACACCGTCCGACATTTGATTCGCCCATGGTGGCTTAACCCAAATTAGATGCTTCAGGTGACCCGCGTAAGCAGCCGGCAAAATCCAATTCTCGATACTGAGTTCACTGTTAAAAAGAAGATATCTTTATTCATCTACGCATAAGGGCGTATGCGTTGCTGCGAATACAGAAATCATTTTAGGAAAAATGTGATACTTGTTTTTTCAAAATATCCATAAATATTTGAAAAAAAAAGTGCATCAGTCTCTTTTTGCTACGATTCTGCGTCGAACGAGCCTAATTTCGTCGCGATCCGTTGCCCGATGCCGGAGAATTTGCGAATCGCGTTTTCGAAGTGGGCGTAACGACTACGTCTCAATCCTACTTTATAACCTAAAAAATCAACAATTCGGGCCAATTACAAAGTAATCGTGTCTACTTCTGTAATTACATATTACTAGACTATGTATGTTCCGACATTCATTATTATCGATGAAAACTACAATTTGATCCGTTGGACCAAAGTCCAACAACGACGGAAAACAAAACAAAAAAAAGAACGAGGTTATGTACGTAAGCCCGTTCGCTATTCAGCGTCGAAAGAGAAAGGTCGTAGCCGCCTCCCGAGGATGGCCGTGAAAATGTGCAACGAGGCCCAACGACGAGCACGGTAGCACCGGAGTACAGAGTATCGCAATGATATTCGCCGCAACGTGTCTCGGCTTCTATACCGCTCATTCAGCATGCAAGTTGCGTGTGGGCGTGCAGCAATGGCCGCGCGTCCGAACGCGGCCCACATTGCTAAACGTACGCAAGTTTTTTTTACCTCAATCCCTCCTCCCCTGCCCGCATTGGAGCGATAGCTATCGTCGCATTGCGCATCGCAAGTGACCAAAGAGGACGAACGATTTACGGAAGCTAAGAGACGCTCGTTCTCATTGTTCCGTAAACCTCTCTCTCTCTCTCCCACTCTCATATTCTATTTTATTTCATATTTCGTGCCTCTTTTCATGAAAAAGAAAAATTAGGTTACCGAGAGTACGCCGGCGTCGCGGCAATTTGAAATTCGATCGTTTTTTTCGAACTTCGAGTCGTTACCAAAAGTTATACATACTCGAAACACAACATTTCGAGTCAATCATTTCACGTTCGCATCCGTAAGACTTAGGAACCCTACGCTGTTATAACACATTTGTCGAGCCAACTTTCGTTCGCCTCTTCGTGCAAAGATTTGCGCGAACGATCGCCTCGAGGTACACGCTGCGCCATCTATGAACGAGCGGCTGAAGCTCCTTCGTATATCCACCTTCGAGACTACAGAGCAAGAGTTCTATCTTATCAACGCAGCGTGCGCTAGTCGCGGCGCAAAACTCATCAACACGCAATTAAAAAATACCATGTAAAATCAATAAAGAGGCATAGTACGAAATTTAACGATTATACCTGAACAGCTGAGTCTTATCCCAGACGGTATCAGCCGACATATTTTTGGGTATGAGCATGTCCGGATGGGAATCCAAGTGAATAAATGTATTTCCTTCGAAAGGTAGATGCTTCGAGCCCAAACACCGATAAATGAACGGGAGGACCTATTTTGTTTTTGCAAACAAAAAATACATAATTCATATATTCATTCGGTGTTCGAACGTAATTTTGCGTCACGTGGCACGAAATTATATGGAGCACATGGCGCTAATGCGTCTTGGCACGAGCTTGGCAGTTACGCGTGGTGGGGCTCATGCATAATCCCCGACAAGCAGTGACCACAGTGTATCAACACAGCCAGAAGCGTATAGTCGTTTGTAACGGCACGTACCTCGTCGTGGTCCTCCACAACGTAAATCGGCGTTTTCTTGTAATATTTTCGATCGAAAGCCATGCTCGATGTCGAATAAAATGACACTCGCGAGAAAACAAACGAAAAGAGGGGAAAAAAAGAACGATGTATCGTAAACGGGAACGAGAAACGAGTTTAGGTCGCGGGGGGTTGGGTGGGTTGAAAAAAAACGTGCAACTTCCGGATGAACGCGAGGGGGGCTTCGGTCAGGGTCGTACGTTAACGACGAGCGCGAAAATGTCGAGACGCGAGACGAATACCTAGACTACTTGACGCGCAAATACGTGGTCAACGACTGTGGAACGATGAGCGAGACGCTACAAGCGGGAGCTGCTTCAAACGGCGCGATTATATTTCGCGAGAACATAAAGTAGTGTAGAGAGGACCCACCGAGTTACGAGGGGGCCCCACCGGGCCCTTCGCCCAGGGGCGGGAGGACCAAATTCTCACGGGACGAGTTTCTCACTCCTAGCGATCATCTCGTTTCTCGCTCTCTCTTTTCACCCTGAACCCCTTTCTGCTTTTTTTTTTTTGGTTCGTTCGTTTTTCTTGTTTGCGAGTCGGTAGAAACCCGATATCCCCCACCCCAAGCGATGCGACCACGTGCTTTATACGTATCACGTACTTCACGAGATGATTTAATATCTATAATGCGAGGAAGACCATAATATTTTAGTTGGGTTATGATACGTCGGAGGTAACGTTATAAGGTTGGCAAATTATGTCATTATCACGATGTAAATGGGAAACTATAAAATCTAACCTCGTTACGGTTTATAACTAACTATTATTAAGCATCATTTATCAATATGGCTAAATTAATAATTATACGCTACAGTTAACCTTGATTCCATATGTATGATGATTTTGAAAGATATGTAATAGCAAATAGTTTCGATACGTCAGATCGACAACCAGGAAATGCAAATAACAAAAAAAGGTGTATATGATCCAAGATGGCCGTGTAAACACTTTTTCATGTGTTACGAGGCAGCTACGTTCGTCAACAGATCTTCCACCAGCAACTTACATTGCCGCAGAATAATAAACCTTCTAACTTAAAAAATATTCATTCGGAAATCAAGAGTCCAACACACGAGGTCTTCGTGCAGTAGATAAATCTTGCAATCGCCAGATTGTCAGACATAACATTTTTATTCATAAAAATAGCATCAATCATTGTATTCGATATCACGCACGTGGATAAAAACGAAATAACACGTATTGAGGTAGAGATCCGAGCAATAAATCAATCGATCGATATCAAAGGACGTGTTACCGTAAAGTTTGCCGATACGCTATCAATCTCGACAGGTGCGACTAAGATCCTTGCTGTGTATGCTCCTCGACATGACGTCACGTTCTGACATCGATCCGCAATTCGATAGTGTAGAATCGCAGTCTGCGCGCTGGTAGCGCATGCGCGGCGAGAGACCGAATAACGCGAGTGTCGTAACTGTAGAGGGTGCGCGTGTAACATCGCGAAAATTCAATCGGTTTAAGATCGATTGGATTACACAATTCTATTCATCTCGCTCTTTCTTCCATAACTAACTCTCTTTCTAGCTTCTCTCATTCCTGTATTATACGCTGTGTGTCTTTTGATATCACATCTATCGTAAAAGGTTACACATGGCACACAGCTCGAACGTACAGATTCGTGTGCGCGTACGTGTACCACGAAGCATAGGCGTATCAGCGCCACATACGCGAATGCGTCGTTGTAGACCCTCTGACCTTTTCACTATCGATCTATTCATGTGTAAGCCATTGCTAACACGACGAGGATCGAGCAACCCGATGCATCGTGAGAAAGCGTTATACAAAACGCACCTAAGTCTCTACCAACGAAAATAAAACGATAACACGAGAAACAGGCTCGTAAAAAAATGAGACAGGACCATGAGAAACTTATTTTTTAAGATACGTTATCGCTAATTGATCAATCGTTCGCTGTTGAACTGCTATTAATACTCGCCAGGGGGACATCTCGAAAAATCCGATCTTCCCTATTTCTAAGCAACGCTATCACCGATAATCAAATTCACCAATTTCCGAATCGTATCCGTTCATCAGAGCAAGATATTTCTGTAACTGTATCATTTCGGTCTGCCAACGCAATTGTTCGAAAAAATCTTCGATATTTTCCTCCGAATACGGATAATCCTCTCGCTCGATAAACCGGGTTGATTCCTCGTGAAACTTGTCGTTGGGCCATTCCCCCCGGTCGAGCGAAACACCGCGATTGTTCCGCTGGTAGAACGTGTCGGCGCCATTTTGAGCTTGGCATTCTAAACGTGACGATACCTCACGATCATTCACGGACGAATCGCAGACTTTTTCAGATTCTGAAATCTTTGATGACGAATGCCTCGTTGCGATATTCCTTCTCTTACGAGACGTGCACTTTTTTTGTTCGCTGTTTAATACTTCGTTGTAAGAAACGTTGTTCGTTTGCAACGGGGTTAGATCGGGCTTGCGAGGTTGCAAGAACGACGACACGTCGGACTCGTCGCGCGGCGATTGCAACGCCATCACGCGGCCGTTAATCGAACTACGATCTTTTTCCATTTCGACGAAATTTGTCGATGTGTTTTCGCAGATCGAATCTGGCGGATTGATCGAATCATCATTAGAACATTTCAAGCTCGCAGCCGGAGAATCACTCACTGTCGTAACAACAGCAGAAATTTCATTCGCAATTCTCTCGTCTCGACGTTTCTCCTCTGCTTCCAAAAAGTTTATGAGATCTTTGCCATCGATCGTACCCGTCTCTTCCAGATTATTTATTCTCTGCTCGAGCTCGGACTTTTCACTCTCGCTCAGAAACGCGAGGGTCTCCTGAACTCGCCAGAAATAATCCCTAATCTCCGAATAAGTCTTCAAATGTCTCAGGGCTTTTCTGTATCGTTCTATCTCCTCTCTGGCCATCATTAAATTCGGATGAGGACCTTCCAGTTCCATCGGATACGGAAATCGGGAACGAAACTTTGTACAGTCGCCCCGATGTTCGCTTTTGAATCTCTCGATTCCTTGGTACATCTGTATGAGATTCGAAGACTGCTCGTGACAATAAGTATCCTCGATTTCTCGATCGTTCCGAAGTTCCGGATAAATGCAGTGCAGAGCGCGCTTCTGTATGGCGAGGAAAATCTTCATAGAATTGTAAAAATTCTCAAAGTACCACGATCTTTCAAGGACATTTTTCGACGATTCGTCCAACAATTTTTCCCAGAACTTAATCTCATGCTCCAGCACTTTGTTCCACAGACTCGCTTCTCGAAGAACTGAATTTTCGGCCGAAATATTCGAATTTAATTTCTTCTCGTCGACCGATACTTTCCATTTTCGCAAATCAATGTAATAACCAGCAAGATTATCCTCGCCGACTTTCTCGTACAATTCTTGCAATACCTGGGAATCTTCTTGATGCGGAACATCCAACACTTGTTTTACTTCGGCGACTTTCTCCATTACTTCTTCATTCGGACAAATATCGTAATTTAGGTATTCGAGGAGGCAGCTATCGTCTTTATCGGCAGTTTCATCCTCCAATGATACATCGGTAAGATCCACTTCGAAATTAACGTGCTGATTCAGTTGCTCGAGGCTCGAAGGAAATTGCGAAATGTGTCGTAACTCGAGCTTTTTCAATTTGTTGGGATTTCTCGGACAAACCGGAAGTTGAGGATTTTTCTTCGCAATAACAGAGGATTCGTATAGTTTTTTGAGCAACGAACGTATCGTGATTTTTTCCGTCGGTCCGTCGGCGTTTCGTCGAACGCCTGAAGTTATTGTGACCCCGTTTTCAGCATTTCGCGTTGAATCGCTCGTTTCGAAGGTTTGAGACAGATCTTTAACATTATCGTTAGAGAGAATAATTGACATCGGTAAGCCGTTTTCGGACTGGAGGACCGATGGCTCAACAACGAATTCTTTATCTCCATCGATCTCGTTGTTTGATGCGGCGCGTATTCTCTCGAATATTTTGTCCTCCGTCAGCCAGAGATCTGCCGGATATTCCGTTGGTAATTTGAGAAGGGAGAAATTTGGTCCACCAATCGAATTTATCAATTGACGAAAAGTTTGCGATTCATTTTCCGAAATGATCGTAATAGCGATACCATGCGATCCGTAACGTCCAGCTCGACCAATTCTGTGCAAATACGTCGCAGCGTCATTCGGGACATCTAGATTGATAACCAAATTAACGTTTTCCACGTCGATTCCCCGAGCGGTCAAATCAGTCGTCAACAATATTCGACATTTGAAAGTCTTCAATTTTTCTATAGCGTCCAAGCGTTTTTTCATTTCTTGATTACCAACGATATAAATTGCTGGAAAACCCATCTTGTTTACTCTGTTGCAAACCGACTGAGCGCTGTACATAGGATAACAAAATGAATCGATTAATTTTCACGTAGACCAAAAAATGGAGCGATGGTCGTAAATGCAATAATTTAGAACAATACCGAGACTGATAATTCGTGAATACGAGAGCCTGCTTGAACGGAATCTTTGTGAATATTTTCGCTAATTCGTCCACTTTTAGTTGTACCTGCGAACACGAGGCCAAAACTGTTTATGAATATTTCGCGAAACTAAAAAGCATTGATAAATTGCGAATAATTGTTCTTACTTGCTTCATGGCATTGGGATGGCACGGAACGATAGAAACGAATTGTCGAAGGCCAACGAGAATAGGACCGTCGCTGTCGGGACTAGAGAGAGCGGGTGATCGCATATAAGTCGCCAAAAAGTTTTCCAAATCTCCAGGGTAAGTGGCGCTTGAAGATACGACTTGTTTGTTTTCTGGTAATTTAGCGAATATCCAACTGTAAAATAAATTCGTTAACTTAGGTAAAACGAAATTAAAAGGAGATTGTTTGCCACAGAAACAATGTTTGAATAAAGACGTCGAGATTGACGCACTAACTTGATATCTTTCTGAAAACTTGTGTCCATTAATTTGTCGGCTTCGTCCAAAACGAAAAGCCGAACGTTGTTGATTTTCAGAAGATCCTTGTCGATCAAATGCTTCACACGTCCCGGCGAACCGACGGCTATGTGACATCCTTCGCTATTTTTTCTATCACCCTCCATTGCCATCCCTCCGATAAAACACTCGACTTTAAGTCCTGAAATTTTATTTGCTCGTTTATAAAATTCTTTTATTAATATTGCTAAAAACAACATTGATCAACCTTTTATTTCGGAACCAATGGAAATGATGACTTGAGAAATTTGAACGGCTATTTCACGGGTTGGCGCCAGTATCAACGCCTGAGGTTGTACGACTCGGAGATCCAACATTTCCAAAGCGATCGTGGCAAATACGGCAGTTTTCCCAGTTCCCGATTTGGCCCGTATTATCAGGTCTATGAACAAGTTGGGTGTAATGAATAACTTTTCACGGAATATCAAGCATTGAGTTGTGACAACTAATTGTTGCGATTCGATAGTTTGAACAATCTATTTTTTACTTACCCAAACCACACCGACCGAGTGGTATCGCTTTTAACTGAATGGGCGAAGGTTTTTCAAAACCACAATTGGCCAAGCCATCGAGTACTCTCTGGGATAAACCCATTTGATAAAATGTCACATCTTCTTCGACTTTTACGTCGGTCGTACGAGGCTTAGCTCCCAATTTGTGAGCTGTTGGACGTGCCATTTTGTTCACTACTTATGCAGATAAATTTTCAAGCAAACACATAATTATCGCACATAAAAAATTTTCTTTATTGTCATAACGACTACAATGAGAGGTATGTAGCTGAGAATGCCGGTTCAACGCAGTACGAACGACATCAAAGATAGGTTAGAATTTCCTAACCAAATTGTCGCATAGAATGACTACCGGTAGTGTATCGATAAATGGCGTAAATGTTACATCACTGCATTAAATTCTGTTGAAACGATTTTAATGACAACGACCCTTTGGCTATTCAAGCAATTTAAATGATTAAATGTTGCGTAGAAACAAAATTTAGCTAAATTTTCACAGATAAATTCAACTGAACACCGGAAGTAAATCAATACGATGAAGTACTCTGCATAACCGCTCTTAACCCGGTGGCGCGTCCATCGATATGTCGAGACAGTACTTTAAAAATCATTGAGCCATCAATGATCTAAACAGTGGTACAAAAGAAACTCCCAAGTTTACTTTCTTTGCTCGGAGAACCAGGATATCGAAATCACGAACTATGCAATATCGTATGATTTTTTATTCCTTTCTTATGAATTATATCATGAGCGAACACGGGCAAACTTACAATGATACAATTTTTTCAATGGCCGACGATGCACGTTATTACAAACACGTTAAGTTTATTAATAGCTGTACAGTGATGAAAAGATGCTCAAACACACACTATCGAGCAGGAGATGAAATATCTAGAGATCATGGTTGTACGTTTTATACAAGTTTCTTTGCCTCGAAGAAGCTCTTCAAATGGCGCATTTGCCATGCTCCCATGATGGATACGATCGCCGTCTGAGTGATCGACCACCACACGACTCTGCGATTAGTACTTTCGGAAGTCTGCCTGAATCTTTCTTCCCGATACTGCAAAAAAATCCTCAGTTGAAACAAATATATCTTTTATAGACGTATTTTTAACAAAAATCTTCATTACCCTCTGGTAACTTTGTTCCTTCGTTATTTGAGTAACTTGATCCAGGAGTTGACGAATTCTCAACTGCAACTTGGTCAATTTCTCATGACGCGCGAGATTAGCGTAATCAATAGCGTGATCTCCGACTTGTATGTCGAGATGTACTCTCTGGAAATGCAAATTGAAAAGTATATTCGAATATTCGATCGATGATTAATTTATATTCGCTTACCAATTGAGTTCCGCTGAACCAAGCGGTACTGTTAGAATACAAGCAAATTATGTGTTCGCCGTGCATGTAAGATGTGAACGACATACGACCTTCGGAACTGTATACTCTGGAAAGTAGCGTTTTGTCATCCGGATCTCGAACCTCAACGTGCATTCCTATACCTGGACTATTGGGCATGAAACCACCGCTACGTGGATCAAACAACTCCACTTTATAATTCACTGGTGAGAAAAAAACAATATAATTTAGATGTTTGTAGAAATTGCATCTAACGAGATGCGATATAAGACAGGATACGAAATGAGCTTCTGGACGAAAGCTTTTATATTCTGATACTATGTATGTAATCCTGTTTGTCTTTGATTGGTAATTGACAATTGTAAATTTCCCGACCGTGTCCACGCTGAGATGGTCGATCGAAACGCGGAAAAAAGGAGACTTCCGGTTTTCATGTTCTTAAACTCACACACGTTTCACATGCCCATAAGATAGGATGAACGAAAATTAGTCGATGTCGCAGAATAATTTACCTAAAACCGTGGTATCATCTGGAATTTCTTCGATGAAACACTTTCGTTCGGTATCACCGATATGGAAGTACAGGCCAGTAGCGCATTGCGATAAAATCGCGAGCAAGATGAAAATGCTCGAGTACCTCGCGGTCGTCATAATTTAACGTTTCGGTGGCGATATATCGTTCACTGAAAAATATTTCCGTTGGTTTAGACGAAAAGCAAGAAAAAGCCGATCGAACGAAGACAAGATCGAGCGAACAAAACCCACACGTCACCTCCAACAGAAAACTGTTCCCTACGTCCAAGTATTATTACTGGTTATTATTATTATCGCAGATAACTACGTGGCGCTGCGCGCGTTGCGATTCGGGCGAAACGACTCAACCATTGAATATAAAGTGTACTAAAGAGAGGCAGGCGCATCGAATTTTGAGCTGCTTAGTGATTCGTATAACCCGCACTTTCGCCTCTCCGCGATGCTCAATCAGCGATTAGGGGGGAGATCAGCAAAGCTCGTCAAAAGTTGAAACTTCAAGAATTGCTCCAGCACGACATCTGAGCGGCGAACTATGGGTACACAAGTACCCACAGTTCACCGTTTCACAGGGCCCGGCAAAAAAGCCTAGGAGATGGGGCCCAATTTTGTTTTCTTCCAAAAAGACTTTGCGTAACACGAATATGATGAAATAAAGGGATCTGGCCCTCAAACGGTTCAATAATCTATATTATTGGGCCACATTCAGTTACGATGCCGAAAGTCGCCGTCACTCATTGATTTCAGAAACGCCTGATATACTATTAGTTAAAACGAAGGACTATCGCTCTCTCGCAATCTCATTATTTACTTTCAGATGTCACAGATATGCTTGAATGCCATTTAGAATAAACATATATATTTTTCCTATAAACATACATTCCTGATAATTTTACAACGTTGTAAATTGAGAAAGCATTGATGGATAACGACGTGGACTATTCGGTGTCCAGTAGCTCCGAGGAGAGCGCGTCCGATGAATGTTTTCACGATTCGATCGAGGCCAGGAAAGATAACCGCGAATCTTCGGATATCGACAACGACGAAACGAGAAAAAGTAATGCTCACCCACAACCCGTTCTCGATCTTCGCAATGTTCCACCGATATCTGATATCGTAAAATGTGATGACGAAACGTCCGAAAAATTGTCAACGGTTGTTGAACAACCGGAAGACCAAGTGACGTCTGAAATTATCACGAATGAGGAAACCGGAAGTCTCGAGAATTTAGGGTTAGGGACAATCTTTCTTAACTTAATCCTGTTGCCTCGAGGATTTAGAAAAACTTGCAAGTTGGGCAAAGATACAAACACATGATTTATTCCAAATTACGATAACTAATCCGATGAGTGATTCGATGACTTTATCTTAATAGTATGCTATTGATTCGTAGTCAAGCTCTTCGTGAACGGATGAAGTCAATCCAGGAAATTATTGTTAACTTGAGGGAAGAATTGATGATCGAAGTGTCATTATGGAGAAAAGATCGCGATGAATTTCAATTACTTCGCGAAAGAAAAGATGCTCTTGCCCTGGAAGAAGCTACAGCTGCAGCACGTGCTGCAGCCGAGGCTTATGCGAGTGAATCACCGCTTTCGAATGAACTCGGTACGAAACAATACAAAATTTGGACCGTTGTTGGCTTGAACGCTTAAAGTTTGCTAATTAATATCTCGGCCATTTTTTATCGCTAGACAATTTGCAAAAATCCCATTTTATTTTCTGTATCTAGATAGTTGCCTAAAAGCCCGTATTTATTCTACCAACAATCGATCCGGTTGTTCAATCGCTCATTATTGTTTACTCCCAGGAAACGTACTTCTCAATCCAATGCAATCTTTGAGCGATTTGACGATATTGGAATACGAGAAAAAATTAGCAAAATATCAAGACGCTCTTGCACTGGCACAGGCTGAAAAACGTTACAACATGCGACGAAACTTGATCGCCGAGACTTATCGTCGGCGGCTCGTCGAGGTTGAACGCTTGTGCAACGACGAATTGGAGAAGATTCGTCAAAACACCAATATCTTACAGCCACTAAGACAAATCGCCTCTCAATGGACCATACAAAACGACGAGAGTCAAGGCGATACGAATCGCGAATGGAATTCGACGATAATGTCACAAACGTCGGAAAAGTATCAGCTCGCAGAGGTTAAGAATAGTCGTGATCTGGATACGAGTAAAAATGGCAACGCTATGGACGCGGAAGTCAACATGATACCGGAACTGGTAGCCGCACGATTTTTCTATACAGAATCGTCGAAATACCAACTTCACGATCCTTCGAGAAAGCCCAAAGGCTCGCAGAGTCATTTACTAATGGAGAGCAATTCTCTACCGTCGAATTGGTACGCACCGACCACGGATTGTCGAGAGAGTGGCTCACTTTAGTCGGACAACCTCGTTGTGCTTTAATATGAATTCAATCGTGAATCGGTCGTGATGAATAAATTGTTTTCGAGCTACAATTTTCCGTTATATATATATATGATTTTGCAATCTTTCATTAAAGTCTTCTTGATCGACAAAAAATCTGCACGAGGATCGCAGACACTCGGTCTGAAGTTGTCGATATCGAATATCTCTCGAACGATTATTTTCTCGACTCTTTCGAGATTAAGTACCCGTCTCTATCGGCGTTCAGGTTCCACCGTTCCGTTCACTCGAGATTTTGCGTGACGTGGTGTTATTCCGATGGTGTATACAGAAGACGCCAAGTGGCGATGAAAAAAAGCATTACCCGCGCCGGTCGTTCAGTAACAGCAAGTTCTTCTAGATTTGATTCCATTTCCCGTTAATCTCGACATAATTGTTTTAAACAGGCCGGTAAAATGTTGCAAGGCGTGTTTGACGATGTCAAACGCATGAATAAGCGCCAGGTAAACTAACGATAAACAATAATGATTTTTTTCTCTCCACTCACACCAAAATATATTATCCTCCGCTGTGTACGAACGCAATTGACATATGGACTTGGACTCGAACGTGAAAACACGAATAATGCATGTTGTTCCTGAATCTTCTAATTTTTCAGTTTCTCTATCAAATACTGAGCTTTGGCATGATCGTTTCGTCTGCCTTGATGATATGGAAAGGTTTGGTCGTCGTCACCGGCAGCGAAAGTCCAATTGTCGTTGTTCTCAGGTACCCACGTTGACCTAACCTCAAAAAAAACAAATTTCGATCCGATAGTTATAACAGTGTATACGATAAGCCGATCGCGTTAAATCTTATCAAATTTTCTTGCGTTTTACAGTGGAAGTATGGAGCCAGCGTTTCACAGAGGAGATCTGTTGTTTCTAACTAATTATCAAGACGAGCCTGTGAGAGTCGGAGAAATCGTAGTTTTCAAAGTGGAAGGGCGAGATATTCCCATAGTACACAGAGTACTTAAAATTCATGAAAAGTGAGTTGAACATAAAAATTAATAAGATTCGACGCTTAATTTTGCCAATAGTGCTTGATTGTTTTAGACGTAAACCACGTTTATGTATAAAACTACAGTGTTCCTTGAAAAATAACCCTCGTACCACTTCAAAAACCTGATTCGTGAATTCTCCGATACAAATCTACGAATTTCAATGAAATTTAGCTCTAGTAATGTAGAATTACGACAAAAACCTTCATAATTAAACTTTGATTCGATCGGTTGAGGCCGAAAATTTTTTTTACAAACGATATGTTTATTAATTCAATACCTCTTCTATTAGGTTTCAATTTCGAGCCACTTAAAATAAAAAATATCTATATTTAGACCTTCCTTCGAACGATTTATTCAAACATTTAAGAAACTCACCAAAGTTGCAAAATTTTTATCCATTTATTATTAAAAAAATTCAACGGCCGGGGATTATGGAAAATTTACTTGACCATTTTGTGTTGCAGGAGCGATGGTAATCGTACGATCAAGTTCGTTACAAAAGGCGACAACAATTCGGTCGACGACCGAGGGCTCTACGCGCCAAATCAGTTATGGCTTACCGAAAAAGACATCGTCGGGAGGGCGAGAGGTTTTTTGCCCTACGTAGGAATGGTCACTATTTACATGAACGAATATCCAAAATTAAAATGCGCGATTCTAATGTTGCTCGGTTTGTATGTTCTCGTGCACAGAGAGTGAAATTAGCTTTTATAAATCAATACCTCGATCATAGACTGTCTCCCGATTTTTTTGTATCGAAATAAGACACTGCGGAGCAAAAATCATCGATGCTCGGTTACTTAATGTGTATATAATATATATGCATTATTAGTTGTAAAATTGTATCCACACACAAGTTTACATCTTTGTTTTGATTATTCAACAACAAAAGAGTGAAAAATCTCATGAATTTACGCGCGAAAGAAATTTCATGGTGAATAAATCCAAATGGATCGCACGGTCCGTAATCTCTATTTACGATCCCTCGTACTATTACTATTATTGCGCGGCACAGAAGATAAATACCTCTAAGACAATGCGAAGATTCAAGCTTAACAATTTTTGGAAAAAATTTTCAATTAAAATAATTGAGCTATCATAATTATTTCGCTAAAAACGAATTATCGTATTGAAACTTAAAGACGCTCCATGGGTATTCTACATCGCTTTCGGTCGTATCGATTGCTCGCTATGTAAGAAATATTCGTCGTTTACAGATCTATATTTTTGTATGGAAAGTTACTAACGGAAAATTCTCTCAAATTTTTGCGCTCGTTCACCGATCTCCAACCGTAGTATCGATTCTCTAGCCATACCCTCGATTCTACTAGTTAAGAAATCGAACTAACTTATTTCTCTTAATTTTGATATTCAATAAAAAAACAAAAAAGAAAAGAGTCAACTCGATCGTTGAAAAATATTACACGAGTATTTTTGTTTTGTTTTATTTTGTATCGTGATGCACCAGTAATTACACACGTAAGAGTCGACGCAAAATTCTTTCGACAAATTGCGATCGTGAGATTTTATGATTTTAAATGGAAAAAAAACACGGATATTCCATTAAACTAATTGACGAGGCTCGTACGATCTTTGTCTCGGTAAAACGCTGTAGAATCATCGCATGTCGACTAGAACACTTTGTACTACCCCTGTATTCGTACGAGAATCAGTTCGTTCGCCAGGTTTGCAAACAGTGCTCGTCGATTATAGAACGTCCCAAGGAAAAAATATAAAATATAGGAAAATGAGGATTTACAAAGTTTTAATAGTCTCGCGATTTATACCGAGGCTCTTTGGGGCTGCACCTTTCGCCCTTTCGAATACAAATGTTAAATTTTCTTTATTTGGAATAATCTGGTCAGTCGTACAACTGCCAATAACTTTGGCTACGATATATCTTCAACGCGACGTATTAATACCGAAAATCAAATCGGTATACATTTTTATACATACGATTTTCATTGGGTTGGAATGTTATATCAGCATTTTCAGTGTGATCAAGGATGGAATTTATCAGAATTCGATTATCGACGTTATAAGATCGATCGACGATTACGATAAGAAAAGTGGATATCTCGAATCGCACAAGAGCGAGGCCAGAAAAGTCCGGTCGACTAGTTTGATACATGCGACCATTTTTTTTATCCTCGACCTGGGCAAATTGTTCGGTTGGAATCTTCCGCATTTTCACATTGTCATTGAGTTACTCACGTTGCGAATCGATAATTCGATTTTCATGGTAATTCTTATTTACCCTATTATTAATTATTTTTTCAAAAATTAATTTGCTAAAAACATTTCAATATCGATGCTAAACAATTATTCGAACCCTCTTATTTTCGTTATATCCGTTAATTTGCAATATCTCATTTAGTCTCAAAAATGTTGCGCCAGGCATTGTCGAACGCTTAGAAAGTTGTATGATTGTAGGACAAACGTTAAAAATTTATTTAAAGGACAAATTGATTGCGAATCCCCTCGTTACGAATCAAGTTGCATTGGCACAGCGGTTTGAGCCCAATCGATATTAAACTATCCCTTACCGCATACGAAGCCATATATGGCTGCTAAAGTTTCTTCTCTTTTTTTCAGTATGTTAACAAATTTGTTTGTCAATTGCTTTGCTTTGCAACAAACAAATACGTCACACGAAGTCCAATTAGGATTCAAAGTTGGCTTTGAAGAAAACAAATCTTTTAACGTACTGAAATAAAATTAGAAGCTATAGCTGCTAAAATTTGTATGCGTTAAAGGGAGACAAATAAAAGATGTTTTCATTAAAAAACGATTTTCATTCCATCTCTTTCATAATTCGTGCAATAAGGGGTTAAATGAATTAGGTCGGGGGAAAGTGTGATAATCGTGTCAAAGTGCAACAGGATTTTATCAAGAAGATTATGAACCACTTTTACTCCATATTTACATATTTTATAATTTTTGAAGTTTTACTAACGTCATTATAATCGATCGATTGACGAACTGAGGATCCTTATTTCAGTTCACGCAATACGCGACTCTTCTCGGTCTGAGATTTCGTCACTTGAACTCCCTTATCGAGGGGAAACGCTGTATCGAAGTACAAAGTTCAGCCTCATCGACGTTCAAACTCGAATACATTCATTCGTTGTACGTGAGTCTTGTATCGACGGGAGAAAAGCTTAACGATCATTACTCGGATCGTTTGTTTCTCTGGTCGGTTCGAGTGTCCCTCGCACTTGTTGCAAAATTATTATGTCTGGTAATGGAAAAATTATCACCGTGGGACCTAACGATTACGATTTTTCAACTGGTGCCGATTATCTTCGGGCTGATAATTTTTACTGCTGCCTGCCAATTTACCGTCGATCAAGTATTACATTCGACATTATAATTACTATTATGTACTCGAGGCACAATAAAAATAAATTGAAATTTTACATGGGCATAATTCTAGGCTAAGAAGACAGTGGACGTTATATTAACGAAAAATATTTGTCTGAGTGCTCGAATCGATCGGGGGCGAAAGGTATTCTTATCGTGTATTTCGTTTGTCTTACTTCCTTTTCCTTGCTTCTGTAACATCAACTTTTTCATAGCTCTTGATTAAAACATTACGAAAGTGTTGTAACAATTTTTAGGAAATATTTGCTCTGACGCTGTACATGAATATGGCTCCTGTTCTCTTCACGGCTTGTGGATTTTTCAACATCGAGACCGTTCTAATTTTTGAAGTAAGACTCGCTGAGATTTCATATTTTTAAATTGCGAGGATCAAGATCCTTTTAGTCGTTTGTTAAAAATTATCATATTTGTTTACAGATCGTATCAATATCACTTACATATGCGGCACTGTGCTGGCAAATTTTTGGTATGCACTTTTGAACTTGTTTTCATTAAATATAAAAGACGATGTCGCAACGTATTCATATAGCAAATTGTCAAAAAAGTTTCATCGCCATGTTTTTTTAATCTCTGGAAATAAATGGGCCATGATAAGATATCCTCGTGCTTTGCTTTCGCAAATTCTGTCGTACGATGTCGGATAGGATTATCGCGCGATAACGCGAATCCATGCTTCCTTAGGCGTAGTGATTAGTCCAGGGAGAACATCTTCGAGAGTTGCAGGCTCGCCTTTGACGAACTCGAAATTAAAATTTTGCACCAATGCCGCGAAATGAGCGAAGAGCATAAAACGTGCAAACGTTTCACCCGCGCATAAGCGTCGTCCTGTACATTAACGAAAAATCATTCAGTGAAATAAAAAATCGCTTTTAGTTTATAATTTAAAATGTCACAGATGTCAGGAGTTAAGGGATTCTCATCGACTAGAGCCAAACTATGAAATATTTACTATCCGTCGTGTTATATGATCGTCTTATCACGATGTTATATGACGATAACGGTTCGATAACAATTTCGAGAAAAGATCGAATAAATTAATTATTTTTTCTATAAACTTTGTCTCACCCAGTCCAAATGGAAGACTGTAGTCTTTGGCGAGACGTTCACCGTCCTCCGTTAAAAATCTTTCGGGTCTGAAGTTCTCCGGATCTCCCCATTGATCGGGATCGTGATGCATGTAAGCCAAGTTGGTTACTATGACGGTGTTTTCGGGTACGTCATATCCCATAAGTGTCGTGGGTTCCATAGCCCTGTGGATAACGCTCCAGGGTGTTAAAGTCTCGAACCTCAAAGATTCCCTTATCGTAGCTTCTGTGTAAGGCAGCCTAAGGACACAGAATATATTATAAGCTACGAAAAGAAAACTGTGGATTGAAACAAAACAGTTTATTTCGAAATCTGACTTCGTTAATTGTACGAAAATTGTTGAAGATTATTTGCTATTAGCACATTTAGGTACGTACTTGCTTCTATCGTTCCATTCGGGTAGACGATCTCTTCCCACGACATTGTCAATCTCATCCTGTACTTTTTTCAGCACTTTAGGATTGTACATTACGAGTTTGATCAAATGCGTTACCATGACTGGTACACCGGATATTGCTGGAAAGATCATATCGGTCGCAACGATCAGTAATTGTTTATCCGAGAAAGAGCTCGTTTCATCGCACTCCTTGAGTTTTTTCAAATAAACGTCCAGAAAACCTTCCGGTTTGTCTTCGTCGGTGAGAGGACACGCCTTTCGTCTTTCCAAAAATGCCTGCACGATTGAAAAAGGTTTATAAATCTTTGGAATAAAAATCGATTCCATATTTTAATTATTTACCTTGAAAAAGTCAACAATTTTATAATTTTCAGTGACGATTTCATCAAATCCAAAACCATGCCAAAAGTGTCTCAACCAAGGAGTCAAAGCGATCGCACCACCGGATGTGTCGCTATGTCTTTGAAGAACAATCGCGTTTCGGCATAGTTTTCGAAGAACCTCGTAATCTTCACGATCATAAATCTCACCGGTGATGACGAACCCAATTGGATTGGCGGACGAGGCGAACAGAATATCTGGAAATAGGGCCAAGCCATCTTTGGCCACTGTCTAGAAAATTATAGAAGAATGTTCATATTTGACAAAGTAAAGTAGGCAAAAAATCATTGAAACCAAGAAAAAACCTTTTCAATTTCACTATGCGGTCCCTTTTTTAAAGTTTCTACAAGCACAGCTATTTCATGAGCCGTAACAGCCTCCAATTTCTCGTGACGTCGACCAAAGCCGAAATCTCGCATATTTCGAAGGGCGAATCTTCGTTGCTCCAACCACTCGGCGTCATCGCTGAATATAACGCCTGAGTTCCATATGGAAATCGAAAGAATAAATGTTTAACTCGGATAATTGAATTTTGATCGGTTAACAAGATTGAGAATATTATCTGTTTGGTTTATAAGTCGAAATTTGGAACAGTACAATTTATAATAAACGACGTGTTCTTTCTTTTTATTTACCTAATTTTTGTCCATAAGCCCTCGCTCTCAGAACGTAAGTTTCGTTCAATCTACCATCGAACTCCCTTCTTGTCAGAATTTCTCTGATACTCGCATAATCGTTGGCCACTATCGTGTAACTATCTCCCATGTAAAGACTGATTATCTTCGACTTATATTTCTTCACGTAATACGATATGGCTTTATGAGGAAACTGAGAATCGCCCCATAGCAAAAACCAGTAAGATCCCCAAATCGGCAATCTCGCAATTCCTTCGAACAGATTAACGAAGTTTCTCATGTACATTCATACGTTTTATCTTGAAATTTTACTATAATTTGATGAGCACTAATTTCTTCCTTTACCTGGAGGCGCATTTCCTGGTTTTCCGGTCACGAAAGAATATATTTTATACGCTATCAATAAAACTGCTAATATTGGAAGAATGAGAGTCATGTCTACGTCGCTCGCAGTGATGTTTAAGTCACAAATGCGGGATGAGACTGGTACTGACCGACTGATACTATCTGTACAGGAAAAACTTCAAAAGAGCGCGTGGTCCGAACTTGCGGATTTAGGTTCGCTAGATATTCCTCTTATCACCGATAAGACTTTTATTTTTTAGAGCCATCAAATTTCTTTATACAAATAACTACAGCCAAACGATTATTTATAGGTACGGGAAGATAACCCGCATCTATATTGTATTACATTTACGTGAATGAAAAGATTAGCAAAGTTTCCTCATTGCTCTCCAAATATAAAATATAAGAGTAAACAAAGATATTTGGGCTATTTTTCGCATAATTCATTCTCATAGAAAAAAAGACTTCCGAATAATAATTAGAT